>CM054802.1:3701171-3956885 GCA_028984105.1 Lavandula angustifolia
GCACAAGTTGGGCCAGAAAACCTTACGCCCGTCCCGGTAGGGGTCTCTTTTTAGCTTACCATATCTCCCTCATTTCTCATCCATTTGACCCTTGTTTTTACGTCGTTGCGAAGTTAACTCGGAGGGCTACTACTGGGCTACGCATGGCCAGTCGGATTGCCGTTTACCGGTTCGGAACAAACGACTATCAAAAGTACTATAACAGCGTGTCGTCGATGCCTCGCGTTCCTCATCGAATCTACCTCACCAAAAGCCCATTTTCCCTCGGTTTCACCGATAGAAGTTGTTACGTCCGCTGAGTTAGCTTCACGTTGCCATCGTAATGGGGTCAATTCGATGACTAACGAGGGAGATATGACCAAAATCGGAAACGCACAAGTTGGGCTCTTAAAACCTTATGCCTTCCCGGTAGGGATCTCTTTTTAGCACCATATCTCCCTCGTTTCTCATCCATTTGACCCCGTTTTCGCCGTTGCGAAGTTAACTCGTAGGGCTACTACTACGAGACTAGCGTATGACCAGTCGGATGCCCGTTTACCGTTGGAGCAGCTGACAAAAAAAGTACTTATAACGCGTGTCGTCGATGCCTCGCGTTCCTCATCGAATCTACCTCACCAAAAGCCCATTTTCCTCGGTTTCCTCGATAGAAGTTGTTACGTCCATGAGTTAGCTTCACGTTGCCATCATAATGGGGTCAATTCCACGACTAACGAGGGAGATATGACCAAAATCGGGAAACCGCACAAGTTGGGCCCGAAAACCTTACGCCTCCCGGTAGGGGTCTCTTTTTTAGCACCATATCTCCCTCGTTTCTCATCCATTTGACCCCGTTTTCCTGTCGTTGTGAAGTTAACTCGAGAGGGCTACTACTACGAGGCTAGCTGTGGCCGTCGGATTGCCGTTTACCGGTTGAACAGCACAACAAAAGTACTATAACGCGTTGTCGTCGATGCCTCACGTTCCTCATCGAATCTACCTCACCAAAAGCCCATTTTCCTCGGTTTCACCGATAGAAGTTGTTACGTCCGTGAGTTAGCTTCACGTTGCCATCATATTGGGGTCAATTCCATGACTAACGAGGGAGATATGACCAAAATCGGGAAACCGCACAAGTTGGGCCCGAAAACCTTACGCCTTCCGGTAGTAGGGTCTCTTTTTAGCACCATATCTCCCTCGTTTCTCATCCATTTGACCCCTTTTTTCGTCGTTGCGAAGTTAACTCATAGGGCTACTACTACGGACTAGCCGTGACCGTCGGATTGCCCGTTTACCAGGTTCGAACAGCACAACAAAAGTACTATAACGCGTGTCGTCGATGCCTCGCGTTCCTCATCGAATCTACCTCACCAAAAGCCCATTTTCCTCGGTTTCACCGATAGAAGTTGTTACGTCTGTGAGTTAGCTTCACGTTGCCATCATATTGGGGTCAATTCCAATGACTAACGAGGGAGATATGACCAAAATCGGGATACCGCACAAGTTCGGCTCGAAAACCTTACGCCTTCCCGGTAGGGGGTCTCTTTTAGCACCATATCTCCCTCGTTTCTCATCCATTTGACCCCGTTTTCCTGTCGTTGTGAAGTTAACTCGGGAGGGCTACTACTACAGGCTAGGCATGACCGTCGGATTGCCCGTTTACCAGGTTCGAACAAGACAAAAAAGTACTATAACGCGTGTCGTCGATGCCTCGCGTTCTCATCGAATCTACCTCACCAAAAGCCCGTTTTCCTTGGTTTCACTTCGATAGAAGTTGTTACGTCCAATGGAGTTAGCTTCACGTTGCCATCATAATGGGGTCAATTCGATGACTAACGAGGGAGATATGACCAAAATCGGAAACCGCACAAGTTGGGCCCGAAAACCTTACGCCTTCCCGGTAGGGGTCTCTTTTTAGCACCATATCTCCCTCGTTTCTCATCCATTTGACCCCGTTTTTCTGTCGTTGTGAAGTTAACTCAGAGGCTACTACTAAATAGGCTAGCTGTGACCGGTCGGATTGCCCGTTTACCGGTTCGAACAACACTACAAAAAAGTACTATAACGCGTGTCGTCGATGCCTCGCGTTCCTCATCGAATCTACCTCACCAAAAGCCCATTTTCCTCGGTTTCACCGATAGAAGTTGTTACGTCGTGAGTTAGCTTCACGTTGCCATCATAATGGGGTCAATTCCCATGACTAACGAGGGAGATATGACCAAAATCGGGATACCGCACAAGTTGGGCCCGAAAACCTTACGCCTTCCCGGTAGGGGTCTCTTTTTAGCACCATATCTCCCTCGTTTCTCATCCATTTGACCCCGTTTTGCTGTCGTTGTGAAGTTAACTCGAGAGGCTACTACTACAGGCTAGCTGTGACCAGTCGGATTGCCCGTTTACACGTTCGGAACAGCCACAACAAAAGTACTATAACGCGTGTCGTCGATGCCTCGCGTTCCTCATCGAATCTACCTCACCAAAAGCCCATTTTCCTAGGTTTCACCGATAGAAGTTGTTACGTCTGCGAGTTAGCTTCACGTTGCCATCATAATGGGGTCAATCCCATGACTAACGAGGGAGATATGACCAAAATCGGGAAACCGCACAAGTTGGGCCCGAAAACCTTACGCCCTTCCCGGTAGGGGTCTCTTTTTAGCACCATATCTCCCTCGTTTCTCATCCATTTGACCCCATTTTTCTGTCGTTGCGAAGTTAACTCGATAGGGCTACTACTACGAGACTAGCCGTGACCGTCGGATTGCCGTTTACCGGTTCGGAACGGCACAACAAAAAAGTACTATAATGCGTGTCGTCGATGCCTCGCGTTCCTCATCGAATCTACCTCACCAAAAGCCCGTTTTCCTCGGTTTCACCGATAGAAGTTGTTACGTCTGCGAGTTAGCTTCACGTTGCCATCATAATGGGGTCAATTCGATGACTAACGAGGGAGATATGACCAAAATCGGGAAACCGCACAAGTTGGGCCACGAAAACCTTACGCCTTCCCGGTAGGGGTCTCTTTTTAGCACCATATCTCCCTCGTTTCTCATCCATTTGACCCCGTTTTTCCGTCGTTGTGAAGTTAACTCGAGAGGGCTACTACTACAGGCTAGCTAGCGACCGTCGGATTGCCCGTTTACCGGTTCGAACCACTGACAAAAAGTACTATAACGCGTGTCGTCGATGCCTCGCGTTCCTCATCGAATCTACCTCACCAAAAGCCCATTTTCCTCGGTTTCACCGATAGAAGTTGTTACGTACGTGAGTTAGCTTCACGTTGCCATCATATTGGGGTCAATCCAATGACTAACGAGGGAGATATGACCAAAATCGGGATACCGCACAAGTTCGGCCTGAAAACCTTACGCCATCCCGGTAGGGGTCTCTTTTTTAAGCACCATATCTCCCTCGTTTCTCATCCATTTGACCCCGTTTTCTGTCGTTGTGAAGTTAACTCGGAGGGCTACTACTAGAGGCTAGCGTGGCCGTCGGATTGCCGTTTACCGGTTCGGAACAGCACAACAAAAGTACTATAACGCGTGTCGTCGATGCCTCGCGTTCCTCATCGAATCTACCTCACCAAAAGCCCGTTTTCCTCGGTTTCACCGATAGAAGTTGTTACGTCCGCGAGTTAGCTTCACGTTGCCATCATAATGGGGTCAATTCCGATGACTAACGAGGGGAGATATGACCAAAATCGGGAAACCGCACAAGTTGGGCCACGAAAACCTTACGCCTTCCCGGTAGGGGTCTCTTTTTAGCACCATATCTCCCTCGTTTCTCATCCATTTGACCCCGTTTTTCTGTCGTTGTGACGTTAACTCGAAGGGCTACTACTACGGGCTAGCCGTGGCCAGTCGGATTGCCCGTTTACCGGTTCGGAACAGCACAACAAAAGTACTATAACGCGTGTCGTCGATGCCTCGCGTTCCTCATCGAATCTACCTCACCAAAAGCCCATTTTCCTCGGTTTCACCGATAGAAGTTGTTACGTCTGCGAGTTAGCTTCACGTTGCCATCATAATGGGGTCAATTCCATGACTAACGAGGGAGATATGACCAAAATCGGGATACCGCACAAGTTGGGCCCGAAAACCTTACGCCTTCCGGTAGAGGGGTCTCTTTTTAGCACCATATCTCCCTCGTTTCTCATCCATTTGACCCCGTTTTCCTGTCGTTGCGAAGTTAACTCGAGAGGCTACTACTACAGGGCTAGCTGTGACCGTCGGATTGCCCGTTTACCGGTTCGAACAGCACGACAAAAAGTACTATAACGCGTGTCGTCGATGCCTCCGTTCCTCATCGAATCTACCTCACCAAAAGCCCGTTTTCCTAGGTTTCACCGATAGAAGTTGTTACGTCGCGAGTTAGCTTCACGTTGCCATCGTAATGGGGTCAATTCAATGACTAACGAGGGAGATATGACCAAAATCGGGAAACCGCACAAGTTGGGCCCGAAAACCTTACGCCTTCCCGGTAGGGGTCTCTTTTTAGCACCATATCTCCCTCGTTTCTCATCCATTTGACCCCGTTTTTCTGTCGTTGCGAAGTTAACTCAGAGGGCTACTACTACAGACTAGCTGTGACCGTCGGATTGCCCGTTTACCAGTTCGGAACAGCACAACAAAAGTACTATAACGCGTGTCGTCGATGCCTCGCGTTCCTCATCGAATCTACCTCACCAAAAGCCCGTTTTCCTCGGTTTCACCGATAGAAGTTGTTACGTCTGTGAGTTAGCTTCACGTTGCCATCATATTGGGGTCAATTTGATGACTAACGAGGGAGATATGACCAAAATCGGGAAACCGCACAAGTTGGGCCTGAAAACCTTACGCCTTCCCGGTAGGGGTCTCTTTTTAGCACCATATCTCCCTCGTTTCTCATCCATTTGACCCCGTTTTGCTGTCGTTGTGAAGTTAACTCGAGAGGGCTACTACTACGAGGCTAGCTGGACCGGTCGGATTGCCGTTTACCGGTTCGGAACAGCGACAACAAAAGTACTATAACGCGTGTCGTCGATGCCTCGCGTTCCTCATCGAATCTACCTCACCAAAAGCCCGTTTTCCTCGGTTTCACCGATAGAAGTTGTTACGTCTGTGAGTTAGCTTCACGTTGCCATCATATTGGGGTCAATTCAATGACTAACGAGGGAGATATGACCAAAATCGGGATACCGCACAAGTTGGGCCCGAAAACCTTACGCCCTCCCGGTAGGGGAGTCTCTTTTTTAGCACCATATCTCCCTCGTTTCTCATCCATTTGACCCCGTTTTTGCTGTCGTTGTGAAGTTAACTCGAGAGGGCTACTACTACGAGACTAGGCTGTGACCGTCGGATTGCCCGTTTACCGGTTCGAACAGCACAACAAAAGTACTATAACGCGTGTCGTCGATGCCTCGCGTTCCTCATCGAATCTACCTCACCAAAAGCCCGTTTTCCTCGGTTTCACCGATAGAAGTTGTTACGTCTATGAGTTAGCTTCACGTTGCCATCATAATGGGGTCAATTCCATGACTAACGAGGGAGATATGACCAAAATCGGGATACCGCACAAGTTGGGCCCGAAAACCTTACGCCTTCCCGGTAGGGGGTCTCTTTTTTAGCACCATATCTCCCTCGTTTCTCATCCATTTGACCCCGTTTTGCTGTCGTTGTGAAGTTAACTCGAGAGGCTACTACTACAGGCAGTTTGTGGACCGTCGGATTGCCCGTTTACCGGTTCGGAACAGCACAACAAAAGTACTATAACGCGTGTCGTCGATGCCTCGCGTTCCTCATCGAATCTACCTCACCAAAAGCCCGTTTTCCTCGGTTTCACCGATAGAAGTTGTTACGTCTGCGAGTTAGCTTCACGTTGCCATCATAATGGGGTCAATTCCATGACTAACGAGGGAGATATGACCAAAATCGGGAAACCGCACAAGTTGGGCCCGAAAACCTTACGCCTTCCCGGTAGGGAGTCTCTTTTTAGCACCATATCTCCCTCGTTTCTCATCCATTTGACCCCGTTTTTCTGTCGTTGCGAAGTTAACTCGATAGGGCTACTACTACTAGGGCTAGCTGTGACCGTCGGATTGCCCGTTTACCGGTTCGAACAACTGACAACAAAAGTACTATAACGCGTGTCGTCGATGCCTCGCGTTCCTCATCGAATCTACCTCACCAAAAGCCCATTTTCCTCGGTTTCACCGATAGAAGTTGTTACGTCTGCGAGTTAGCTTCACGTTGCCATCATAATGGGGTCAATTCCATGACTAACGAGGGAGATATGACCAAAATCGGGAAACCGCACAAGTTGGGCCCGAAAACCTTACGCCTTCCCGGTAGGGGGTCTCTTTTTAGCACCATATCTCCCTCGTTTCTCATCCATTTGACCCCGTTTTTCTGTCGTTGCGAAGTTAACTCGAGAGGGCTACTACTACGGAGCTAGTCGTGACCGTCGGATTGCCGTTTACCCGGTTCGGAACAGCACAACAAAAGTACTATAACGCGTGTCATCGATGCCTCGCATTCCTCATCGAATCTACCTCACCAAAAGCCCATTTTCCTCGGTTTCACCGATAGAAGTTGTTACGTCTGCGAGTTAGCTTCACGTTGCCATCGTAATGGGGTCAATTCGACGACTAACGAGGGAGATATGACCAAAATCGGGAAACCGCACAAGTTGGGCCCGAAAACCTTACGCCTTCCCGGTAGGGGTCTCTTTTTAGCATCATATCTCCCTCGTTTCTCATCCATTTGACCCCGTTTTGCTGTCGTTGTGAAGTTAACTCAGAGCGCTACTACTACAGGCTAGCTGTGACCGTCGGATTGCCCGTTTACCAGTTCGGAACAGCACAACAAAAGTACTATAACGCGTGTCGTTGATGTCTCGCGTTCCTCATCGAATCTACCTCACCAAAAGCCCGTTTTACTCGGTTTCACCGATAGAAGTTGTTACGTCTACGAGTTACCTTCATGTTGCCATCATAATGATGTCAATTCCATAGCTACCGAGGGAGATATGACCAATATCGGAAAACCGCACAAGTTAGGCCCGAAAACCTTATGCCATCCCGGTAGGGGTCTCTTTTTAGCACCATATCTCCCTCCTTTCTCATCCATTTGACCCCGTTTTTCTGTCGTTGTGAAGTTAACTCAGAGGGCTACTACTAAGGCTAGCCGTGGCCAGTCGGATTGCCCGTTTACCAGTTTAGAACAGCACAACAAAAGTACTATAACGCGTATCGTCGAAGCCTCACGTTCCTCATCTAATCTACCTCACCAAAAGCCCATTTTCCTCGGTTTCACTAATAGAAGTTGTTACTTCTGCGAGTTAGCTTCACGTTGCCATCATATTGGGGTCAATTCCAATGACTAACGAGGGAGATATGACCAAAATCGGGAAACCGCACAAGTTGGGCCCGAAAACCTTACGCCTTCCCGGTAGGGAGTCTCTTTTTAGCACCATATCTCCCTCGTTTCTCATCCATTTGACCCCGTTTTTTCTGTCGTTGTGAAGTTAACTCGATAGGGCTACTACTACGAGCTAGCCGTGACCGTCGGATTGCCCGTTTACCGGTTCGGAACAGCACAGACAAAAGTACTATAACGCGTGTCGTCGATGCCTCGCGTTCCTCATCGAATCTACCTCACCAAAAGCCCGTTTTCCTCGGTTTCATCGATAGAAGTTGTTACGTCTGCGAGTTAGCTTCACGTTGCCATCATAATGGGGTCAATTCCATGACTAACGAGGGAGATATGACCAAAATCGGGAAACCGCACAAGTTGGGCCCGAAAACCTTACGCCTTCCCGGTAGGGGTCTCTTTTTAGCACCATATCTCCCTCGTTTCTCATCCATTTGACCCCGTTTTTCTGTCGTTGTGAAGTTAACTCATAGGGCTACTACTACAGGCTAGCTGTGACCGTCGGATTGCCCGTTTACCAGTTCGGAACAGCACAACAAAAGTACTATAACGCGTGTCGTCGATGCCTCGCGTTCCTCATCGAATCTACCTCACCAAAAGCCCGTTTTCCTCGGTTTCACCGATAGAAGTTGTTACGTCTGCAAGTTAGCTTCACGTTGCCATCATAATGGGGTCAATTCAATGACTAACGAGGGAGATATGACCAAAATCGGGATACCGCACAAGTTGGGCCCGAAAACCTTACGCCTTCCCGGTAGGGGGTCTCTTTTTAGCACCATATCTCCCTCGTTTCTCATCCATTTGACCCCGTTTTTCTGTCGTTGTGAAGTTAACTCGATAGGGCTACTACTACGGGCTAGCCGTGGCCGTCGGATTGCCCGTTTACCAGTTCGGAACAGCACAACAAAAGTACTATAACGCGTGTCGTCGATGCCTCGCGTTCCTCATCGAATCTACCTCACCAAAAGCCCGTTTTCCTCGGTTTCACCGATAGAAGTTGTTACGTCTGCGATTTAGATTCACGTTGCCATCATAATGGGGTCAATTCGACGACTAACGAGGGAGATATGACCAAAATCGGGAAACCGCACAAGTTGGGCCTGAAAACCTTACGCCTTCCGGTAGGGGTCTCTTTTTAGCACCATATCTCCCTCGTTTCTCATCCATTTGACCCCGTTTTTCTGTCGTTGCGAAGTTAACTCAGAGGGCTACTACTACGGACTAGCTGTGACCGTCGGATTGCCCGTTTACCAGTTCGGAACAGCACAACAAAAGTACTATAACGCGTGTCGTCGATGCCTCGCGTTCCTCATCGAATCTACCTCACCAAAAGCCCATTTTCCTCGGTTTCACCGATAGAAGTTGTTACGTCTGCGAGTTAGCTTCACGTTGCCATCATAATTGGGGTCAATTCCATGACTAACGAGGGAGATATGACCAAAATCGGGAAACCGCACAAGTTGGGCCCGAAAACCTTACGCCTTCCCGGTAGGGGTCTCTTTTTAGCACCATATCTCCCTCGTTTCTCATCCATTTGACCCCGTTTTTCTGTCGTTGCGAAGTTAACTCGAGAGGGCTACTACTACGAGCTAGCTGTGGCCGTCGGATTGCCCGTTTACCAGTTCGGAACAGCACAACAAAAGTACTATAACGCGTGTCGTCGATGCCTCGCGTTCCTCATCGAATCTACCTCACCAAAAGCCCATTTTCCTCGATTTCACCGATAGAAGTTGTTACGTCTCGTGAGTTAGCTTCACGTTGCCATCATAATGGGGTCAATCCGATGACTAACGAGGGAGATATGACCAAAATCGGGAAACCGCACAAGTTGGGCCCGAAAACCTTACGCCTTCCCGGTAGGGGTCTCTTTTTAGCACCATATCTCCCTCGTTTCTCATCCATTTGACCCCGTTTTGCTGTCGTTGTGAAGTTAACTCGAGAGGGCTACTACTACGAGGCTAACTGTGGCCGTCGGATTGCCCGTTTACCAGTTCGGAACAGCACAACAAAAGTACTATAACGCTTGTCGTCGATGCCTCGCGTTCCTCATCGAATCTACCTCACCAAAAGCCCGTTTTCCTCGGTTTCACCGATAGAAGTTGTTACGTCTGCGAGTTAGCTTCACGTTGCCATCATAATGGGGTCAATTCCATGACTAACGAGGGAGATATGACCAAAATCGGGAAACCGCACAAGTTGGGCCCGAAAACCTTACGCCTTCCCGGTAGGGGTCTCTTTTTAGCACCATATCTCCCTCGTTTCTCATCCATTTGACCCCGTTTTGCTGTCGTTGCGAAGTTAACTCATGAGGGCTACTACTACGGGCTAGTCGTGACCGTCGGATTGCCCGTTTACCGGTTCGAACAGCACAACAAAAAGTACTATAACGCGTGTCGTCGATGCCTCGCGTTCCTCATCGAATCTACCTCACCAAAAGCCCATTTTCCTCGGTTTCACCGATAGAAGTTGTTACGTCTCGTGAGTTAGCTTCACGTTGCCATCATATTGGGGTCAATCCCATGACTAACGAGGGAGATATGACCAAAATCGGGAAACCGCACAAGTTGGGCCTGAAAACCTTACGCCTTCCCGGTAGGGGTCTCTTTTTAGCACCATATCTCCCTCGTTTCTCATCCATTTGACCCCGTTTTGCTGTCGTTGTGAAGTTAACTCGGAGGTCTACTACTACAGGCTAGTTGTGACCGTCGGATTGCCCGTTTACCAGTTCGGAACAGCACAACAAAAGTACTATAACGCTTGTCATCGATGCCTCGCGTTCCTCATCGAATCTACCTCGCCAAAAGCCCGTTTTCCTCGGTTTCATTGATAGAAGTTGTTACGTCTGCGAGTTAGCTTCACATTATCATCATATTGGGGTCAATCTAATGACTAACGAGGGAGATACGACCGAAATCGAGATACCGCACAAGTTCGGCCTGAAAACCTTACGCCATCCCGGCAGGGGTCTCTTTTTAGCACCATATCTCCCTCGTTTCTCGTCCATTTGACCCCGTTTTGCTGTCGTTGTGAAGTTAACTCGAGAGGGCTACTACTACGGGCTAGGTCGTGGCCAGTCGGATTGCCCGTTTACCGGTTCGGAACAGCACAACAAAAGTACTATAACGCGTGTCGTCGATGCCTCGCGTTCCTCATCGAATCTACCTCACCAAAAGCCCGTTTTCCTCGGTTTCACCGATAGAAGTTGTTACGTCTGCGAGTTAGCTTCACGTTGCCATCATAATGGGGTCAATTCCATGACTAACGAGGGAGATATGACCAAAATCGGGAAACCGCACAAGTTGGGCCCGAAAACCTTATGCCTTCCCGGTAGGAGTCTCTATTTAGCACCATATCTCCCTCGTTTCTCATCCATTTGACCCCGTTTTCTTGTCGTTGCGAAGTTAACTCAGAGGCTACTACTACTAGGCTAGTCGTGACCGTCGGATTGCCCGTTTACCGAGTTCGGAACAGCACAACAAAAGTACTATAACGCGTGTCATCGATGCCTCGCGTTCCTCATCGAATCTACCTCACAAAAAGCCCATTTTCCTCGGTTTCACCAATACAAGTTGTTACGTCTGCGAGTTAGCTTCACGTTGCCATCGTAATGGGGTCAATTCGATGACTAACGAGGGAGATATGACCAAAATCGGGAAACCGCACAAGTTGGGCCTGAAAACCTTACGCCTTCCCGGTAGGGGTCTCTTTTTAGCACCATATCTCCCTCGTTTCTCATCCATTTGACCCCGTTTTTCTGTCGTTGCGAAGTTAACTCAGAGGGCTACTACTACGGGCTAGGCCGTGACCGTCGGATTGCCCGTTTACCAGTTCGGAACAGCACAACAAAAGTACTATAACGCGTGTCGTCGATGCCTCGCGTTCCTCATCGAATCTACCTCACCAAAAGCCCGTTTTCCTCGGTTTCACCGATAGAAGTTGTTACGTCTATGAGTTAGCTTCACGTTGCCATCGTAATGGGGTCAATCCGATGACTAACGAGGGAGATATGACCAAAATCGGGAAACCGCACAAGTTGGGCCCGAAAACCTTACGCCTTCCCGATAGGGGTCTCTTTTTAGCACCATATCTCCCTCGTTTCTCATCCATTTGACCCCGTTTTTCTGTCGTTGCGAAGTCTACTCATAGGGCTAGTACTACAGACAAGCTGTGACCGTCGGATTGCCCGTTTACCAGTTCGGAACAGCACAACAAAAGTACTATAATGCATGTCATCGATGCCTCGCGTTCCTCATCGAATCTACCTCACCAAAAGCCCATATTCATCGGTTTCACCGATAGAAGTTGTTACGTCTGTGAGTTAGCTTCACGTTGCCATCATATTGGGGTCAATCCAAAGACTAACGAGGGAGATATGACCAAAATCGGGATACCGCACAAGTTCGGCCTGAAAACCTTACGCCTTCCCGGTAGGGGTCTCTTTTTAGCACCATATCTCCCTCGTTTCTCATCCATTTGACCCCGTTTTTTCTGTCGTTGTGAAGTTAACTCGAGAGGCTACTACTACAGGCTAGCTGTGACCGTCGGATTGCCCGTTTACCAGTTCGGAACAGCACAGCAAAAGTACTATAACGCGTGTCGTCGATGCCTCGCGTTCCTCATCGAATCTACCTCACCAAAAGCCCGTTTTCCTCGGTTTCACCGATAGAAGTTGTTACGTCTGCGAGTTAGCTTCACGTTGCCATCATATTGTGGTCAATCCAATGACTAACGAGGGAGATATGACCAAAATCGGGATACCGCACAAGTTGGGCCCGAAAACCTTACGCCTTCCCGGTAGGGGGTCTCTTTTTAGCACCATATCTCCCTCGTTTCTCATCCATTTGACCCCATTTTGCTGTCGTTGTGAAGTTAACTCAGAGGGCTACTACTACAGGCTAGCTGTGACCGTCGGATTGCCCGTTTACCAGTTCGGAACAGCACAACAAAAGTACTATAACGCGTGTCGTCGATGCCTCGCGTTCCTCATCGAATCTACCTCACCAAAAGCCCGTTTTCCTCGGTTTCACCGATAGAAGTTGTTACGTCTGCGAGTTAGCTTCACGTTGCCATCATAATGGGGTCAATTCCATGACTAACGAGGGAGATATGACCAAAATCGGGAAACCGCACAAGTTGGGCCCGAAAACCTTACGCCTTCCCGGTAGGGGGTCTCTTTTTAGCACCATATCTCCCTCGTTTCTCATCCATTTGACCCCGTTTTCTTGTCGTTGCGAAGTTAACTCGAGAGGGCTACTACTACAGGCTATTGTGGACCGTCGGATTGCCCGTTTACCAGTTCGGAACAGCACAACAAAAGTACTATAATGCGTGTCGTCGATGCCTTGCGTTCCTCATCGAATCTACCTCACCAAAAGCCCATTTTGCTCAGTTTCACCGATAGAAGTTGTTACGTCTGCGAGTTAGCTTCACGTTGCCATCGTAATGGGGTCAATTCGATGACTAACGAGGGAGATATGACCAAAATCGGGAAACCGCACAAGTTGGGCCCGAAAACCTTACGCCTTCCCGGTAGGGGGTCTCTTTTTTAGCACCATATCTCCCTCGTTTCTCATCCATTTGACCCCGTTTTTCTGTCGTTGTGAAGTTAACTCGATAGGGCTACTACTACGAGACTAGGCTGTGACCGTCGGATTGCCCGTTTACCAGTTCGGAACAGCACAACAAAAGTACTATAACGCGTGTCGTCGATGCCTCGCGTTCCTCATCGAATCTACCTCACCAAAAGCCCGTTTTCCTCGGTTTCACCGATAGAAGTTGTTACGTCTGCGAGTTAGCTTCACGTTGCCATCGTAATGGGGTCAATTCGACGACTAACGAGGGAGATATGACCAAAATCGGGAAACCGCACAAGTTGGGCCCGAAAACCTTACGCCTTCCCGATAGGGGTCTCTTTTTAGCACCATATCTCCCTCGTTTCTCATCCATTTGACCCCGTTTTTCTGTCGTTGCGAAGTTAACTCATAGGGCTACTACTACAGACTAGCTGTGACCGTCGGATTGCCCGTTTACCAGTTCGGAACAGCACAACAAAAGTACTATAACGCGTGTCGCCGATGCCTCGCGTTCCTCATCGAATCTACCTCACCAAAAGCCCATATTCCTCGGTTTCACCGATAGAAGTTGTTACGTCTGTGAGTTAGCTTCACGTTGCCATCATATTGGGGTCAATCCAATGACTAACGAGGGAGATATGACCAAAATCGGGATACCGCACAAGTTCGGCCTGAAAACCTTACGCCTTCCCGGTAGGGGTCTCTTTTTAGCACCATATCTCCCTCGTTTCTCATCTATTTGACCCCGTTTTTCTGTCGTTGCGAAGTTAACTCAGAGGGCTACTACTACAGACTAGCTGTGACCGTCGGATTGCCCGTTTACCAGTTCGGAACAGCGCAACAAAAGTACTATAACGCGTGTCGTCGATGCCTCGCGTTCCTCATCGAATCTACCTCACCAAAAGCCCGTTTTCCTCAGTTTCACCGATAGAAGTTGTTACGTCTATGAGTTAGTTTCACGTTGCCATCATATTGTGGTCAATCCAATGACTAACGAGGGAGATATGACCAAAATCGGGATACCGCACAAGTTCGGCCTGAAAACCTTGCGCCATCCCGGTAGGGGTCTCTTTTTAGCACCATATCTCCCTCGTTTCTCATCCATTTGACCCCATTTTGCTGTCGTTGTGAAATTAACTCAGAGGTCTACTACTACAGGCTACCTGTGACCGTCGGATTGCCCGTTTACCAGTTCGGAACAGCACAACAAAAGTACTATAACGCTTGTCGTCGATGCCTCACGTTCCTGATCGAATCTACCTCACCAAAAGCTCGTTTTCCTTGGTTTCACCGATAGAAGTTGTTACGTCTGCGAGTTAGCTTCACGTTGCCATCATAATGGGGTCAATTCCATGACTAACGAGGGAGATATGACCAAAATCGGGAAACCGCACAAGTTGGGCCCGAAAACCTTACGCCTTCTCCGGTAGGGGTCTCTTTTTAGCACCATATCTCCCTCGTTTCTCATCCATTTGACCCCGTTTTGCTGTCGTTGTGACGTTAACTACAGGCTAGCTGTGACCGTCGGATTGCCCGTTTACCAGTTCGGAACAGCACAACAAAAGTACTATAACGCGTGTCGTCGATGCCTCGCGTTCCTCATCGAATCTACCTCACCAAAAGCCCATTTTCCTCGGTTTCATTGATAGAAGTTGTTACGTCTGCGAGTTAGCTTCACGTTGCTATCATATTGGGGTCAATCTAATGACTAACGAGGGAGATACGACCAAAATCGGGATACCGCACAAGTTCGGCCTGAAAACCTTACGCCATCCCGGTAGGGGTCTCTTTTTAGCACCATATCTCCCTCGTTTCTCGTCCATTTGAACCTATTTTCCTGTCGTTGCGAAGTTAACTCAGAGGGCTACTACTACAGGCTAGCTGTGACCGTAGGATTGCCCGTTTACCAGTTCGGAACAGCAGAGCAAAAGTACTATAACGCGTGTCGTCGATACCTCGTGTTCCACATCGAATCTTCCTCACCAAAAGCCCGATTTCCTAGGTTTCAGTGATAGAAGTTGTTACGTATGCGAGTTAGCTTCACGTTGCCATCGTAATGGGGTCAATTCGACGACTAACGGGGGAGATATGACCAAAATCGGGAAACCGCACAAGTTGGGCCCGAAAACCTTACGCCTTCCCGGTAGGGGTCTCTTTTTAGCACCATATCTCCCTCGTTTCTCATCCATTTGACCCCATTTTTCTGTCGTTGCGAAGTTAACTCATAGGGCTACTACTACAGACTAGCTGTGACCGTCGGATTCCCCGTTTACCAGTTCGAAACAGTACAACAAAAGTACTATAATGCGTGTCGTCGATGCCTCGCGTTCCTCATCGAATCTACCTCACCAAAAGCCCATTTTCCTCGGTTTCACCGATAGAAGTTGTTACGTCTGTGAGTTAGCTTCACGTTGCCATCATAATGGGGTCAATTCGACGACTAACGAGGGAGATATGACCAAAATCGGGATACCGCACAAGTTGGGCCTGAAAACCTTACGCCTTCCCGGTAGGGGTCTCTTTTTAGCACCATATCTCCCTCGTTTCTCATCCATTTGACCCCGTTTTGCTGTCGTTGTGACGTTAACTACAGGCTAGCTGTGACCGTCGGATTGCCCGTTTACCAGTTCGGAACAGCACAACAAGAGTACTATAACGCGTGTCGTCGATGCCTCGCGTTCCTCATCGAATCTACCTCACCAAAAGCCCATTTTCCTCGGTTTCACCGATAGAAGTTGTTACGTCTGTGAGTTAGCTTCACGTTGCCATCATATTGGGGTCAATCCAATGACTAACGAGGGAGATATGACCAAAATCGGGATACCGCACAAGTTCGGCCTGAAAACCTTACGCCTTCCCGGTAGGGGTCTCTTTTTAGCACCATATCTCCCTCGTTTCTCATCCATTTGACCCCTTTTTGCTGTCGTTGTGAAGTTAACTCAGAGGGCTACTACTACAGGCTAGCTGTGACCGTCGGATTGCCCGTTTACCAGTTCGGAACAGCACAACAAAAGTACTATAACGCGTGTCGTCGATGCCTCGCGTTCCTCATCGAATCTACCTCACCAAAAGCCCATTTTGCTCAGTTTCACCGATAGAAGTTGTTACGTCTGCGAGTTAGCTTCACGTTGCCATCATAATGGGGTCAATTCCATGACTAACGAGGGAGATATGACCAAAATCGGGATACCGCACAAGTTGGGCCCGAAAACCTTACGCCTTCCCGGTAGGGGGTCTCTTTTTAGCACCATATCTCCCTCGTTTCTCATCCATTTGACCCCATTTTGCTGTCGTTGTGAAGTTAACTCGAGAGGCTACTACTACAGGCTAGTTGTGACCGTCGGATTGCCCGTTTACCAGTTCGGAACAGCACAACAAAAGTACTATAACGCTTGTCGTCGATGCCTCGCGTTCCTCATCGAATCTACCTCACCAAAAGCCTGTTTTCCTTGGTTTCATTGATAGAAGTTGTTACGTCTGCAAGTTAGCTTCACGTTGCCATCATATTGGGGTCAATCTAATGACTAACGAGGGAGATACGACCAAAATCGGGATACCGCACAAGTTGGGCCCGAAAACCTTACGCCTTCCCGGTAGGGAGTCTCTTTTTAGCACCATATCTCCCTCGTTTCTCATCCATTTGACCCCGTTTTTCTGTCGTTGTGAAGTTAACTCGATAGGGCTACTACTACGAGGCTAGCTAGTGTGCCGTCGGATTGCCCGTTTACCGGTTCGGAACAGCACAACAAAAGTACTATAACGCGTGTCGTCGATGCCTCGCGTTCCTCATCGAATCTACCTCACCAAAAGCCCGTTTTCCTCGGTTTCACCGATAGAAGTTGTTACGTCTGCGAGTTAGCTTCACGTTGCCATCGTAATGGGGTCAATTCGATGACTAACGAGGGAGATATGACCAAAATTGGGAAACCGCACAAGTTGGGCCTGAAAACCTTACGCCTTCCCGGTAGGGGTCTCTTTTTAGCACCATATCTCCCTCGTTTCTCATCCATTTGACCCCGTTTTTCTATCGTTGCAAAGTTAACTCAGAGGGCTACTACTACAGGCCAGCTGTGACCGTCGGATTGCCCGTTTACCAGTTCGGAACAGCACAACAAAAGTACTATAACGCGTGTCGTCGATGCCTCGCGTTCCTCATCGAATCTACCTCACCAAAAGCCCATTTTCCTCGGTTTCACCGATAGAAGTTGTTACGTCTGCGAGTTAGCTTCACGTTGCCATCGTAATGGGGTCAATTCGACGACTAACGAGGGAGATATGACCAAAATCGGGAAACCGCACAAGTTGGGCCCGAAAACCTTACGCCTTCCCGGTAGGGGTCTCTTTTTAGCACCATATCTCCCTCGTTTCTCATCCATTTGACCCCGTTTTTCTGTCGTTGCGAAGTTAACTCGATAGGGCTACTACTACTAGGCATGTGACCGTCGGATTGCCCGTTTACCAGTTCGGAACAGCACAACAAAAGTACTATAACGCGTGTCGTCGATGCCTCGCGTTCCTCATCGAATCTACCTCACCAAAAGCCCGTTTTCCTCGGTTTCATTGATAGAAGTTGTTACGTCTGCGAGTTAGCTTCACGTTGCCATCATATTGGGGTCAATCTAATGACTAACGAGGGAGATATGACCAAAATCGGGATACCTCACAAGTTCGGCCTGAAAACCTTACGCCTTCCCGGTAGGGGTCTCTTTTTAGCACCATATCTCCCTCGTTTCTCATCCATTTGACCCCGTTTTGCTGTCGTTGTGAAGTTAACTCAGAGGGCTACTACTACAGGCTAGCTGTGACCGTCGGATTGCCCGTTTACCAGTTCGGAACAACACAACAAAAGTACTATAACGCGTGTCGTCGATGCCTCGCGTTCCTCATCGAATCTACCTCACCAAAAGCCCATTTTCCTCGGTTTCACCGATAGAAGTTGTTACGTCTACAAGTTAGCTTCACGTTGCCATCATATTGGGGTCAATTCCATGACTAACGAGGGAGATATGACCAAAATCGGGAAACCGCACAAGTTGGGCCCGAAAACCTTACGCCTTCCCGGTAGGGGTCTCTTTTTTAGCACCATATCTCCCTCGTTTCTCATCCATTTGACCCCGTTTTTGCTGTCGTTGTGACGTTAACTCGAGAGGCTACTACTACTAGGCTATTGTGACCGTCGGATTGCCCGTTTACCAGTTCGGAACAGCACAACAAAAGTACTATAACGCGTGTCGTCGATGCCTCGCGTTCCTCATCGAATCTACCTCACCAAAAGCCCATTTTCCTCGGTTTCACCGATAGAAGTTGTTACGTCATGAGTTAGCTTCACGTTGCCATCATATTGGGGTCAATCCAATGACTAACGAGGGAGATATGACCAAAATCGGGATACCGCACAAGTTCGGCCTGAAAACCTTACGCCTTCCCGGTAGGGGTCACTTTTTAGCACCATATCTCCCTCGTTTCTCATCCATTTGACCCTGTTTTCCTGTCGTTGCGAAGTTAACTCGGAGGGCTACTACTACGGGGCTAGTTGTGACCGTCGGATTGCCCGTTTACCGGTTCGGAACAAGCACAACAAAAGTACTATAACGCGTGTCGTCGATGCCTCGCGTTCCTCATCGAATCTACCTCACCAAAAGCCCGTTTTCCTCGGTTTCACCGATAGAAGTTGTTACGTCTGCGAGTTAGCTTCACGTTGCCATCATAATGGGGTCAATTCGATGACTAACGAGGGAGATATGACCAAAATCGGGAAACCGCACAAGTTGGGCCCGAAAACCTTACGCCTTCCCGGTAGGGGTCTCTTTTTTAGCACCATATCTCCCTCGTTTCTCATCCATTTGACCCCGTTTTTCTTGTCGTTGTGAAGTTAACTCGAGAGGGCTACTACTACGAGGCTAGCCGTGACCGTCGGATTGCCCGTTTACCGGTTCGGAACAACACAACAAAAGTACTATAACGCGTGTCGTCGATGCCTCGCGTTCCTCATCGAATCTACCTCACCAAAAGCCTGTTTTCCTTGGTTTCATTGATAGAAGTTGTTACGTCTGCGAGTTAGCTTCACGTTGCCATCATAATGGGGTCAATTCGATGACTAACGAGGGAGATATGACCAAAATCGGGAAACCGCACAAGTTGGGCCCGAAAACCTTACGCCTTCCCGGTAGGGGTCTCTTTTTAGCACCATATCTCCCTCGTTTCTCATCCATTTGACCCCGTTTTTCTGTCGTTGTGAAGTTAACTCGATAGGGCTACTACTACGAGGCTAGCCGTGACCGTCGGATTGCCCGTTTACCGGTTCGGAACAGACCAACAAAAGTACTATAACGCGTGTCGTCGATGCCTCGCGTTCCTCATCGAATCTACCTCACCAAAAGCCCATATTCATCGGTTTCACCGATAGAAGTTGTTACGTCTGTGAGTTAGCTTCACGTTGCCATCATATTGGGGTCAATCCAAAGACTAACGAGGGAGATATGACCAAAATCGGGATACCGCACAAGTTCGGCCTGAAAACCTTACGCCTTCCCGGTAGGGGTCACTTTTTAGCACCATATCTCCCTCGTTCTCATCCATTTGACCCCATTTTGCTGTCGTTGTGACGTTAACTCAAAGCGCTACTAAAATAGGCTAGCTGTGACCGCCGGATTGCCCGTTTACCAGTTCGGAACAGCACAACAAAAGTACTATAATGCGTGTCGTCGATGCCTTGCGTTCCTCATCGAATCTACCTCACCAAAAGCCCATTTTGCTCAGTTTCACCGATAGAAGTTGTTACGTCTGCGAGTTAGCTTCACGTTGCCTTCGTAATGGGGTCAATTCGACGACTAACGAGGGAGATATGACCAAAATCGGGAAACCGCACAAGTTGGGCCCGAAAACCTTACGCCTTCCCGATAGGGGTCTCTTTTTTAGCACCATATCTCCCTCGTTTCTCATCCATTTGACCCCGTTTTTCTGTCGTTGTGAAGTTAACTCGAGAGGGCTACTACTACGGGCTAGCTTGTGACCGTCGGATTGCCCGTTTACCAGTTCAGAACAGCACAACAAAAGTACTATAACGCGTGTCGTCGATGTCTCGCGTTCCTCATCGAATCTACCTCAGAAAAAGTCCATTTTCTTCAGTTTCATCGATACAAATTGTTACGTCTACGAGTTAGCTTCACGTTGCCATCAAATTGGGCTCAATTTCATGACTAACGAGGGAGATGTGACCAAAATCGGGATACCGCACAAGTTCGGCCTGAAAACCTTACGCCTTCCCGGTAGGGGTCACTTTTTAGCACCATATCTCCCTCGTTTCTCATCCATTTGAACCTATTTTCCAGTCGTTGCGAAGTTAACTCAGAGGGCTACTACTACAGGCTAGCTGTGACCGTCGGATTGCCCGTTTACCAGTTCGGAACAGCACAACAAAAGTACTAAAACGCGTGTCGTCGATGTCTCTCGTTCCTCATCGAATCTACCTCACAAAAAGCCCATTTTCGTCGGTTTCACTGATACAAATTGTTACGTCTATGAGTTAGCTTCACGTTGCCATCATATTGGGGTCAATTTGATGACTAACGAGGGAGATATGACCAAAATCGGGAAACCGCACAAGTTGGGCCTGAAAACCTTACGCCTTCCCGGTAGGGGTCACTTTTTAGCACCATATCTCCCTCGTTTCTCATCCATTTGACCCCGTTTTTTCTGTCGTTGTGAAGTTAACTTAGAGTGCTACTACTACAGGCTAGCTGTGACCGTCGGATTGCCCGTTTACCAGTTCGGAACAGCACAACAAAAGTACTATATCCCTTGTCGTCGATGCCTCGCGTTCCTCATCGAATCTACCTCACCAAAAGCCCGTTTTCCTCGGTTTCATTGATAGAAGTTATTACGTCTGCGAGTTAGCTTCACGTTGCCATCATAATGGGGTCAATTCCATGACTACCGAGGGAGATATGACCAAAATCGGGAAACCGCACAAGTTGGGCCCGAAAACCTTATGCCTTCCCGGTAGGAGTCTCTTTTTAGCACCATATCTCCCTCGTTTCTCATCCATTTGACCCCGTTTTGCTGTCGTTGTGAAGTTAACTCAAAGCGCTACTAAAATAGGCTAGCTGTGACCGTCGGATTGCCCGTTTACCAGTTCGGAACAGCACAACAAAAGTACTATAACGCGTGTCGTCGATGCCTCGCGTTCCTCATCGAATCTACCTCACCAAAAGCCCATTTTCCTTGGTTTCACCAATAGAAGTTGTTATGTCTGTGAGTTAGCTTCACGTCGCCATCATATTGGGGTCAATCTAATGACTAACGAGGGAGATATGACCAAAATTGGGATACCTTACAAGTTCGGCCTGAAAACCATACGCCTTCCCGGTAGGGGGTCTCTTTTTAGCACCATATCTCCCTCGTTTCTCGTCCATTTGACCCCGTTTTCCTGTCGTTGCGAAGTTAACTCAGAGGGATACAACTACAGACCAGCTGTGACCGTCGGATTGCCCGTTTACCAGTTTGGAACAGTACAACAAAAGTACTATAACGTGTGTCATCGATGCCTCGCATTCCTCATCGAATCTACCTCACCAAAAGCCTGTTTTCCTCGGTTTCACTGATAGAAGTTGTTACGTCTGCGAGTTAGCTTCACGTTGCCATCGTAATGGGGTCAATTCGACGACTAACGAGGGAGATATGACCAAAATCGGGAAACCGCACAAGTTGGGCCCGAAAACCTTACGCCTTCCCGGTAGGGGTCTCTTTTTAGCACCATATCTCCCTCGTTTCTCATCCATTTGACCCGATTTTTTTGTCGTTGTGAAGTTAACTCGAGAGGGCTACTACTAGAGGCTAGCTGTAACCGTCGGATTGCCCGTTTACCAGTTCGGAACAGCACAACAAAAGTACTATAACGCGTGTCGTCGATGTCTCGCGTTCCTCATCGAATCTACCTCACAAAAAGTCCATTTTCTTCGGTTTCACCGATACAAATTGTTACGTCTATGAGTAAGCTTCACGTTGCCATCAAATTGGGGTCAATTTGATGACTAACGAGAGAGATATGACCAAAATCGGGAAACCGCACAAGTTGGGCCTGAAAACCTTACGCCTTCCCGGTAGGGGTCTCTTTTTAGCACCATATCTCCCTCGTTTCTCATCCATTTGACCCCATTTTGCTGTCGTTGTGAAGTTAACTCAGAGGGCTACTACTACAGGCTAGCTGTGACCGTCGGATTGCCCGTTTACCAGTTCGAAACAACACAACAAAAGTACTATAACGCTTGTCGTCGATGCCTCGCGTTCCTCATCGAATCTACCTCACCAAAAGCCTGTTTTCCTTGGTTTCATTGATAGAAGTTGTTACGTCTGCAAGTTAGCTTCACGTTGCCATCATATTGGGGTCAATCTAATGACTAACGAGGGAGATACGACCAAAATCGGGATACCGCACAAGTTCGGCCTGAAAACCTTACGCTATCCCGGTAGGGGTCTCTTTTTAGCACCATATCTCCCTCGTTTCTCGTCCATTTGACCCCATTTTGCTGTCGTTGCGAAGTTAACTCTCAGAGGGCTACTACTACGAGGCTAGCTGTGACCGTACGTCGGATTGCCCGTTTACCGGTTCGGAACAGCCACAACAAAAGTACTATAACGCGTGTCGTCGATGTCTCGCGTTCCTCATCGAATCTACCTCACAAAAAGCCCATTTTCGTCGGTTTCACTGATACAAATTGTTACGTCTATGAGTTAGCTTCACGTTGCCATCATATTGGGGTCAATTTGATGACTAACGAGGGAGATATGACCAAAATCGGGAAACCGCACAAGTTGGGCCTGAAAACCTTACGCCTTCCCGGTAGGGGTCTCTTTTTAGCACCATATCTCCCTCGTTTCTCATCCATTTGACCCCGTTTTGCTGTCGTTGTGAAGTTAACTCAGAGGGCTACTACTACAGGCTAGCTGTGACCGTCGGATTGCCCGTTTACCAGTTTGGAACAGCACAACAAAAGTACTATAACGCTTGTCGTCGATGCCTCGCGTTCCTCATCAAATCTACCTCGCCAAAAGCCCATTTTCCTCGGTTTCATTGATAGAAGTTGTTACGTCTGCGAGTTAGCTTCACGTTGCTATCATATTGGGGTCAATCTAATGACTAACGAGGGAGATACGACCAAAATCGGGATACCGCACAAGTTCGGCCTGAAAACCTTACGCCATCCCGGTAGGGGTCTCTTTTTAGCACCATATCTCCCTCGTTTCTCATCCATTTGACCCCGTTTTTCTGTCGTTGTGAAGTTAACTCAGAGCGCTACTACTACAGGATAGCTGTGACCGTCGGATTACCCGTTTACCAGTTCGGAACAGCACAACAAAAGTACTATAATGCTTGTCGTCGATGCCTCGCGTTCCTCATTGAATCTACCTCACCAAAAGCCCGTTTTCCTCAGTTTCATCGATAGAAGTTGTTTCGTCTGCGAGTTAGCTTCACATTGCCATCATAATGGGGTCAATTCCATGTCTACCGAGGGAGATATGACCAAAATCGGGAAACCGCACAAGTTGGGCCCGAAAACCTTACGCCATCCCGGTAGGGGTCTCTTTTTAGCACCATATCTCCCTCGTTTCTCATCCATTTGACCCCGTTTTTCCTGTCGTTGTGAAGTTAACTCGAGAGGGCTACTACTACGAGGCTAGTCGTGACCGTCGGATTGCCCGTTTACCGGTTCGGAACAAGCACAACAAAAGTACTATAACGCGTGTCGTCGATGCCTCGCGTTCCTCATCGAATCTACCTACCAAAAGCCCGTTTTCCTCGGTTTCACCGATAGAAGTTGTTACGTCTGCGAGTTAGCTTCACGTTGCCATCATAATGGGGTCAATTCGATGACTAACGAGGGAGATATGACCAAAATCGGGAAACCGCACAAGTTGGGCCCGAAAACCTTACGCCTTCCCGGTAGGGGTCTCTTTTTAGCACCATATCTCCCTCGTTTCTCATCCATTTGACCCCGTTTTTCTGTCGTTGTGAAGTTAACTCGATAGGGCTACTACTACGGGGCTAGCCGTGACCGTCGGATTGCCCGTTTACCGGTTCGGAACAAGCACAACAAAAGTACTATAACGCGTGTCGTCGATGCCTCGCGTTCCTCATCGAATCTACCTCACCAAAAGCCCATTTTCCTCGGTTTCACCGATAGAAGTTGTTACGTCTGTGAGTTAGCTTCACGTTGCCATCATATTGGGGTCAATTCCATGACTAACGAGGGAGATATGACCAAAATCGGGATACCGCACAAGTTGGGCTCCGAAAACCTTACGCCTTCCCGGTAGGGGTCTCTTTTTAGCACCATATCTCCCTCGTTTCTCATCCATTTGACCCCGTTTTCCTGTCGTTGTGAAGTTAACTCGAGAGGGCTACTACTACGAGGCTAGGCTTGTGACCGTCGGATTGCCCGTTTACCGGTTCGGAACAAGCACAACAAAAGTACTATAACGCGTGTCGTCGATGCCTCGCGTTCCTCATCGAATCTACCTCACCAAAAGCCCGTTTTCCTCGGTTTCACCGATAGAAGTTGTTACGTCTGCGAGTTAGCTTCACGTTGCCATCATATTGGGGTCAATTCAATGACTAACGAGGGAGATATGACCAAAATCGGGATACCGCACAAGTTGGGCCCGAAAACCTTACGCCTTCCCGGTAGGGGTCTCTTTTTAGCACCATATCTCCCTCGTTTCTCATCCATTTGACCCCGTTTTTTGCTGTCGTTGTGAAGTTAACTCGTAGGGCTACTACTACGGGCTAGCCGTGACCGTCGGATTGCCCGTTTACCGGTTCGGAACAACACAACAAAAGTACTATAACGCGTGTCGTCGATGCCTCGCGTTCCTCATCGAATCTACCTCACCAAAAGCCCATTTTCCTCGGTTTCACCGATAGAAGTTGTTACGTCTGCGAGTTAGCTTCACGTTGCCATCATATTGGGGTCAATTCCATGACTAACGAGGGAGATATGACCAAAATCGGGAAACCGCACAAGTTGGGCCCGAAAACCTTACGCCTTCCCGGTAGGGGGTCTCTTTTTAGCACCATATCTCCCTCGTTTCTCATCCATTTGACCCCGTTTTTCTGTCGTTGTGAAGTTAACTCGAGAGGGCTACTACTACGGGCTAGTTGTGACCGTCGGATTGCCCGTTTACCGGTTCGGAACAAGCACAACAAAAGTACTATAACGCGTGTCGTCGATGCCTCGCGTTCCTCATCGAATCTACCTCACCAAAAGCCCATTTTCCTCGGTTTCACCGATAGAAGTTGTTACGTCTGCGAGTTAGCTTCACGTTGCCATCATAATGGGGTCAATTCGATGACTAACGAGGGAGATATGACCAAAATCGGGATACCGCACAAGTTGGGCCCGAAAACCTTACGCCTTCCCGGTAGGGGTCTCTTTTTAGCACCATATCTCCCTCGTTTCTCATCCATTTGACCCCGTTTTTCTGTCGTTGTGAAGTTAACTCGAGAGGGCTACTACTACAGGCTAGCTGTGACCGTCGGATTGCCCGTTTACCAGTTCGGAACAGCACAACCAAAGTACTATAACACGTGTCGTCGATGTCTCGCGTTCCTCATCGAATCTACCTCACAAAAAGTCCATTTTCTTTGGTTTCACCGATAGAAGTTGTTACGTCTGCGAGTCAGCTTCACGTTGCCATCGTAATGGGGTCAATTCGACGACTAACGAGGGAGATATGACCAAAATCGGGAAACCGCACAAGTTGGGCCCGAAAACCTTACGCCTTCCCGATAGGGGTCTCTTTTTAGCATCATATCTCCCTTATTTCTCATCCATTTAACCCCGTTTTGCTGTCGTTGTGAAGTTAACTCGATAGGGCTACTACTACGGGCTAGTGCGTGACCGTCGGATTGCCCGTTTACCAGTTCGGAACAGCATAGCAAAACTACAATAACGCGTGTCGTCGATGCCTCGCGTTCCTTATTGAATCTACCTCACCAAAAGCCCATTTTCCTCGGTTTCACCGATAGAAGTTGTTACGTCTGTGAGTTAGCTTCACGTTGCCATCATATTGGGGTCAATTTGATGACTAACGAGGGAGATATGACCAAAATCGGGAAACCGCACAAGTTGGGCCTGAAAACCTTACGCCTTCCCGGTAGGGGTCTCTTTTTAGCACCATATCTCCCTCGTTTCTCATCCATTTGACCCCGTTTTGCTGTCGTTGTGAAGTTAACTCAGAGGGCTACTACTACAGGCTAGCTGTGACCGTCGGATTGCCCGTTTACCAGTTCGGAACAGCACAACAAAAGTACTATAACGCGTGTCGTCGATGCCTCGCGTTCCTCATCGAATCTACCTCACCAAAAGCCCATTTTCCTCGGTTTCACCGATAGAAGTTGTTACGTCTATGAGTAAGCTTCACGTTGCCATCAAATTGGGGTCAATTTGATGACTAACGAGGGAGATATGACCAAAATCGGGAAACCGCACAAGTTGGGCCTGAAAACCTTACGCCTTCCCGGTAGGGGTCTCTTTTTAGCACCATATCTCCCTCGTTTCTCATCCATTTGACCCCGTTTTTTCTGTCGTTGTGAAGTTAACTCGAGAGGCTACTACTACTACTAGGCAATTGTGACCGTCGGATTGCCCGTTTACCGGTTCGGAACAAGCACAACAAAAGTACTATAACGCGTGTCGTCGATGCCTCGCGTTCCTCATCGAATCTACCTCACCAAAAGCCCATTTTCCTCGGTTTCACCGATAGAAGTTGTTACGTCTACGAGTTAGCTTCACGTTGCCATCATAATGGGGTCAATTCCATGACTAACGAGGGAGATATGACCAAAATCGGGATACCGCACAAGTTGGGCCCGAAAACCTTACGCCTTCCCGGTAGGGGTCTCTTTTTAGCACCATATCTCCCTCGTTTCTCATCCATTTGACCCCGTTTTTCCTGTCGTTGCGAAGTTAACTCAGAGGGCTACTACTACAGGCTAGCTGTGACCGTCGGATTGCCCGTTTACCAGTTCGAAACAGCACAACAAAAGTACTAAAACGCGTGTCGTCGATGTCTCGCGTTCCTCATCGAATCTACCTCACAAAAAGCCCATTTTCGTCGGTTTCACCAATACAAATTGTTACGTCTGCGAGTTAGCTTCACGTTGCCATCATGTTGGGGTCAATTTGATGACTAACGAGGGAGATATGACCAAAATCGGGAAACCGCACAAGTTGGGCCTGAAAACCTTACGCCTTCCCGGTAGGGGTCTCTTTTTAGCACCATATCTCCCTCGTTTCTCATCCATTTGACCCCGTTTTGCTGTCGTTGTGAAGTTAACTCGGTAGGGCTACTACTAATGGGCTAGCCGTGACCGTCGGATTGCCCGTTTACCGGTTCGGAACAAGCACAACAAAAGTACTATAACGCGTGTCGTCGATGCCTCGCGTTCCTCATCGAATCTACCTCACCAAAAGCCCATTTTCCTCGGTTTCACCGATAGAAGTTGTTACGTCTGCGAGTTAGCTTCACGTTGCCATCATAATGGGGTCAATTCGATGACTAACGAGGGAGATATGACCAAAATCGGGAAACCGCACAAGTTGGGCCCGAAAACCTTACGCCTTCCCGGTAGGGGTCTCTTTTTAGCACCATATCTCCCTCGTTTCTCATCCATTTGACCCCGTTTTGCTGTCGTTGTGAAGTTAACTCAGAGCGCTACTACTACAGGCTAGCTGTGACCGTCGGATTGCCCGTTTACCAGTTCGGAACAGCACAACAAAAGTACTATAACGCGTGTCGTCGATGTCTCGCGTTCCTCATCGAATCTACCTCACCAAAAGCCCATTTTCCTCGGTTTCACCGATAGAAGTTGTTACGTCTGCGAGTTAGCTTCACGTTGCCATCATATTGGGGTCAATTTGATGACTAACGAGGGAGATATGACCAAAATCGGGAAACCGCACAAGTTGGGCCTGAAAACCTTACGCCTTCCCGGTAGGGGTCTCTTTTTAGCACCATATCTCCCTCGTTTCTCATCCATTTGACCCCGTTTTGCTATCGTTGTGAAGTTAACTCAGAGGGCTACTACTACAGGCTAGCTGTGACCGTCGGATTGCCCGTTTACCAGTTCGAAACAACACAACAAAAGTACTATAACGTGTGTCATCGATGCCTCGCATTCCTCATCGAATCTACCTCACCAAAAGCCTGTTTTCCTCGGTTTCACCGATAGAAGTTGTTACATCTGCGAGTTAGCTTCACGTTGCCATCGTAATGTGGTCAATTCGACGACTAACGAGGGAGATATGACCAAAATTGGGAATCCGCACAAGTTCGGCCTGAAAACCTTACGCCATCCCGGCAGGGGTCTCTTTTTAGCACCATATCTCCCTCGTTTCTCATCCATTTGACCCCGTTTTGCTGTCGTTGTGAAGTTAACTCGAGAGGGCTACTACTATAGGCTAGGCGTGACGCGTCGGATTGCCCGTTTACCGGTTCGAACAACACAACAAAAGTACTATAACGCGTGTCGTCGATGCCTCGCGTTCCTCATCGAATCTACCTCACCAAAAGCCCATTTTCCTCGGTTTCACCGATAGAAGTTGTTACGTCTACGAGTTAGCTTCACGTTGCCATCGTAATGGGGTCAATTCGACGACTAACGGTGGAGATATGATCAAAATCGGGAAACCGCACAAGTTGGGCCCCAAAACCTTATGCCTTCTCGATAGGGGTTTCTTTTTAGCATCATATCTCCCTCGTTTCTCATCCATTTGACCCCGTTTTACTGTCGTTGTGAAGTTAAACTCAGAGCGCTACTACCACAGGCTAGCTGTGACCGTCGGATTGCCCGTTTACCAGTTCAAAACAGCACAACAAAAGTACTATAACGCGTGTCGTCGATGTCTCGCGTTCCTCATCAAATCTACCTCACAAAAAGTCTATTTTCTTCGGTTTCACCGATACAAATTGTTACGTCTATGAGTAAGCTTCACGTTGCCATCAAATTGGGGTCAATTTGAAGACTAACGAGAGAGATATGACCAAAATCGGGAAACCGCACAAGTTGGGCCTGAAAACCTTACGCCTTCCCGGTAGGGGTCTCTTTTTAGCACCATATCTCCCTCGTTTCTCATCCATTTGACCCCGTTTTTGCTGTCGTTGTGAAGTTAACTCGAGAGGGCTACTACTACGAGCTAGCTGTGACCGTCGGATTGCCCGTTTACCGGTTCGGAACAAAGACAACAAAAGTACTATAACGCGTGTCGTCGATGCCTCGCGTTCCTCATCGAATCTACCTCACCAAAAGCCCGTTTTCCTCGGTTTCACCGATAGAAGTTGTTACGTCTACGAGTTAGCTTCACGTTGCCATCATAATGGGGTCAATTCGATGACTAACGAGGGAGATATGACCAAAATCGGGAAACCGCACAAGTTGGGCCCGAAAACCTTACGCCTTCCCGGTAGGGGTCTCTTTTTAGCACCATATCTCCCTCGTTTCTCATCCATTTGACCCCGTTTTTTCGTCGTTGTGAAGTTAACTCGTAGAGGCTACTACTACAGGCTAGCTGTGACCGTCGGATTGCCCGTTTACCAGTTCGGAACAGCACAACAAAAGTACTATAACGCGTGTCGTCGATGCCTCGCGTTCCTCATCGAATCTACCTCACCAAAAGCCCATTTTCCTCGGTTTCACCGATAGAAGTTGTTACGTCTGCGAGTTAGCTTCACGTTGCCATCATAATGGGGTCAATTCCATGACTACCGAGGGAGATATGACCAAAATCGGGAAACCGCACAAGTTGGGCCCGAAAACCTTATGCCTTCCCGGTAGGAGTCTCTTTTTAGTACCATATCTCCCTCGTTTCTCATCCATTTGACCCCGTTTTCCTGTCGTTGTGAAGTTAACTCGAGAGGGCTACTACTACGGGCTAGGCGTGACCGTCGGATTGCCCGTTTACCGGTTCGGAACAAGCACAACAAAAGTACTATAACGCGTGTCGTCGATGCCTCGCGTTCCTCATCGAATCTACCTCACCAAAAGCCCGATTTTCCTCGGTTTCACCGATAGAAGTTGTTACGTCTACGAGTTAGCTTCACGTTGCCATCATATTGGGGTCAATCTCGATGACTAACGAAGGGAGATATGACCAAAATCGGGATACCGCACAAGTTGGGCCCGAAAACCTTACGCCTTCCCGGTAGGGGTCTCTTTTTAGCACCATATCTCCCTCGTTTCTCATCCATTTGACCCTGTTTTCCTATCGTTGTGAAATTAACTCAGAGGGCTACTACTACAAGGCTAGCTGTGACCGTAGGATTGCCCGTTTACCGGTTCGGAACAAAGACAACAAAAGTACTATAACGCGTGTCGTCGATGCCTCGCGTTCCTCATCGAATCTACCTCACCAAAAGCCCATTTTCGTCGGTTTTACTGATACAAATTGTTACGTCTACGAGTTAGCTTCACGTTGCCATCATATTGGGCTCAATTTGATGACTAACGAGGGAGATATGACCAAAATCGGGAAACCGCACAGTTGGGCCTGAAAACCTTACGCCTTCCCGGTAGGGGTCACTTTTTAGCACCATATCTCCCTCGTTTCTCATCCATTTGACCCTGTTTTCCTGTCGTTGCGAAGTTAACTCAGAGGGCTACTACTACAGGCTAGCCGTGACCAGTCGGATTGCCCGTTTACCGGTTCGGAACAAGCACAACAAAAGTACTATAACGCGTGTCGTCGATGCCTCGCGTTCCTCATCGAATCTACCTCACCAAAAGCCCATTTTCCTCGGTTTCACCGATAGAAGTTGTTACGTCTGCGAGTTAGCTTCACGTTGCCATCATAATGGGGTCAATTCCATGACTAACGAGGGAGATATGACCAAAATCGGGAAACCGCACAAGTTGGGCCCGAAAACCTTACGCCTTCCCGGTAGGGGTCACTTTTTAGCACCATATCTCCCTCGTTTCTCATCCATTTGACCCCGTTTTGCTGTCGTTGTGAAGTTAACTCCAGAGGGCTACTACTACAGGCTAGCTGTGACCGTCGGATTGCCCGTTTACCAGTTCGGAACAGCACAACAAAAGTACTATAACGCGTGTCGTCGATGCCTCGCGTTCCTCATTGAATCTACCTCACCAAAAGCCCATTTTCCTCGGTTTCACCGATAGAAGTTGTTACGTCTGCGAGTTAGCTTCATGTTGCCATCATAATGGGGTCAATTCGATGACTAACGAGGGAGATATGACCAAAATCGGGAAACCGCACAAGTTGGGCCCGAAAACCTTACGCCTTCCCGGTAGGGGTCTCTTTTTAGCACCATATCTCCCTCGTTTCTCATCCATTTGACCCCGTTTTTCTGTCGTTGTGAAGTTAACTCGAGAGGGCTACTACTACAAGGCTAGCTGCTGTGACCGTCGGATTGCCCGTTTACCGGTTCGGAACAAGCACAACAAAAGTACTATAACGCTGTGTCGTCGATGCCTCTCGTTCCTCATCGAATCTACCTCACCAAAAGCCCATTTTCCTCGGTTTCACCGATAGAAGTTGTTACGTCTGCGAGTTAGCTTCACGTTGCCATCATAATGGGGTCAATTCCATGACTAACGAGGGAGATATGACCAAAATCGGGAAACCGCACAAGTTGGGCCCGAAAACCTTACGCCTTCCCGGTAGGGGTCTCTTTTTAGCACCATATCTCCCTCGTTTCTCATCCATTTGACCCCGTTTTTCTGTCGTTGTGAAGTTAACTCGAGAGGGCTACTACTACGGGCTAGCTGTGACCGTCGGATTGCCCGTTTACCGGTTCGGAACAAACACAACAAAAGTACTATAACGCGTGTCGTCGATGCCTCGCGTTCCTCATCGAATCTACCTCACCAAAAGCCCATTTTCCTCGGTTTCACCGATAGAAGTTGTTACGTCTACGAGTTAGCTTCACGTTGCCATCATAATGGGGTCAATTCCATGACTAACGAGGGAGATTTGACTAAAATCAGGAAACCGCACAAGCTGGGCCCGAAAACCTTACGCCTTCCCGGTAGGGGTCTCTTTTTAGCACCATATCTCCCTCGTTTCTCATCCATTTGACCCTGTTTTCTGTCGTTGTGAAGTTAACTCGAGAGGGCTACTACTACGAGGCTAGCTGTGACCGTCGGATTGCCCGTTTACCAGTTCGGAACAACACAACAAAAGTACTATAACGCGTGTCGTCGATGCCTCGCGTTCCTCATCGAATCTACCTCACCAAAAGCCCATTTTCCTCGGTTTCATTGATAGAAGTTGTTACGTCTGCGAGTTAGCTTCACGTTGCCATCATAATGGGGTCAATTCCATGACTAACAGAGGAGATATGACCAAAATCGGGAAACCGCACAAGTTGGGCCCGAAAACCTTACGCCTTCCCGGTAGGGGTCTCTTTTTAGCACCATATCTCCCTCGTTTCTCATCCATTTGACCCCGTTTTTCTGTCGTTGTGAAGTTAACTCGTGAGGGCTACTACTACGGGCTAGCTGTGACCGTCGGATTGCCCGTTTACCGGTTCGGAACAAAGACAACAAAAGTACTATAACGCTTGTCGTCGATGCCTCGCGTTCCTCATCGAATCTACCTCACCAAAAGCCCGTTTTCCTCGGTTTCATTGATAGAAGTTGTTACGTCTGCGAGTTAGCTTCACGTTGCCATCATAATGGGGTCAATTCCACGACTACCGAGGGAGATATGACCAAAATCGGGAAACCTCACAAGTTGGGCCCGAAAACCTTACGCCTTCCCGGTAGGGGTCTCTTTTTTAGCACCATATCTCCCTCGTTTCTCATCCATTTGACCCCGTTTTTCTGTCGTTGTGAAGTTAACTCGAGAGGGCTACTACTACGAGGCTAGCCGTGACCGTCGGATTGCCCGTTTACCGGTTCGGAACTAGCACAACAAAAGTACTATAACGCGTGTCGTCGATGCCTCGCGTTCCTCATCGAATCTACCTCACCAAAAGCCCATTTTCCTCGGTTTCACCGATAGAAGTTGTTACGTCTGCGAGTTAGCTTTACGTTGCCATCATAATGGGGTCAATTCCATGACTAACGAGGGAGATATGACCAAAATCGGGAAACCGCACAAGTTGGGCCCGAAAACCTTACGCCTTCCCGGTAGGGGTCTCTTTTTAGCACCATATCTCCCTCGTTTCTCATCCATTTGACCCCGTTTTGCTGTCGTTGTGAAGTTAACTCGAGAGGCTACTACTACTACAGCTAGCACTGTGACCGTCGGATTGCCCGTTTACCGGTTCGGAACAAGCACAACAAAAGTACTATAACGCTTGTCGTCGATGCCTCGCGTTCCTCATCGAATCTACCTCACCAAAAGCCCATTTTCCTCGGTTTCACCGATAGAAGTTGTTACGTCTGCGAGTCAGCTTCACGTTGCCATCATAATGGGGTCAATTCCATGACTAACGAGGGAGATATGACCAAAATCGGGAAACCGCACAAGTTGGGCCCGAAAACCTTACGCCTTCCCGGTAGGGGTCTCTTTTTAGCACCATATCTCCCTCGTTTCTCATCCATTTGACCCCGTTTTGCTGTCGTTGTGAAGTTAACTCGGAGGTCTACTACTACAGGCTAGTTGTGACCGTCGGATTGCCCGTTTACCAGTTCGGAACAGCACAACAAAAGTACTATAACGCGTGTCGTCGATGCCTCGCGTTCCTCATCGAATCTACCTCAGAAAAAGTCCATTTTCTTCAGTTTCATCGATACAAATTGTTACGTCTACGAGTTAGCTTCACGTTGCCATCAAAATGGGGTCAATTCCATGACTAACGAGGGAGATATGACCAAAATTGGGAATCCGCACAAGTTCGGCCTGAAAACCTTACGCCTTCCCGGTAGGGGTCTCTTTTTAGCACCATATCTCCCTCGTTTCTCATCCATTTGAACCTATTTTCCTGTCGTTGCGAAGTTAACTCAGAGGGCTACTACTACAGGCTAGCTATGACCGTAAGATTGCCCGTTTACCAGTTCGGAACAGCACAGCAAAAGTACTAAAACGCGTGTCGTCGATGTCTCGCGTTCCTCATCGAATCTACCTCACAAAAAGCCCATTTTCGTCGGTTTCACCGATACAAATTGTTACGTCTGCGAGTTAGCTTCACGTTGCCATCATAATGGGGTCAATTCTATGACTACCGAGGGAGATATGACCAAAATCGGGAAACCGCACAAGTTGGGCCTGAAAACCTTACGCCTTCCCGGTAGGGGTCTCTTTTTAGCACCATATCTCCCTCGTTTCTCATCCATTTGACCCCGTTTTGCTGTCGTTGTGAAGTTAACTCAGAGGGCTACTACTACAGGCTAGCTGTGACCGTCGGATTGCCCGTTTACCAGTTCGGAACAGCACAACAAAAGTACTATAACGCTTGTCGTCGATGCCTCGCGTTCCTCATCGAATCTACCTCACCAAAAGCCCATTTTCCTCGGTTTCATTGATAGAAGTTGTTACGTCTGCGAGTTAGCTTCACGTTGCCATCATAATGGGGTCAATTCCATGACTATCGAGGGAGATATGACCAAAATCGGGAAACCTCACAAGTTGGGCCCGAAAACCTTAAGCCTTCCCGGTAGGGGTCTCTTTTTTAGCACCATATCTCCCTCGTTTCTCATCCATTTGACCCCGTTTTTGCTGTCGTTGTGAAATTAACTCGAGAGGGCTACTACTACAAAGCTAGCCGCGACCGTCGGATTGCCCGTTTACCAGTTCGGAACAGCACAACAAAAGTACTATAACGCTTGTCGTCGATGCCTCGCGTTCCTCATCGAATCTACCTCACCAAAAGCCCATTTTCCTCGGTTTCACCGATAGAAGTTGTTACGTCTGCGAGTTAGCTTCACGTTGCCATCATAATGGGGTCAATTCCATGACTAACGAGGGAGATATGACCAAAATCGGGAAACCGCACAAGTTGGGCCCGAAAACCTTACGCCTTCCCGGTAGGGGTCTCTTTTTTAGCACCATATCTCCCTCGTTTCTCATCCATTTGACCCCGTTTTTGCTGTCGTTGTGAAATTAACTCGAGAGGGCTACTACTACGGGCTAGCCGTGACCGTCGGATTGCCCGTTTACCAGTTCGGAACAGCACAGCAAAAGTACTATAACGCTTGTCGTCGATGCCTCACGTTCCTCATCGAATCTACCTCACCAAAAGCCCATTTTCCTCGGTTTCACCGATAGAAGTTGTTACGTCTGCGAGTTAGCTTTACGTTGCCATCATAATGGGGTCAATTCCATGACTAACGAGGGAGATATGACCAAAATCGGGAAACCGCACAAGTTGGGCCCGAAAACCTTACGCCTTCCCGGTAGGGGTCTCTTTTTAGCACCATATCTCCCTCGTTTCTCATCCATTTGACCCCGTTTTTCTGTCGTTGTGAAGTTAACTCGAGAGGGCTACTACTACGAGGCTAGCCGTGACCGTCGGATTGCCCGTTTACCGGTTCGGAACAAAGCACAACAAAAGTACTATAACGTGTGTCATCGATGCCTCGCATTCCTCATCGAATCTACCTCACCAAAAGCCTGTTTTCCTCGGTTTCACCGATAGAAGTTGTTACATCTGCGAGTTAGCTTCACGTTGCCATCGTAATGTGGTCAATTCGACGACTAACGAGGGAGATATGACCAAAATTGGGAATCCGCACAAGTTCGGCCTGAAAACCTTACGCCATCCCGGTAGGGGTCTCTTTTTAGCACCATATCTCCCTCGTTTCTCGTCCATTTGAACCTATTTTCCTGTCGTTGCGAAGTTAACTCAGAGGGCTACTACTACAGGCTAGCTATGACCGTAAGATTGCCCGTTTACCAGTTCGGAACAGCACAGCAAAAGTACTATAACGCGTGTCGTCGATGTCTCGCGTTCCTCATCGAATCTACCTCACCAAAAGCCCGTTTTCCTCGGTTTCACCGATAGAAGTTGTTACGTCTGCGAGTTAGCTTCACGTTGCCATCATAATGGGGTCAATTCCATGACTATCGAGGGAGATATGACCAAAATCGGGAAACCGCACAAGTTGGGCCCGAAAACCTTATGCCTTCCCGGTAGGGGTCTCTTTTTAGCACCATATCTCCCTCATTTCTCATCCATTTGACCCCGTTTTTCTGTCGTTGTGAAGTTAACTCAGAGGGCTACTACTACAGGCTAGCTGTGACCGTCGGATTGCCCGTTTACCAGTTCGAAACAGCACAACAAAAGTACTATATCGCTTGTCGTCGATGCCTCGCGTTCCTCATCGAATCTACCTCACCAAAAGCCCATTTTCCTCGGTTTCATTGATAGAAGTTATTACATCTGCGAGTTAGCTTCACGTTGCCATCATAATGGGGTCAATTCCATGACTACCGAGGGAGATATGACCAAAATCGGGAAACCTCACAAGTTGGGCCCGAAAACCTTACGCCTTCCCGGTAGGGGTCTCTTTTTAGCACCATATCTCCCTCGTTTCTCATCCATTTGACCCCGTTTTGCTGTCGTTGTGAAATTAACTCAGAGGTCTACTACTACAGGCTACCTGTGACCGTCGGATTGCCCGTTTACCAGTTCGGAACAGCACAACAAAAGTACTATAACGCTTGTCGTCGATGCCTCACGTTCCTCATCGAATCTACCTCACCAAAAGCCCATTTTCCTCGGTTTCATTGATTGAAGTTATTACGTCTGCGAGTTAGCTTCACGTTGCCATCATAATGGGGTCAATTCCATGACTACCGAGGGAGATATGACCAAAATCGGGAAACCTCACAAGTTGGGCCCGAAAACCTTACGCCATCTCGGTAGGGGTCTCTTTTTAGCACCATATCTCCCTCGTTTCTCATCCATTTGACCCCGTTTTGCTGTCGTTGTGAAATTAACTCAGAGGTCTACTACTACAGGCTACCTGTGACCGTCGGATTGCCCGTTTACCAGTTCGGAACAGCACAACAAAAGTACTATAACGCTTGTCGTCGATGCCTCACGTTCCTCATCGAATCTACCTCACCAAAAGCCCATTTTCCTCGATTTCACCGATAGAAGTTGCTACGTCTGCGAGTTAGCTTTACGTTGCCATCATAATGGGGTCAATTCCATGACTACCGAGGGAAATATGACCAAAATCGGGAAACCGCACAAGTTAGGCCCGAAAACCTTACGCCGTCCCGGTAGGGGTCTCTTTTTAGCACCATATCTCCCTCGTTTCTCATCCATTTGACCCCGTTTTTCTGTCGTTGTGAAGTTAACTCAGAGGGCTACTACTACAGACTAGCTGTGACCGTCGGATTGCCCGTTTACCAGTTCGGAACAGCACAACAAAAGTACTATAATGCGTATCATCGATGCCTCGCGTTCCTCATCGAATCTACCTCACCAAAAGCCTGTTTTCCTCGATTTCACCGATAGGAGGTCTTACGTCTACGAGTTAGCTTCATGTTGCCATCATAATGATGTCAATTCCATGGCAACCGAGGGAGATATGACCAAAATCGGGAAACCGCACAAGTTGGGCCTGAAAACCTTACGCCTTCCCGGTAGGGGTCTCTTTTTAGCACCGTATCTCCCTCGTTTCTCGTCCATTTGAACCTGTTTTCCTGTCGTTGCGAAGTTAACTCAGAGGGCTACTACTACAGGCGAGCTATGACCGTAAGATTGCCCGTTTACCAGTTCGGAACAGCACAGCAAAAGTACTAAAACGCGTGTCCTCGATATCTCACGTTCCTCATCGAATCCACCTCACAAAAAGCCCATTTTCATCGGTTTCACCGATAGAAGTTGTTACGTCTGCGAGTTAGCTTCACGTTGCCATCATAATGGGGTCAATTCCATGACTACCGAGGGAGATATGACCAAAATCGGGAAACCGCACAAGTTGGGCCTGAAAACCTTACGCCTTCCCGGTAGGGGTCTCTTTTTAGCACCATATCTCCCTCGTTTCTCATCCATTTGACCCCGTTTTGCTGTCGTTGTGAAGTTAACTTAGAGGGCTACTACTACAGGCTAGCTGTGACCGTCGGATTGCCCGTTTACCAGTTCGGAACAGCACAACAAAAGTACTATATCGCTTGTCGTCGATGCCTCGCGTTCCTCATCGAATCTACCTCACCAAAAGCCCGTTTTCCTCGGTTTCATTGATTGAAGTTATTACGTCTGCGAGTTAGCTTCACGTTGCCATCATAATGGGGTCAATTCCATGACTACCGAGGGAGATATGACCAAAATCGGGAAACCTCACAAGTTGGGCCCGAAAACCTTACGCCATCCTCGGTAGGGGTCTCTTTTTAGCACCATATCTCCCTCGTTTCTCATCCATTTGACCCCGTTTTGCTGTCGTTGTGAAATTAACTCAGAGGTCTACTACTAAAGGCTACCTGTGACCGTCGGATTGCCCGTTTACCAGTTCGGAACAGCACAACAAAAGTACTATAACGCTTGTCGTCGATGCCTCACGTTCCTCATCGAATCTACCTCACCAAAAGCCCATTTTCCTCGATTTCACCGATAGAAGTTGCTACGTCTGCGAGTTAGCTTTACGTTGCCATCATAATGGGGTCAATTCCATGACTACCGAGGGAGATATGACCAAAATCGGGAAACCTCACAAGTTGGGCCCGAAAACCTTACGCCATCTCGGTAGGGGTCTCTTTTTAGCACCATATCTCCCTCGTTTCTCATCCATTTGACCCCGTTTTGCTGTCGTTGTGAAATTAACTCAGAGGTCTACTACTACAGGCTACCTGTGACCGTCGGATTGCCCGTTTACCAGTTCGGAATAGCACAGCAAAAGTACTATAACGCTTGTCGTCGATGCCTCACGTTCCTCATCGAATCTACCTCACCAAAAGCCCATTTTCCTCGATTTCACCGATAGAAGTTGCTACGTCTGCGAGTTAGCTTTACGTTGCCATCATAATGGGGTCAATTCCATGACTACCGAGGGAAATATGACCAAAATCGGGAAACCGCACAAGTTAGGCCCGAAAACCTTACGCCGTCCCGGTAGGGGTCTCTTTTTAGCACCATATCTCCCTCGTTTCTCATCCATTTGACCCCGTTTTTCTGTCGTTGCGAAGTTAACTCAGAGGGCTACTACTACAGACTAGCTGTGACCGTCGGATTGCCCGTTTACCAGTTCGGAACAGCACAACAAAAGTACTATAACGCGTATCGTCGATGCCTCGCGTTCCTCATCGAATCTACCTCACCAAAAGCCCGTTTTCCTCGGTTTCACCGATAGGAGTTGTTACGTCTACGAGTTAGCTTCACGTTGCCATCATAATGATGTCAATTCCATGGCAACCGAGGGAGATATGACCAAAATCGGGAAACCGCACAAGTTGGGCCTGAAAACCTTACGCCTTCCCGGTAGGGGTCTCTTTTTAGCACCGTATCTCCCTCGTTTCTCGTCCATTTGAACCTGTTTTCCTGTCGTTGCGAAGTTAACTCAGAGGGCTACTACTACAGGCTAGCTATGACCGTAAGATTGCCCGTTTACCAGTTCGGAACAGCACAACAAAAGTACTAAAACGCGTGTCGTCGATGTCTCACGTTCCTCATCGAATCCACCTCACAAAAAGCCCATTTTCATCGGTTTCACCGATAGAAGTTGTTACGTCTGCGAGTTAGCTTCACGTTGCCATCATATTGGGGTTAATTTGATAACTAACGAGGGAGATATGACCAAAATCGGGAAACCGCATAAGTTGGGCCTGAAAACCTTACGCCTTCCCGGTAGGGGTCTCTTTTTAGTACCATATCTCCCTCGTTTCTCATCCATTTGACCCCGTTTTGCTGTCGTTGTGAAGTTAACTTAGAGGGCTACTACTACAGGCTAGCTGTGACCGTCGGATTGCCCGTTTACCCGTTCGGAACAGCACAACAAAAGTACTATATCGCTTGTCGTCGATGCCTCGCGTTCCTCATCGAATCTACCTCACCAAAAGCCCGTTTTCCTCGGTTTCATTGATTGAAGTTATTACGTCTGCGAGTTAGCTTCACGTTGCCATCATAATGGGGTCAATTCCATGACTACCGAGGGAGATATGACCAAAATCGGGAAACCTCACAAGTTGGGCCCGAAAACCTTACGCCATCTCGGTAGGGGTCTCTTTTTAGCACCATATCTCCCTCGTTTCTCATCCATTTGACCCCGTTTTGCTGTCGTTGTGAAATTAACTCAGAGGTCTACTACTACAGGCTACCTGTGACCGTCGGATTGCCCGTTTACCAGTTCGAAAACAGCACAACAAAAGTACTATAATGCTTGTCGTCGATGCCTCACGTTCCTCATCGAATCTACCTCACCAAAAGCCCATTTTCCTCGATTTCACCGATAGAAGTTGTTACGTCTGCGAGTTAGCTTTACGTTGCCATCATAATGGGGTCAATTCCATGACTACCGAGGGAGATATGACCAAAATCGGGAAACCTCACAAGTTGGGCCCGAAAACCTTACGCCATCCCGGTAGGGGTCTCTTTTTTAGCACCATATCTCCCTCGTTTCTCATCCATTTGACCCCGTTTTGCTGTCGTTGTGAAATTAACTCAGAGGTCTACTACAACAGGCTACCTGTGACCGTCGGATTGCCCGTTTACCAGTTCGGAATAGCACAGCAAAAGTACTATAACGCTTGTCATCGATGCCTCACGTTCCTCATCGAATCTACCTCACCAAAAGCCCATTTTCCTCGATTTCACCGATAGAAGTTGCTACATCTATGAGTTAGCTTTACGTTGCCATCATAATGGGGTCAATTCCATGACTACCGAGGGAAATATGACCAAAATTGGGAAACCGCACAAGTTAGGCCCGAAAACCTTACGCCGTCCCGGTAGGGGTCTCTTTTTAGCACCATATCTCCCTCGTTTCTCATCCATTTGACCCCGTTTTTCTGTCGTTGCGAAGTTAACTCAGAGGGCTACTACTACAGACTAGCTGTGACCGTCGGATTGCCCGTTTACCAGTTCGGAACAGCACAACAAAAGTACTATAACGCGTATCGTCGATGCCTCGCGTTCCTCATCGAATCTACCTCACCAAAAGCCCGTTTTCCTCGGTTTCACCGATAGAAGTTGTTACGTCTCACGAGTTAGCTTCACGTTGCCATCATAATGGGGTCAATTCCATGGCAACCGAGGGAGATATGACCAAAATCGGGAAACCGCACAAGTTGGGCCTGAAAACCTTACGCCTTCCCGGTAGGGGTCTCTTTTTAGCACCGTATCTCCCTCGTTTCTCATCCATTTGACCCGGTTTTTCCTGTCGTTGTGAAGTTAACTCGAGAGGGCTACTACTACAAGGCTAGCCGTGACCGTAGGATTGCCCGTTTACCGGTTCGGAACAAAGACAACAAAAGTACTAAAACGCGTGTCGTCGATGCCTCGCGTTCCTCATCGAATCTACCTCACAAAAAGCCCATTTTCGTCGGTTTCACCGATACAAATTGTTATGTCTACGAGTTAGCTTCACGTTGCAATCATGTTGGGGTAAATTTCATGTCTAACAAGGGAGATATGACCAAAATCGGGAAACCGCACAAGTTGGGCCTGAAAACCTTACGCCTTCCCGGTAGGGGTCTCTTTTTAGCACCATATCTCCCTCGTTTCTCATCCATTTGACCCCGTTTTGCTGTCGTTGTGAAGTTAACTTAGAGGGCTACTACTACAGGCTAGCTGTGACCGTCGGATTGCCCGTTTACGAGTTCGGAACAGCACAACAAAAGTACTATATCGCTTGTCGTCGATGCCTCGCGTTCCTCATCGAATCTACCTCACCAAAAGCCCATTTTCCTCGGTTTCATTGATAGAAGTTATTACATCTGCGAGTTAGCTTCACGTTGCCATCATAATGGGGTCAATTCCATGACTACCGAGGGAGATATGACCAAAATCGGGAAACCTCACAAGTTGGGCCCGAAAACCTTACGCCATCTCGGTAGGGGTCTCTTTTTAGCACCATATCTCCCTCGTTTCTCATCCATTTGACCCCGTTTTGCTGTCGTTGTGAAATTAACTCAGAGGTCTACTACTACAGGCTACCTGTGACCGTCGGATTGCCCGTTTACCAGTTCGGAACAAAGACAACAAAAAGTACTATAACGCTTGTCGTCGATGCCTCGCGTTCCTCATCGAATCTACCTCACCAAAAGCCCATTTTCCTCGATTTCACCGATAGAAGTTGCTACGTCTGCGAGTTAGCTTTACGTTGCCATCATAATGGGGTCAATTCCATGACTACCGAGGGAGATATGACCAAAATCGGGAAACCTCACAAGTTGGGCCCGAAAACCTTACGCCATCTCGGTAGGGGTCTCTTTTTAGCACCATATCTCCCTCGTTTCTCATCCATTTGACCCCGTTTTTCTGTCGTTGTGAAATTAACTCAGAGGTCTACTACTACAGGCTACCTGTGACCGTCGGATTGCCCGTTTACCAGTTCGGAACAGCACAACAAAAGTACTATAACGCTTGTCGTCGATGCCTCACGTTCCTCATCGAATCTACCTCACCAAAAGCCCATTTTCCTCGATTTCACCGATAGAAGTTGCTACGTCTGCGAGTTAGCTTTACGTTGCCATCATAATGGGGTCAATTCCATGACTACCGAGGGAGATATGACCAAAATCGGGAAACTGTACAAGTTAGGCCCGAAAACCTTACGCCGTCCCGGTAGGGGTCTCTTTTTAGCACCATATCTCCCTCGTTTCTCATCCATTTGACCCCGTTTTTCTGTCGTTGCGAAGTTAACTCAGAGGGCTACTACTACAGGCTAGCTGTGACCGTCGGATTGCCCGTTTACCAGTTCGGAACAGCACAACAAAAGTACTATAACGCGTATCGTCGATGCCTCGCGTTCCTCATCGAATCTACCTCACCAAAAGCTCGTTTTCCTCGGTTTCACCGATAGGAGTTGTTACGTCTACGAGTTAGCTTCACGTTGCCATCATAATGATGTCAATTCCATGGCAACCGAGGGAGATATAACCAAAATCGGGAAACCGCACAAGTTGGGCCTGAAAACCTTACGCCTTCCCGGTAGGGGTCTCTTTTTAGCACCGTATCTCCCTCGTTTCTCGTCCATTTGAACCTGTTTTCCTGTCGTTGCGAAATTAACTCAGAGGGCTACTACTACAGGCTAGCTGTGACCGTAGGATTGCCCGTTTACCAGTTCGGAACAGCATAGAAAGACAACAATAACGCGTGTCGTCGATGCCTCGCGTTCCTTATTGAATCTACCTCACCAAAAGCCCATTTTCCTCGGTTTCACCGATAGAAGTTGTTACGTCTGCGAGTTAGCTTCACGTTGCCATCATATTGGGGTCAATTTGATGACTAACGAGGGAGATATGACCAAAATCGGGAAACCGCACAAGTTGGGCCTGAAAACCTTACGCCTTCCCGGTAGGGGTCTCTTTTTAGTACCATATCTCCCTCGTTTCTCATCCATTTGACCCCGTTTTTCCTGTCGTTGTGAAGTTAACTCGTAGGGCTACTACTACGAGCTAGCGCGTGACCGTCGGATTGCCCGTTTACCAGTTCGGAACAAGACAACAAAAGTACTATAACGCTTGTCGTCGATGCCTCGCGTTCCTCATCGAATCTACCTCACCAAAAGCCCGTTTTCCTCGGTTTCATTGATAGAAGTTATTACGTCTGCGAGTTAGCTTCACGTTGCCATCATAATGGGGTCAATTCCATGACTATCGAGGGAGATATGACCAAAATCGGGAAACCGCACAAGTTGGGCCCGAAAACCTTACGCCATCCCGGTAGGGGTCTCTTTTTAGCACCATATCTCCCTCGTTTCTCATCCATTTGACCCCGTTTTGCTGTCGTTGTGAAATTAACTCAGAGGTCTACTACTACAGGCTACCTGTGACCGTCGGATTGCCCGTTTACCAGTTCGGAACAGCACAACAAAAGTACTATAACGCTTGTCGTCGATGCCTCACGTTCCTCATCGAATCTACCTCACCAAAAGCCCATTTTCCTCGATTTCACCGATAGAAGTTGCTACGTCTGCGAGTTAGCTTTACGTTGCCATCATAATGGGGTCAATTCCATGACTACCGAGGGAGATATGACCAAAATCGGGAAACCTCACAAGTTGGGCCCGAAAACCTTACGCCATCTCGGTAGGGGTCTCTTTTTAGCACCATATCTCCCTCGTTTCTCATCCATTTGACCCCGTTTTTTGTCGTTGTGAAATTAACTCGGGAGGTCTACTACTACGGGCTACCGTGACCGTCGGATTGCCCGTTTACCAGTTCAGAACAGCACAACAAAAGTACTATAACACTTGTCATCGATGCCTCCCGTCCCTCATCGAATCTACCTCACCAAAAGCCTATTTTCCTCGATTTCACCGATAGAAGTTGCTACGTCTGCGAGTTAGCTTTACGTTGCCATCATAATGGGGTTAATTCCATGACTACTGAGGGAGATATGACCAAAATCGGGAAACTGTACAAGTTAGGCCCGAAAACCTTACGCCGTCCCGGTAGGGGTCTCTTTTTAGCACCATATCTCCCTCGTTTCTCATCCATTTGACCCCGTTTTTCCTGTCGTTGTGAAGTTAACTCGAGAGGCTACTACTAAAGCTAGCCGTGACCGTCGGATTGCCCGTTTACCGGTTCGAACAGACACAAAAAAAGTACTATAACGCTTGTCGTCGATGCCTCACGTTCCTCATCGAATCTACCTCACCAAAAGCCCATTTTCCTCGGTTTCACCGATAGAAGTTGTTACGTCCTGCGAGTTAGCTTCACGTTGCCATCATAATGGGGTCAATTCCATGACTAACGAGGGAGATATGACCAAAATCGGGAAACCGCACAAGTTGGGCCCGAAAACCTTACGCCTTCCCTGGTAGGGGTCTCTTTTTAGCACCATATCTCCCTCGTTTCTCATCCATTTGACCCCGTTTTTCTGTCGTTGTGAAGTTAACTCGGAGGGCTACTACTACAGTGCTAGCCGTGACCGTCGGATTGCCCGTTTACCGGTTCGGAACAAAGACAACAAAAGTACTATAACGCGTGTCGTCGATGCCTCGCGTTCCTCATCGAATCTACCTCACCAAAAGCCCATTTTCCTCGGTTTCACCGATAGAAGTTGTTACGTCTGCGAGTTAGCTTCACGTTGCCATCATAATGGGGTCAATTCCATGACTAACGAGGGAGATATGACCAAAATCGGGAAACCGCACAAGTTGGGCCTGAAAACCTTACGCCTTCCCGGTAGGGGTCTCTTTTTAGCACCATATCTCCCTCGTTTCTCATCCATTTGACCCCGTTTTCCTGTCGTTGTGAAGTTAACTCAGAGGGCTACTACTACAGGCTACCTGTGACCGTCGGATTACCCGTTTACCAGTTCGGAACAGCACAGCTAAAGTACTATAACGCTTGTCGTCGATGCCTCGCGTTCCTCATCGAATCTACCTCACCAAAAGCCCATTTTCGTCGGTTTCACTGATACAAATTGTTACGTCTGCGAGTTAGCTTCACGTTGCCATCATAATGGGGTCAATTCCATGACTACCGAGGGAGATATGACCAAAATCGGGAAACCGCACAAGTTGGGCCCGAAAACCTTACGCCTTCCCGGTAGGGGTCTCTTTTTTTAGCACCATATCTCCCTCGTTTCTCATCCATTTGACCCCGTTTTGCTGTCGTTGTGAAATTAACTCGTAGAGGCTACTACTACAGCTAGCACCGTGACCGTCGGATTGCCCGTTTACCGGCTCGAACAAAGCACAACAAAAGTACTATAACGCTTGTCGTCGATGCCTCACGTTCCTCATCGAATCTACCTCACCAAAAGCCCATTTTCCTCGGATTTCATTGATTGAAGTTGTTACGTCTCACGAGTTAGCTTCACGTTGCCATCATAATGGGGTCAATTCCATGACTACCGAGGGAGATATGACCAAAATCGGGAAACCTCACAAGTTGGGCCCGAAAACCTTACGCCCATCCCGGTAGGGGTCTCTTTTTAGCACCATATCTCCCTCGTTTCTCATCCATTTGACCCCGTTTTGCTGTCGTTGTGAAATTAACTCGTGAGGTCTACTACTAAAGGCTACCCGTGACCGTCGGATTGCCCGTGCTTACCGGCTCGGAACAAAGCACAACAAAAGTACTATAACGCTTGTCGTCGATGCCTCGCGTTCCTCATCGAATCTACCTCACCAAAAGCCCATTTTCCTCGATTTCACCGATAGAAGTTGTTACGTCTCGCGAGTTAGCTTCACGTTGCCATCATAATGGGGTCAATTCCATGACTACCGAGGGAGATATGACCAAAATCGGGAAACCGCACAAGTTGGGCCCGAAAACCTTACGCCTTCCCGGTAGGGGTCTCTTTTTAGCACCATATCTCCCTCGTTTCTCATCCATTTGACCCCGTTTTGCTGTCGTTGTGAAATTAACTCGTAGGGCTACTACTACAGTGCTAACCCGTGACCGTCGGATTGCCCGTTTACCGCTTCGGAACAAAGACAACAAAAGTACTATAACGCTTGTCGTCGATGCCTCGCGTTCCTCATCGAATCTACCTCACCAAAAGCCCATTTTCCTCGATTTCACCGATAGAAGTTGCTACGTCTGCGAGTTAGCTTCACGTTGCCATCATAATGGGGTCAATTCCATGACTAACGAGGGAGATATGACCAAAATCGGGAAACCGCACAAGTTGGGCCCGAAAACCTTACGCCATCCCGGTAGGGGTCTCTTTTTTAGCACCATATCTCCCTCGTTTCTCATCCATTTGACCCCGTTTTTCTGTCGTTGTGAAATTAACTCGTAGGTCTACTACTACAGCTAGCCGTGGACCGTCGGATTGCCCGTTTACCGGTTCGGAACAAAGACAACAAAAGTACTATAACGCTTGTCGTCGATGCCTCACGTTCCTCATCGAATCTACCTCACCAAAAGCCCATTTTCCTCGATTTCACCGATAGAAGTTGTTACGTCTGCGAGTTAGCTTCACGTTGCCATCATAATGGGGTCAATTCCATGACTAACGAGGGAGATATGACCAAAATCGGGAAACCGCACAAGTTGGGCCCGAAAACCTTACGCCTTCCCGGTAGGGGTCTCTTTTTAGCACCATATCTCCCTCGTTTCTCATCCATTTGACCCCGTTTTTCTGTCGTTGTGAAGTTAACTCGTAGGGTCTACTACTACAGGCTAGCATGTGACCGTCGGATTGCCCGCTTACCGGCTCGGAACAAAGCACAACAAAAGTACTATAACGCTTGTCGTCGATGCCTCGCGTTCCTCATCGAATCTACCTCACCAAAAGCCCATTTTCCTCGATTTCACCGATAGAAGTTGTTACGTCTCGCGAGTTAGCTTCACGTTGCCATCATAATGGGGTCAATTCCATGACTACCGAGGGAGATATGACCAAAATCGGGAAACCGCACAAGTTGGGCCCGAAAACCTTACGCCGTCCCGGTAGGGGTCTCTTTTTTAGCACCATATCTCCCTCGTTTCTCATCCATTTGACCCCGTTTTTCTGTCGTTGCGAAGTTAACTCGAGGGCTACTACTACGAACTAGCTCAGTGTGACCGTCGGATTGCCCGTTTACCAGTTCGAAAAAGACAACAAAAGTACTATAACGCGTGTCGTCGATGCCTCGCGTTCCTCATCGAATCTACCTCACCAAAAGCCCATTTTCCTCGGTTTCACCGATAGAAGTTGTTACGTCTGCGAGTTAGCTTCACGTTGCCATCATAATGGGGTCAATTCCATGACTAACGAGGGAGATATGACCAAAATCGGGAAACCGCACAAGTTGGGCCCGAAAACCTTACGCCTTCCCGTAGAGGGTCTCTTTTTTAGCACCATATCTCCCTCGTTTCTCATCCATTTGACCCCGTTTTCCTGTCGTTGTGAAGTTAACTCGTAGGGCTACTACTACAAGGCTAGCCGTGACCGTCGGATTGCCCGTTTACCGGTTCGGAACAAAGACAACAAAAGTACTATAACGCGTGTCGTCGATGCCTCGCGTTCCTCATCGAATCTACCTCACCAAAAGCCCATTTTCCTCGGTTTCACCGATAGAAGTTGTTACGTCTGCGAGTTAGCTTCACGTTGCCATCATATTGGGGTCAATTCCATGACTAACGAGGGAGATATGACCAAAATCGGGAAACCGCACAAGTTGGGCCTGAAAACCTTACGCCTTCCCGGTAGGGGTCTCTTTTTAGCACCATATCTCCCTCGTTTCTCATCCATTTGACCCCGTTTTTTGCTGTCGTTGTGAAGTTAACTCGTAGAGGGCTACTACTACAAGGCTACGCGTGACCGTCGGATTGCCCGTTTACCAGGTTCGGAACAAAGACAAACAAAAGTACTATAACGCTTGTCGTCGATGCCTAGCGTTCCTCATCGAATCTACCTCACCAAAAGCCCGTTTTCCTCGGTTTCATTGTTAGAAGTTATTACGTCTGCGAGTTAGCTTCACGTTGCCATCATAATGGGGTCAATTCCATGACTACCGAGGGAGATTTGATCAAAATCGGGAAACCTCACAAGTTGGGCCCGAAAACCTTACGCCATCTCGGTAGGGGTCTCTTTTTAGCACCATATCTCCCTCGTTTCTCATCCATTTGACCCCGTATTGCTGTCGTTGTGAAATTAACTCGAGAGGTCTACTACTACAATGCTACTCGTGACCGTCGGATTGCCCGTTTACCGGTCCGAACAAAGACAACAAAAGTACTATAATGCTTGTCGTCGATGCCTCGCGTTCCTCATTGAATCTACCTCACCAAAAGCCCGTTTTCCTCAGTTTCATCGATAGAAGTTGTTTCGTCTGCGAGTTAGCTTCACATTGCCATCATAATGGGGTCAATTCCATGTCTACCGACGGAGATATGACAAAAATCGGAAAACCGCACAAGTTGGGCCCGTAAACATTTCGCCATCCCGGTAGGGGTCTCTTTTTAGCACCATATCTCCCTCGTTTCTCATCCATTTGACCCCGTTTTTCTGTCGTTGCGAAGTTAACTTAGAGGGATACTACTATAGACTAGCTGTGACCGTCGGATTGCCCGTTTACCAGTTCGGAACAGCACAACAAAAGTACTATAATGCGTATCGTCGATGCCTCACGTTCCTCATCGAATCTACCTAACCAAAAGCCCATTTTCCTCGGTTTCCCCGATAGAAGTTGTTACGTCTGCGAGTTAGCTTCACGTTGCCATCATAATGATGTCAATTCCATGACTAACGAGGGAGATATGACCAAAATTGGGAAACCGCACAAGTTGGGCCCGAAAACCTTACGCCTTCCCGTAGAGGGGTCTCTTTTTAGCATCATATCTCCCTCGTTTCTCATCCATTTGACCCCGTTTTTGCTGTCGTTGTGAAGTTAACTCGAGGGCTACTACTACAAGCTAGTCTGTGACCGTCGGATTGCTCGTTTACCGGTTCGAACAAAGCACAACAAAAGTACTATAACGCGTGTCATCGATGCCTCGCGTTCCTCATCGAATCTACCTAACAAAAGCCCATTTTCCTCGGTTTCACCGATAGAAGTTGCTACGTCTACGAAGTTAGCTTCACGTTGCCATCATAATGGGGCTCAATTTGATAACTAACGAGGGAGATGTTGGTCCGGGGGACAAATATCGGGTGTAGAGGGGGTGAATACACTGAGTACGCTTTGTTTTTCTCGATGAAGGTCACTGAAGTTGTTAGTTGCAACTCGATGAACAGAGTCCAAATACAACCTTCGATCGCGGGTCGAGTGGGTCGGCTCTAGGGCTCTCCTACCGACTTTTTGTCGTACCCGAAACCTCGTCGAAGACTTTAGCGTGCGGATAAGTGTGGGGCCCCTGGAGTTTGTCTCTTTTGAAAACGTGTTTTCGCAATTTAAGTTCTTTTCTTTGTGCGACTTTTGAAATACGTTTTATGCAAACTTAAGATTTTCAAAGGTTTTTATGCAATAAAATAGTAAAGAACACAAGCAATATAACGTGGTTCGGATACGCAAGATCCTACGTCCCCCGCTCCTGTAACAAGGCGGATAACTTGTTGATTAATTCGAGCAAGTCTCCGAAGCAAGGAACCGTGACAGGTGATCCTTCTAAGTTATTATCCTTAGCGACTTTACAATTCAAACCTAAGTTCGAAAGGGAGCGAAACAATCTCCAACTAAGAAGGAGTTCTATCAATAAGAACAATTCAATAAGTGTGAACTCCTTCGAATCTAAGCTATAAATATGGCAATGAGCTTAGGTAGAGAAGAAAGGGATCTAAAGACTCTGAGAGAAGAACCACAAAATATTCTAATAAATGCAAGATTCTTGGGTCGGATGTTCCGATGAGTTTGCTAGAGTGTTTGAGAGCTTCGAGCGATTTTCCCTTTTGAATTTCGTTGTTCCGTGTTTCATGTTTTGGTCTTTGTGTGTTGCTTAGTGTGGAACTTCAAATTCTTCTCTATTTATAGCCGTGAGCTATGGCGTATGTCCGTTGGAGACGACGATGCCACGTGTCACAAGCTTCTAAAGAAAACGGACATAAATTCGAACTTGTTGCAAAGCAGGCGCTTAATTACTATACATGAGAGCATTTCATTTGGAGCAGGGGTAAGGCATTTTCGGCTTCTCATTGGTCGAGGTTTGTGGTTGGTGAGAATGTCGGAGTCGACCGTTCAAACAACCTCGTATGATCTTCTTTTGAACTTTCGGAAAGACTTAAGTAGCTTGGTCGCTTTCGGCCGATAGAAGTCTGTTACGACCGCAAGTTCTCTGTTCTTCAAACCGAGTCAGGCTAACAAGGAATGTAGCTTCGAGTAGGTCATCGGGCGAACCGTGACCGGGCTTGCATGAGTTCTTCTACTGATGACTTATCAGCTTTGGGTTGGCCTCTACCGAGGTCTACTTTCACACCCATCTCTCTCGTCTTCTACCGAGGTCTAGTCATCCTGCCGAATCAAGAACCCAAGCGATTACACCGATGACGTGGGATTTCGAAAAGTTTCTTCGACGTAAGATCAGTTCGACAATTACCCCGCACAGACTTAGACAAAAATATTAAAAACGATTACATCAAGTCTAACCTATACATCGCCTAATCCTAACGACACACTATACCACCGGATATGAGCTCGGTTTTGGGATCTTCAATTCTATAGTACTACTATGATTTCCCCAATTTTCTTTTAACCACGAACAATGAGTATCATCTTATCGACTCATATCCAAGGGAGATATGACCAAAATCGGGAAACCGCACAAGTTGGGCCTGAAAACCTTACGCCTTCCCGGTAAGGGTCTCTTTTTAGCACCATATCTCCCTCGTTATTCATCCATTTGACCCCGTTTTGCTGTCGTTGTGAAGTTAACTCAGAGGGCTACTACAACAGGCTACCGTGACCATTGGATTGCCCGTTTACCAGGTCAGAATAGCACAACAAAAGTACTATAACGCTTGTCGTCGATGCCTCGCGTTCCTCATCGAATCTACCTCACCAAAAGCCTATTTTCCTCGGTTTCATCGATAGAAGTTGTTACGTCTGCGACTTAGCTTCACATTGCCAACATAATGGGGTCAATTCCATGACTACCGAGGGAGATATGACCAAAATTAGAAAACCGCACAAGTTGGGCCCGAAAACCTTACGCCATCCCGATATGGGTCTCTTTTTAGCACCATATCTCCCTCGTTTCTCATCCATTTGACCCCGTTTTGTTGTCGTTGTGAAATTAACTCGGAGGTCTAATACTACGAGTTACCCGTAATCGTCGGATTACCCGTTTACCGGTTCGAACAACACAACAAAAGTACTATAATGCTTGTCGTCGATGCCTCACGTTCCTCATCGAATCTACCTCACCAAAAGCCCGTATTCCTCGATTTCATCGATAGAAGTTGCTACGTCTCGCGAGTTAGCTTCACGTTGCCATTATAATGGGGTCAATTCCATGACTACCGAGGGAGATATGACCAAAATCGGGAAACCGCACAAGTTGGGCCCGAAAACCTTACGCCATCCCGATAGGGGTCTCTTTTTAGCACCATATCTCCCTCGTTTCTCATCGATTTGACCCCGTTTTTCTGTCGTTACGAGTTAACTCAGAGGGCTACTACTACAGACTAGTTGTGATTGTAGGATTGCCCGTTTACCAGTTCGAAACAGCACAACAAAAGTACTATAACGTGTATCGTCGATGCCTCGCGTTCCACATCGAATCTACCTTACCAAAAGCCTATTTTCCTCGGTTTCACCGATAGAAGTTGTTACGTCTGCGAGTTAGCTTCACGTTGCCATCATGATGATGTCAATTCCATGGCTACCGAGGGAGATATAACCAAAATCGGGAAACCGCACAAGTTGGGCCCGAAAACCTTACGCCATCCCGGTAGGGGTCTCTTTTAAGCACCATATCTCCCTCGTTTCTCATCCATTTGACCCCGTTTTTCTATCGTTGCGAAGTTAACTCAAAGGGCTACTACTACAGACTAGCTGTGACCGTCGGATTACCCGTTTAGCAGTTCGGAATAGTACAACAAAAGTACTATAACGCGTATCGTCGATGCCTCGCATTCCTCATCGAATCTACCTCACCAAAAGCCCATTTTCCTAGGTTTCACCATTAGAAGTTGTTACGTCTGCGAGTTAGCTTAAGATTTCCATCATAATGGGGTCAATTCGATGACTAACGAGGGAGATATGACCGGAAATCGGGAACCCGCACAAGTTGGGCCCAAAAACCTTACGCCTTCCCGGTAGGGGTCTCTTTTTTGCACCATATCTCCCTCGTTTCTCATCTATTTTACCCCGTTTTGCTGTCGTTGTGAAGTTAACTCAGAGAGTAACTACTACAGGCTAGTTGTGACCGTAGGATTGCCCGTTTACCAGTTTGGAACAACATAGCAAAAGTATTATAACGCGTGTCGTCGATGCCTCACGTTCCTCATCGAATCTACCTCACCAAAAGCCCGTTTTCCTTGGTTTCACCGATAGAAGTTGTTACGTCTGCGAGTTAGTTTCACGTTGCCATCATAATGGGGTGAATTCGATGACTAACGAGGGAGATATGACCAAAATTGGGAAACCGAACAAGTTGGGCCCGAAAACCTAACGCCTACCCGGTAGGGGCTTTTTTTAGCATCATATCTCCCTCGTTTCTCATCCATTTGACCCCGTTTTGCTGTCGTTGTGAAGTTAGCTCAGAGCACTACTACTACAGGCTAACTGTGACCATCGGATTGCCCGTTTACCAGTTCGGAACAGCACAACAAAAGTACTATAACGCGTGTCGTCGATGTCTTGCGTTCCTCATCGAATCTACTTGACAAAAAGCTTATTTTCCTTGGCTTCACCGATAGAAGTTGTTACGTCTGCGAGTTAGCTTCACGTTGCCATCATAATGGGGTTAATTCGACGACTAACGAGGGAGATATGACCAAAATCGGGAAACCGCACAAGTTTGGCCCGAAAACCTTACGCCTTCCCGGTAGGGGTCTCTTTTTAGCACCATATCTCCCTCGTTTCTCATCCATTTGACCCCGTTTTGCTGTCGTTGTGAAGTTAACTCAGAGGGCTACTACTACAGGCTACCTATGACCGTCGGATTGCCTGTTTACCAGTTCGGAACAGCACAACAAAAGTACGATAACGCTTGTCGTCGATGCCTCACGTTCCTCATCGAATCTACCTGACCAAAAGCCCATTTTCCTCGGTTTCATTGATAGAAGTTGTTACGTCTGTGAGTTAGCTTCACGTTGCCATCATAATGGGGTAAATTCCATGACTACCGAGGGAGATATGACCAAAATTGGGAAACCGCACAAGTTGGGCCCGAAAACCTTACGCCATCCCGGTGGGGGTCTCTTTTTAGCACCATATCTCCCTCGCTTCTCATCCATTTGACCCCGTTTTTCTATCGTTGTGAAATTAACTCAGAGGTCTACTACTAATGGCTACCGGTGACCGTCGGATTACCCGTTTACCAGTTCGGAACAGCACAGCAAAAGTACTATAACGCTTGTCGTCGATGCCTCACGTTCCTTATTGAATCTACCTCACCAAAAGCCCGTTTTCCTCGATTTCACCGATAGAAGTTGCTACGTCTACGAGTTAGCTTCACGTTGCCATCATAATGGTGTCAATTCCATGACTACTGAGGGAGATATGAACAAAATCGGGAAACTGCACAAGTTGGGCCCGAAAACCTTACGCTATCCCCGATAGGGTTCTCTTTTTAGCACCATATCTCCCTCGTTTCTCATCCATTTGACCCCGTTTTTTCTGTCGTTGTGAAGTTAACTCGAGGGCTACTACTACGGGCTACCTATGACCGTCGGATTGCTCGTTTACCAGTTTCGAACAGCACAACAAAAGTACTATAACGCTTGTCGTTGATGCCTCACGTTCCTCACCGAATCTACCCGACCAAAAGCCCGTTTTCCTTGGTTTCATTGATAGAAGTTGTTACGTCTGCGAGTTAGCTTCACGTTGCCATCATAATGGGGTCAATTCCATGACTACCGAGGGAGATATAACCAAAATTGGGAAACCGCACAAGTAAGGGCCGAAAACCTTACGCCTTCCCGGTGGGGGTCTCTTTTTAGCACCATATCTCCCTCGTTTCTCATCCATTTGACCCCGTTTTTCTATCGTTGTGAAATTAACTCAGAGGTCTACTACTACAGGCTACCTGTGACCGTCGGATTACCCGTTCACCAGTTCGGAACAACACAACAAAAGTACTATAATGCTTGTCGTCGATGCCTCATGTTCCTTATTGAATCTACCCCACCAAAAGCCCATTTTCCTATGCCGCTTCACCGATAGAAGTACTGTTACGTACTGGCTTTCGGTTTTATGCCGTCGATTAGCTTCGCGTTCCATCGAATCTACGACACAATCCCTTTTTCCTTTTTTATCACAATAGAAGTTGTTACGTCTGCGCTTAGCTTCACGTTAACGGGGTTAATTCGACGACTAACGAGGGAGATATGACCAAAATCGGGAAACCGCACAAGTTTGGGCCCGAAAACCTTATGCCTTCCCGGTAGGGGTCTCTTTTTAGCACCATATCTCCCTCGTTTCTCATCCATTTGACCCCGTTTTTCCTGTCGTTGTGAAGTTAACTCGAGGGCTACTACTACGAGCTACTGTGACCCGCCGGATTACCCGTTTACCGATTCGAACAGCACAACAAAAAGTACGATAACGCTTGTCGTCGATGCCTCACGTTCCTCATCGAATCTACCCGACCAAAAGCCCGTTTTCCTCGGTTTCATTGATAGAAGTTGTTACGTCCGTGGAGTTAGCTTCACGTTGCCATCATAATGGGGTCAATTCCATGACTACCGAGGGAGATATGACCAAAATCGGGAAACCGCACAAGTTGGGCCCGAAAACCTTACGGCATCCCGATGGGGGTCTCTTTTTAGCACCATATCTCCCTCGTTTCTCATCCATTTGACCCCGTTTTTCTATCGTTGTGAAATTAACTCAGAGGTCTACTACTACAGGCTACCTGTGACCGTCGGATTACCCGTTTACCAATTCGGAACAGCACAGCTAAAGTACTATAACGCTTGTCGTCGATGCCTCACGTTCCTCATTGAATCTACCCTACCAAAAGCCCGTTTTCCTCGATTTCATTGATAGAAGTTGCTACGTCTGCGAGTTAGCTTCACGTTGCCATCATAATGGGGTTAATTCCATGACTACCGAGGGAGATATGACCAAAATCAGGAAACCGCACAAGTTGGGCCCGAAAACCTTACGCTATCCCGATAGGGGTCTCTTTTTAGCACCATATCTCCCTCGTTTCTCATCCATTTGACCCCGTTTTTCCTGTCGTTGCGAAGTTAACTCGGAGGGCTACTACTACGAGCTAGTTGTGACCGTCGGATTGCCCGTTTACCAGTTCGAACAGCACAACAAAAGTACTATAACGCGTATCGTCGATGCCTCGCGTTCCTCATCGAATCTACTTTACCAAAAGCCCGTTTTCCTAAGTTTCACCGATAGGAGTTGTTACGTCTACGAGTTAGCTTCACGTTGCCATCATAATGATGTCAATTCCATGGCTACCGAGGGAGATATAACCAAAATCGGGAAACCGCACAAGTTGGGCCCGAAAACCTTACGCCTTCCCGGTAGGGGTCTCTTTTTAGCATCATATCTCCCTCGTTTCTCATCCATTTGACCCCGTTTTGCTGTCGTTGTATTCCGTTCTCTATTGTGAAGTTAACTCGGAGGGCTACTACTACCAGTCCCCTCGATGACCGTCAGACCTGTCCGTTAACACGAACAACCCAAAAAAGTACACTAATCCCTTTGTTTTTTTTTTTTGCGTTCCCCTTCATCCGAATCTCACTTATACAAAAGCCCGTTTTCCCTTTAATTTCGCCGATAGAAGTTGTTATTACGCCCTTTTATTTTTCCTTTTTTTTTTCTTTTTCTTTCTTGTTTTGCCATCATTAAGGAGTCATTCGTTCTTTCAATTTTTCAATTTCCATCTCCCCCCTCCCCCCCCCCCCCCCCCCCCGGGGGAGATATGACCAAAATCGGGAAACCGCAACAAGTCGGGCCCAAAACCTTACGCCTTCCCCCGATAGGGTTTTCTTCTTTTTTTTACCACATATCTCTCCCTCGTTTCTCATCCATTTGACCCTTTTTCATTTTGCTGTCGTTGTGAAGTTAACTCCGGAGGCGCTACTACTACGCTCTTTTGTGTGATCGTCGGATTCTTCCTTTTTCCTCTCTCTTTTTTTTTTCCTCCCCCCTACCCCCCCCCCCCTCCTTTAACCCAGCACAACAAAAGTACTATAACGCGTATCGTCGATGCCTCGCGTTCCACATCGAATCTACTTTACCAAAAGCCCGTTTTCCTAAGTTTCGCCGATAGAAGTTGTTACGTCTGCGACTTAGCTTCACGTTGCCATCAAAAGGATGTCAATTCCACGGCTACCGAGGGAGATATAACCAAAATCGGGAAACCGCACAAGTTGGGCCCGAAAACCTTACGCCTTCCCGGTAGGGGTCTCTTCTTAGCATCATATCTCCCTCGTTTCTCATCCATTTGACCCCATTTTGCTGTCGTTGTGAAGTTAACTCAGAGCGCTACTACTACAGGCTAGCTGTGACCGTCGTATTGTCCGTTTACCAGTTCGGAACAGCACAGCAAAAGTACTATAACGTGTGTCGTCGATGTCTTGCGTTCCTCATCGAATCTACCTTACAAAAAGCCTATTTTCCTTGGTTTCACCGATAGAAGTTGTTACGTCTGCGAGTTAGCTTCACGTTAATGGGGTTAATTCGACGACTAACGAGGGAGATATGACCAAAATCGGGAAACCGCACAAGTTTGGCCCGAAAACCTTATGCCTTCCCGGTAGGGGTCTCTTTTTAGCACCATATCTCCCTTGTTTCTCATCCATTTGACCCCGTTTTCCTATCGTTGTGAAGTTAACTCAGAGGGCTACTACTACAGGCTACCTATGACCGTCGGATTACCCGTTTACCAGTTCGGAACAGCACAACAAAAGTACGATAACGCTTGTCGTCGATGCCTCACGTTCCTCATCGAATCTACCGGACCAAAAGCTCGTTTTCCTCGGTTTCATTGATAGAAGTTGTTACGCCTGCGAGTTAGCTTCACGTTGCCATCATAATGGGGTCAATTCCATGACTACCGAGGGAGATATGACCAAAATCGGGAAACCTCACAAGTTGGGCCCAAAAACCTTACGCTATCCCGATAGGGTTCTCTTTTTAGCACCATATCTCCCTCGTTTCTCATCCATTTGACCCCATTTTTCTGTCGTTGCGAAGTTAACTCAGAGGGCTACTACTACAGACTAGTTGTGACCGTCGGATTGCCCGTTTACCAGTTCGAAACAGCACAACAAAAGTACTATAACGCGTATCGTCGATGCCTCGCATTCCTCATCGAATCTACCTCACCAAAAGCTCGTTTTCCTTGGTTTCACCGTTAGAACTTGTTACGTCTGTGAGTTAGCTTAATGTTGCCATCATAATGGGGTCAATTCGATGACTAACGAGGGAGATATGACCAGAATCGGGAAGCCGTACGAGTTGGGCCCAAAAACCTTACGCCTTCCCGGTAGGGGTCTCTTTTTTGCACCATATCTCCCTCGTTTCTCATCTATTTTACACCGTTTTGCTGTCGTTGTGAAGTTAACTCGTAGGGCAACTACTACAATGGGCTAGTCGTGACCGTAGGATTGCCCGTTTACCAGTTCGGAACAACATAGCAAAAGTACTATAACGCGTGTCGTCGATGCCTCACGTTCCTCATCAAATCTACCTCACCAAAAGCCCGTTTTCCTTGGTTTCACCGATAGAAGTTGTTACGTCTGCGAGTTAGTTTCACGTTGCCATCATAATGGGGTGAATTCGACGACTAACGAGGCAGATAAGACCAAAATCGGGAAACCGCACAAGTTGGGCCCGAAAACCTTACGCCTTCCCGGTAGGGGTCTCTTTTACCATCATATCTCCATCGTTTCTCATCCATTTGACCTCGTTTTCCTGTCGTTGTGAAGTTAACTCAAAGCGCTACTACTACAGGCTAGCTGTGACCGTCGGATTGCCCGTTTACCAATTCGGAACAGCACAGCAAAAGTACTATAACGCGTGTCGTCGATGTCTTGCGTTCCTCATCGAATTTACTTGACAAAAAGCCCATTTTCCTTGGTTTCACCGATAGAAGTTGTTACGTCTGCGAGTTAGCTTCACGTTGCCATCATAATGGGGTTAATTCGACGACTAACGAGGGAGATATAACCAAAATCGGGAAGCCGCACAAGTTTGGCCCGAAAACCTTACGCCTTCCCGGTAGGGGCAAGGCCATACTCGTTTGATCCCTAAACGGCTTTGTGGAGAGCGGTACATCTAAGTTAGCACCATATCTCCCTCGTTTCTCATTCATTTGACCCCGTTTTACTGTCGTTGTGAAGTTAACTCAGAGGGCTACTACTACAGGCTACCTATGACCGTCGGATTGCCCGTTTACCAGTTCAGAACAGCACAACAAAAGTACTATAACGCTTGTCGTCGATGCCTCACGTTCCTCATCGAATCTACCTGACCAAAAGCCCGTTTTCCTCGGTGTCATTGACAGAAGTTGTTACGTCTGCGAGTTAGCTTCACATTGCCATCATAATGGGGTCAATTCCATGACTACCGAGGGAGATATGACCAAAATTGGGAAACCGCACAGGTTAGGCCCGAAAACCTTACGCCATCCCGGTGGGGTTCTCTTTTTAGCACCATATCTCCCTCGTTTCTCATCCATTTGACCCCGTTTTTCTATCGTTGTGAAATTAACTCGGGAGGTCTACTACTACGAGCTACCCGTGACCGTCGGATTACCCGTTTACCAGTTCGGAACAGCACAACAAAAGTACTATAACGCTTGTCGTCGATACCTCACGTTTCTCATTGAATCTACCTCACCAAAAGCCTGTTTTCCTTGATTTCACCGATAGAAGTAACTACGTCTGTGAGTTAGCTTCACGTTGCCATCATAAAGGGGTCAATTCCATGACTACCGAGGGAGAAATGACCAAAATCAGGAAACCGCACAAGTTGGGCCAGAAAACCTTAAGCCATCCCGATAGGGTTCTCTTTTTAGCACCATATCTCCCTCGTTTCTCATCCATTTGACCCCGTTTTTCTGTCGTTGCAAAGTTAACTCAGAGGGCTACTACTACAGACTAGTTGTGACCGTCGGATTGCCCGTTTACCAGTTCGGAACAGCACAACAAAAGTACTATAACGCGTATCGTCGATGCCTCACATTCCTCATCGAATCTACCTTACCAAAAGCCCGTTTTCCTCGGTTTCACCGATAGAAGTTGTTACGTCTCGCGAGTTAGCTTCACGTTGCCATCATAATGATGTCAATTCCATGGCTACCGAGGGAGATATAACCAAAATCGGGAAACCGCACAAGTTGGGCCCGAAAACCTTACGCCTTCCCAGTAGGGGTCTCTTTTTAGCATCGTATCTCCCTCGTTTCACATCCATTTGACCCCGTTTTGCTGTCGTTGTGAAGTTAACTCGTAGCGCTACTACTACAAGGCTAGTCGTGACCGTCGGATTGCCCGTTTACCGGTTCCGAACAAAGACAACAAAAGTATTATAACGCGTGTCGTCGATATCTTGCATTCCTCATTGAATCTACCTGCCAAAAAGCTCATTTTCCTTGGTTTCACCGATAGAAGTTGTTACGTCTGCGAGTCAGCTTCACGTTAATGGGGTTAATTCGACGACTAACGAGGGAGATATGACCAAAATCGGGAAACCGCACAAGTTTGGCCCGAAAACCTTATGCCTTCCCGGTAGGGGTCTCTTTTTAGCACCATATCTCCCTCGTTTCTCATCCATTTGACCCCGTTTTGCTGTCGTTGTGAAGTTAACTCAGAGGGCTACTACTACAGGCTACCTATGACCGTCGGATTGCCCGTTTACCAGTTCGGAACAGCACAACAAAAGTACTGTAACGCTTGTCGTCGATGCCTCACGTTCCTCATCGAATCTACCTGACCAAAAGCCCGTTTTTCTCGGTTTTATCGATAGAAGTTGTTACGTCTGCGTGTTAGCTTCACGTTGCCATCGTAATGGGGTCAATTCCTTGACTACCGAGGGAGATAAGACCAAAATTGGGAAACCGCACAAGTTAGGCCTGAAAACCTTACGCCATCCCGGTGGGGGTCTCTTTTTAGCAGCATATCTCCCTCGTTTCTCATCCATTTGACCCCGTTTTTCTGTCGTTGTGAAATTAACTCAGAGGTCTACTACTAGAGGCTACCTGTGACCGTCGGATTACCCGTTTACCAGTTCGGAACAGCACAGCAAAAGTACTATAATGCTTGTCGTCGATGCCTCACGTTCCTCATTGAATCAACCTCACCAAAAGCCCGTTTTCCTCGATTACACCGATAGAAGTTGCTATGTCTTCGAGTTAGCTTCACGTTGCCATCATAATGGGGTAAATTCCATGACTACCGAGGGAGATATGAGCAAAATCGGGAAACCGCACAAGTTGGGCCCGAAAACCTTACGCCATCCCGATAGGGGTCTCTTTTTAGCACCATATCTCCCTCGTTTCTCATCAATTTGACCCCGTTTTTCTGTCGTTGCGAAGTTAACTCAGAGGGCTACTACTACAGACTAGTTGTGACCGTCGGATTACTCGTTTACCAGTTCAGAACAGCACAACAAAAGTACTATAATGCGTATCGTCGATGCCTCGCGTTCCTCATCGAATCTACCTCACCAAAGGCCCGTTTTCCTTGTTTCACCGTTAGAAGTTGTTACGTCTGCGAGTTAGCTTAATGTTTCCATCATAATGGGGTCAATTCGATGACTAACGAGGGAGATATGACCAGAATCGGGAAGCCGCACAAGTTGGGCCCAAAAACCTTACGCCTTCCCGGTAGGGGTCTCTTTTTTGCACCATATCTCCCTCGTTTCTCATCTATTTTACCCCGTTTTGCTGTCGTTGTGAAGTTAACTCAGAGGGCAACTACTACAGGCTAGCTGTGACCGTAGGATTGCGCGTTTACCAGTTCGGAACAACATAGCAAAAGTACTATAATGCGTGTCATCGATGCCTCACGTTCCTCATCGAATCTACCTCACCAAAAGCCCGTTTTCCTTGGTTTCACCGATAGAAGTTGTTACGTCTACGAGTTAGTTTCACATTGCTATCATAATGGGGTGAATTCGACGACTAACTAGGGAGATATGACCAAAATCGGGAAACCGCACAAGTTGGGCCCGAAAACCTTACGCCTTCCCGGTAGGGGTCTCTTTTTAGCATCATATCTCCCTCGTTTCTCATCCATTTGACCTCGTTTTTGCTATCGTTGTGAAGTTAACTCGTAGCGCTACTACTACAAAGCTAGCCGTGACCGTCGGATTGCCCGTTTTCCAGTTCGGAACAGCACAGAAAAGTACTATAACGCGTGTCATCGATGTCTAGCGTTCCTCAGCGAATCTACCTGACAAAAAGCCCATTTTCCTTGGTTTCACCGATAGAAGTTGTTACGTCTACGAGTTAGCTTCACGTTAATGAGGTTAATTCGACGACTAACGAGGGAGATATGACCAAAATTGGGAAACCGCACAAGTTTGGCCCGAAAACCTTATGCCTTCCCGGTAGGGGTCTCTTTTTAGCACCATATCTCCCTCGTTTCTCATCCATTTGACCCCGTTTTGCTGTCGTTGTGAAGTTAACTCAGAGGGCTACTACTACATGCTACCTATGACCGTCGGATTGCCCGTTTACCAGTTCGAAACAGCACAACAAAAGTACTATAACGCTTGTCATCGATGCCTCACGTTCCTCATCGAATCTACCTGACCAAAAGCCCATTTTCCTCGGTTTCATTGATAAAAGTTGTTACATCTGCGAGTTAGCTTCACGTTGCCATCATAATGGTGTCAATTCCATGACTACCGAGGGAGATATGACCAAAATTGGGAAACCGCACAAGTTGGGCCCGAAAACCTTACGCCATCCCGATAGGGTTCTCTTTTTAGCACCATATCTCCCTCGTTTCTCATCCATTTGACCCCGTTTTTCTGTCGTTGCGAAGTTAACTCAGAGGGCTACTACTACAGACTAGTTGTGACCGTCGGATTGCCCGTTTACCAGTTCGGAATAGCAAAGCAAAAGTACTATAATGCGTGTCATCGATGCCTCACGTTCCTCATCGAATCTACCTCACCAAAAGCCCGTTTTCCTTGGTTTCACCGATAGAAGTTGTTACGTCTACGAGTTAGTTTCACGTTGCTATCATAATGGGGTGAATTCGACGACTAACTAGGGAGATATGACCAAAATCGGGAAACCGCACAAGTTGGGCCCGAAAACCTTACGCCTTCCCGGTAGGGGTCTCTTTTTAGCATCATATCTCCCTCGTTTCTCATCTATTTGACCCCGTTTTGCTGTCGTTGTGAAGTTAACTCGTAGCGCCACGCTACGAGCTAGGCCGTGACCGTCGGATTGCCCGTTTACCGGTTCGAACAAAGATAGCAAAAGTACTATAACGCGTGTCGTCGATGTCTTGCGTTCCTCATCGAATCTACCTGACAAAAAGCCCATTTTCCTTAGTTTCACCGATAGAAGTTGTTACGCCTGCGAGTTAGCTTCACGTTGCTATCAAAATGGGGTTAATTCGACGACTAACGAGGGAGATATGACCAAAATCGGGAAACCGCACAAGTTTGGCCTCGAAAACCTTACGCCTTCCCGGTAGGGGGTCTCTTTTTAGCTCCATATCTCCCTCGTTTCTCATCCATTTAACCCCGTTTTGCTGTCGTTGTGAAGTTAACTCGAGAGGACTACTACTACGAGGCTACCTATGACCGTCGGATTGCCCGTTTACCGGTTCGAACAAGCACAACAAAAGTATTATAAACGCTTGTCGTCGATGCCTCACGTTCCTCATCGAATCTACTCGGCCAAAAGCCCATTTTCCTCGGTTTCATTGATAGAAGTTGTTACGTCTGCGAGTTAGCTTTATGTTGCCATCATAATGGGGTCAATTCGATGACTACCGAGGGAGATATGACCAAAATTGGGAAACCGCACAAGTTGGGCCCGAAAACCTTACGCCATCCCGGTGGGGGTCTCTTTTTAGCACCATATCTCCCTCGTTTCTCATCCATTTGACCCCGTTTTTCTGTCGTTCTGAAATTAACTCAGAGGTCTACTACTACAGACTACCTGTGACCGTCGGATTACCCGTTTACCGGTTCGGAACAAAGACACAGGAAGTACTATAACGCTTGTCGTCGATGCCTCACGTTCCTCATTGAATCTACCTCACTAAAAGCCCGTTTTCCTCGATTTCACCGATAGAAGTGGCTACGTCTGCGAGTTAGTTTCACGTTGCTATCATAATGGGGTGAATTCGCCGACTAACTAGGGAGATATGACCAAAATCGGGAAACCGCAAAAGTTGGGCCCGAAAACCATACGCCTTCCTGGTAGGGGTCTCTTTTTAGCATCATATCTCCCTCGTTTCTCATCCATTTGACCCTGTTTTGCTGTCGTTGTGAAGTTAACTCAGAGCGCTACTACTACAGGCTAGCTGTGACCGTCGGATTGCTCGTTTTCCAGTTCGGAACAGCACAGCAAAAGTACTATAACGCGTGTCATCGATGTCTAGCGTTCCTCATCGAATCTACCTGACAAAAAGCCCATTTTCCTTGGTTTCACCGATAGAAGTTGTTACGTCTGCAATTTAGCTTCACGTTAATGAGGTTAATTCGACGACTAACGAGGGAGATATGACCAAAATTGGGAAACCGCACAAGTTTGGCCCGAAAACCTTATGCCTTCCCGGTAGGGGTCTCTTTTTAGCACCATATCTCCCTCGTTTCTCATCCATTTGACCCCGTTTTGCTGTCGTTGTGAAGTTAACTCAGAGGGCTACTACTACATGCTACCTATGACCGTCGGATTGCCCGTTTACCAGTTCGGAACAGCACAACAAAAGTACTATAATGCTTGTCATCGATGCCTCACGTTCCTCATCGAATCTACCTGACCAAAAGCCCATTTTCCTCGGTTTCATTGATAAAAGTTGTTACATCTGCGAGTTAGCTTCACGTTGCCATCATAATGGTGTCAATTCCATGACTACCGAGGGAGATATGACCAAAATTGGGAAACCGCACAAGTTGGGCCCGAAAACCTTACGCCATCCCGATAGGGTTCTCTTTTTAGCACCATATCTCCCTCGTTTCTCATCCATTTGACCCCGTTTTTCTGTCGTTGCGAAGTTAACTCAGAGGGCTAGGACTACAGACTAGTTGTGACCATCGGATTGCCCGTTTACCAGTTCGGAATAGCAAAGCAAAAGTACTATAATGCTTGTCGTCGATGCCTCACGTTCCTCATTGAATCAACCTCACCAAAAGCCCGTTTTCCTCGATTACACCGATAGAAGTTGCTATGTCTTCGAGTTAGCTTCACGTTGCCATCAAAATGGGGTAAATTCCATGACTACCGAGGGAGATATGAGCAAAATCGGGAAACCGCACAAGTTGGGCCCGAAAACCTTACGCCATCCCGATAGGGGTCTCTTTTTAGCACCATATCTCCCTCGTTTCTCATCAATTTGACCCCATTTTTCTGTCGTTGCGAAGTTAACTCAGAGGGCTACTACAACAGACTAGTTGTGACCGTCGGATTGCTCGTTTACCAGTTCGGAACAGCACAACAAAAGTACTATAACGCGTATCGTCGATGCCTCGCGTTCCTCATCGAATCTACCTCACCAAAGGGCCGTTTTCCTTGTTTCACCGTTAGAAGTTGTTATGTCTACGAGTTAGCTTAATGTTTCCATCATAATGGGGTCAATTCGATGACTAACGAGGGAGATATGACCAGAATCGGGAAGCCGCACAAGTTGGGCCCAAAAACCTTACGCCTTCCCGGTAGGGGTCTCTTTTTTGCACCATATCTCCCTCGTTTCTCATCTATTTTACCCCGTTTTGCTGTCGTTGTGAAGTTAACTCAGAGGGCAACTACTACAGGCTAGGCCGTGACCGTAGGATTGCCCGTTTTACCGTTCCCGAACAACATAGCAAAAGTACTATAACATAGATGCCTCACTTCTTCTCTCATCTACCTCACCAAAACCCTTTTCCTTGGTTTCACTCGATAGAAGTTGTTATGTCTACGAGTTAGTTTCACGTTTTCATAATGGGTGAATTGACGACTAACTAGGGAATATACAAAATCGAAACCGCACATCCAAAACCTTCCCTCGGGTCTTTTTATTCATATCTCCCTCGTTTCTCATCTATTTGACCCCGTTTTGCTGTCGTTGTGAAGTTAACTCGAGGCTACTACTAGCTAGTGTGACCGTCGGATTGCCGTTTACCGTTCGAACAACATAGCAAAAGTACTATAACGCGTGTCGTCGATGCCTTGCGTTCCTCATCGAATCTACCTCACAAAAAGCCCGTTTTCCTTGGTTTCACCGATAGAAGTTGTTACGCCTACGAGTTAGCTTCACGTTGCTATCAAAATGGGGTTAATTCGACGACTAACTAGGGAGATATGACCAAAATCGGGAAACCGCACAAGTTTGGCCTGAAAACCTTACGCCTTCCCGGTAGGGGTCTCTTTTTAGCACCATATCTCCCTTGTTTCTCATCCATTTAACCCCGTTTTGCTGTCGTTGTGAAGTTAACTCAGAGGACTACTACTACAGGCTACCTATGACCGTCGGATTGCCCGTTTACCAGTTCGAAACAGCACAACAAAAGTATTATAACGCTTGTCGTCGATGCCTCACGTTCCTCATCGAATCTACCTGGCCAAAAGCCCATTTTCCTCGGTTTCATTGATAGAAGTTGTTACGTCTGCGAGTTAGCTTTATGTTGCCATCATAATGGGGTCAATTCGATGACTACCGAGGGAGATATGACCAAAATTGGGAAACCGCACAAGTTGGGCCCGAAAACCTTACGCCATCCCCGGTGGGGGTCTCTTTTTAGCACCATATCTCCCTCGTTTCTCATCCATTTGACCCCGTTTTTCCGTCGTTGTGAAATTAACTCGAGGTCTACTACTACGAGCTACACGTGACCGTCGGATTATCCGTTTACCGGTTCGGAACAAGCACAAAGAAAAGTACTATAACGCTTGTCGTCGATGCCTCACGTTCCTCATTGAATCTACCTCACTAAAAGCCCGTTTTCCTCGATTTCACCGATAGAAGTGGCTACGTCTACGAGTTAGCTTCACGTTGCCATCATAATGGGGTCAATTCCATGACTACCGAGGGAGATATGACCAAAATCGGGAAACCGCACAAGTTGGGCCCGAAAACCTTACGCCATCCCGATAGGGGTCTATTTTTAGCACCATATCTCCCTCGTTTCACATCCATTTGACCCCGTTTTTCTGTCGTTGCGAAGTTAACTCGAGAGGCTACTACTACGCACTAGTTGTGACCGTCGGATTACCCGTTTACCAGTTCGAACAAAGCACAACAAAAGTACTATAACGCTTGTCATCGATGCCTCACGTTCCTCATCGAATCTACCTGACCAAAAGCTCGTTTTCCTCGGTTTCATTGATAGAAGTTGTTACGTCTGCAAGTTAGCTTCACGCTGCCATCATAATGGGGTCAATTCCTTGACTACCGAGGGAGATAAGACCAAAATTGGGAAACCGCACAAGTTGGGCCCGAAAACCTTACGCCATCCCAGTGGGGGTCTCTTTTTAGCACCATATCTCCCTCGTTTCTCATCCATTTAACCCCGTTTTTCTATCGTTGTGAAATTAACTCAGAGGTCTACTACTACAGGCTACTTGTGACCGTCGGATTACCCGTTTACCAGTTTGGAACCGCACAACAAAAGTACTATAACGCTTGTCGTCGATGCCTCACGTTCCTCATTGAATCTACCTCACCAAAAGCCCGTTTTCCTCCATTTCACTGATAGAAGTTGCTACGTCTGCGAGGTAGCTTCACGTTGCCATCATAACGGGGACTGGTGAGTCAATTTCGTACCTAATTATTTCTGTCCAGAAAGGTCTCTTAACTATGCAGGTGAGGAGGTGAATTGCCAAGGGACCCAATTGTAGTAAGGAGGTGAATTTTAGGGACTCAATTGCTTAGAGGACGAACATTTGGAGTCAATTGAAGTGGAGAAAAAGATGGGGGCCGAATTGCAATAAGAGAGGGACCGAATCTCTTAACTGTACAACTGAGAGGACCTGATTGCAAAATTTACTTGTATAAAAGGAGGGAAGAAACCAAACCCTACCACTTGACACTATTCAAACATCTTCCCTCCCCGTAAAACCGCGCCACCTCCCGAACTTCCCCTAATTGAGTATGAACCGCCACCTCCGCCGGAGTTTGCTTATGTGGAGCCAAATCCACAACAAATGGAAGTTGAAGTCGAAAGCCAATATGCTACGGAGTCTACATCTCCGCCGAAACCGCCACGCCGACGGTTACGAAGGCACACCGGTGCGGCTACCTCGCAGAAACCACCGCGTGAGCCTACTCCTGAACCGACGCCACAACCGACACCGGAGCCGACTCCTCAGCCGACGCCCGATCCCACGCCTCCGCCATCTCCACCACGACGCTCGAGGGGGAGGAAATCGAAAGCCAGCTGGGTGGACGGTGCTTCTTTGTCCAATCCGCCGCCTCCATCTCCGCAAAACCTGTACGAGTGGTTGCCATTCCTTGAGTTTCAACATCCGCCACCACCACTCAACTATTATGCGGGCGTGAATTGGAGCGAGAGCTTGCATGAGGAATTGCCGAGCCAAGAGGAAGGAGATTCAGACTACAAGTCTGATGACTACGATGGGAATTTTGAGGATGACTTCAACATGAACTACTTGTCCCTTGCCGATTCAGACTCGTCTTCGGCCTTTCCACAAGTAGCGGAGTATGGGAACCGCATGATCATCCGCCTCGACTCACCGGAAGCCGTGCATGCTCTCTCACAATTTGAGATCGAGTACATGAATTTGCGTCTACAAGAGCGCGAGGGCAAAGACTTCCGAAGTGGCCGCCTCCTTGATCGCACCTTTCTCCGCGCGGCAGGTATAATCGAACCTTTCTTTTAATATTTTTGAAATATTGGTTGGTCATGGTTGCTTGAGTCGCATCATTATCCGTGCTATAAAGAGGTTGCAAGTGAGTTCTTTAATACTTTTCATTTTGAGGGTGATAAAGATTTGGTTACTCCATATATTGAGTTTAGATTGTTTGGGGGGGACTTATCAGATGAGTGTTGCCGAGTGGAATGCTAGACTAGGGATTTGTTCTTTTGATGACTATATGCTAGGGCATTTTGAGATGGGATTTCATAGTATACCGAGCAAACATCCGAGGTATATTGGTTCACGGGCCGCGTGGAGGCTTCTCGCCCCAAGCGACCCGGATGAGTTTGTCACCTCCGGTTCCCATGTCAGCTTTATAGAGGATCCCGCCCTTCGCATGTGCCACCAATATTTAGCCCACAATTTGACCGGAAAGAGTACGTCTTTTGAAAAGGTGAGTGCCAATGAGTTGTATTTTCTATGGTGCATGGTTAATAGGCGCCTCATTAACTTAGGTTGGTGGATTGCTCATAACATGTTCATAATTGCTAGTCATACCGTGCGTCACATGACTTTGTGCCATATCCTTGCCACGTTCATTGAACGCAATTTTATCATACATTATGCGGGTTATTTGACTAGGGTAGATCCACCATCTTTGTTTGATTGGACTTTGTTGAGGCATACTCGCCACCGTACTCAACCGCCTAACCGGGAAATCCAGTTTTATCCACCGGGACCTCGTGTCTCGAGTGCCTTTACCTCTGCGGGGACGAGATACGGTGCGAGATGCTAAGGACGGATCTCGGATTCCCTTGGACGCCAAGTAGACCGTCTCCGCCGCACAGTTATGAACAGACTGCCTCGCCTGCCCAGGCGAGGCGACCCGTGACTTTTCTTCCCCATTTTAGTTTTCGTTTTGTGTCTTTTTGTTTTGTGTTTGAGTCCGTTTTTATGTGTTTTTCTTGTTCTTACACTTGATAGGGATCAAGTGTAAGGAGGGGTGTTTCTTTTTTTCTTTTGTCTTTAATTTTCGTTGTTTCTTACACTTGGTAGGGACCAAGTGTAAGGAGGGTGTTTGTTTGTTTATTTTGTCATGCCTTCTCTCTTTCTTTTGTTTTCTTTCTTGCTCGAGGGCGAGCAAGGTTTAAGTGTAAGGAGGGGGGTATTTTGTGTCGAAGCATGCCAAAATTTTTTATTTTTGAAGTGCCGTTTTCTATGATCAAGCTTGTCTTATTTGTGCTTTCATTTTCAATATTCTTACTTGTAGACTTTGTGAAGAGTAGATCTAGGCACGTATGTGTATGTAACTTGGGATGACGAAAAATAAACTTTGTTTGGATCGAAATTTATTAACCACTCACTTAAATAAGATTTGAGCCTTAAAGTAGGACACTTCCTACTATTTCTTTTGAGAGTGTTTATCCACAAAGTCGCAATATGTTTGAATCACTTGTGATAAATGATAGGAGGCACTAGGGATTTTTAGCCACACGGCCGCGACAAAATTTTTCCTACCCAAAATCATCCCTTAGTGAACCAATTTGAGCCTTGACCGAATTTCTTGATTTGAGTTAGTAAAATTTTAGCCAAGACCATTTTTAAACTTTCTCTTGACCCGTGTTATTGCATTTTTTTTACGAACTCCTTTGTGCATGATAGTTAAAATCTGAAGTGTATTCTCCTACCTGCCCAGTATAAACATGCTTTGTGAAAAACAAGATTGGATAAAAAGTCTAAGTGTAAAGACTGCTCAATATAAGCAGTATCCAAAGTATCCTGTCTGCACAATTGAGACAGTTTGTGCCCAGTTTGCTAAAAAAGAGTATGTGCCACGAAAAGAAAAAAAATAAAAAAAATTGAGAATGAAAGAAAAAGAAAAAAATTCTGAATATGATACGTGGCAGAAAAGAAAGAGTATGGGTGCATAGTTGATGATGTAGCATTGAAGTGAATTTTCTAAGTGGTGGGAGTTTGACTTTCTTGATCGCACCGGTGAGAGAGTTTTACATGCATAACATTGTTTCTGAATTTTAATGGAGCTTAGTACCCCTAGGACCCTTACCAACATCAAATTGTCTAAGTCCTAAGCCCCATTACAACCGAATGAGAAAGACCTCCTTGATATTGCTATTGTGATGATCTCTTATCGTGATTGCGTGGATTATTTTCTTTTGAGTAGGCTTGAACCGGACCTAGATTAGGTGAGTGTTGAGTGAAACTTGAGGAGATCCACATTGTTTAGATTTTGACCAAGTTGATATATAAGTGCTTAGTTTCAAAATTTGCATTGTCTACTTGTTGGATGAGATCATGATTGCACAATTTAACATTGCTTGGCTAGAGAATTGGTGCTGAAAATTTCGAATTGATTGGTATGGCTTCTTGTTTTTCGTCTTGTGAGTCCGTTGTTATTTTCTTTCTTCCGTTCGTGTCGAGTCTTGTTTTTGTTCTTGTTCGAGTCTTGAGTCTTTTCTTTTGAGTCTTGGGTCTTGGGGAAGACCAAAAATAATTAGGTACTTATCTTTTTCTCTTCTTATACTCGAGGGCGAGTATAGCTCAAGTGTAAGGAGATTTGATGAGTCAATTTCGTACCTAATTATTTCTGTCCAGAAAGGTCTCTTAACTGTGCAGGTGTGACGTATTTGTTGGCAGTTATGCAGAAAAGGAGCTGATTTGGCGCGACAAGTGGAGATGAGGTGGCGACGCGAATTATAGCTGGAATGAGGATATTTTGAGCGGTTTTGGTCGAAGGAAGAAAGAAGGAAAGAAAAGGATCAAGAAAGGAAAGAGAGAGGAAGGAAAGAAGAAGATAAGGAAGGATTAGATATTTCCATATCTATCAAAATCCTTTCCTTATCCAAGAAGAACCCTAGATATGATCTAGGGTATTATAAAAGGAGGATTGAAGCACGAAAATCGGAGCCTTTTCACCATCAAAAACACGCCGTGCATACCTTTCCACCCTCGAAGACTCATCCTTTCCGATCCGATCAACTTGCCGCCAAACCGCCGAGCCATCGCCGAGCCACCGCCGAAGCCAAATACCGACCGCCGAGAAGATATCAACCACTATCCATTCCGAATACTTCATGCTACAGTAGTTTAAGATTGAAACAAACACTTTCGTATTTCGTATTTCAGTTTTCTTATGTTCGAATATTAGCTTAAGTTTCGTTCTTGTTTTTTGCTTCGCTCTTGTTATTTTCGCTTGAAAGACCGTAGGTTTCGATACTTAAATCTAGTTGCAATTCTCGTTTCTAATTCAGTTTATGTTAGTTTGAATTCTGTTGATGTTCGTTTCCTGTTTTTAGATCGTTGTCTTTAAATTAATTTCGTTTACGTGCATGCTAGGGTTAGGGTTACAAATGGTGCATGTTCTGTTTCGCAGGGCGTTTTATCTGTGCAGTCAGGACAGGTTCATGAGTAGCTAAATTTCTAGTGGTCCGGCAGGATGTAAACACACACGTGAATAGTACATGAGGCTTAGGTTCTTATAATTAATCAAAGGGTTTCGGGTTAATTCTGAATTATTTAATCTGCCTAGTAATTTTGGCTTGATCACCCTAGGTTATTCAGTCTGTAGCTAACTTAGTACTTCCATCGTTTCTCATGGAACAAGGCTAGGTAAGTAGCGAAATTATTCGAAAGAGTAGTTGGATTAAACCGGTAGGAGACTATTAGATGCCCAACATACGAGTAGGCTCCTATACTAGGCTCCCTTAGTTCGATAAAGTTGTTTAGCTATTAAATCTATTGATTGCCCAACAACGTAGGTTGTAGCTAAATTAGGGAAGTAGCCGTTTCGATGCCCAACATGGCGGTTACCGACTAAGTAAGTGGGAGTAAGGATTACGCAGTTTAAGTTACGGTAGTCTATAACTAGTTGATTCTTAAGATTAATTCATTTTATGTGCCAAGGATTGGAAATACGTGTGTGTGAATATTCTGCTGGACTCATCTCTTATCTGCCTAGTTTAAACAGTTTTATCTCAGTTCTCAGTTTTTATATTTAATTCAGTTTTTACAAGTTCTTAGTTTAGAATAAAACACAAAACTTGCTTGGTTGCTAACCAAAACCAAGATAAGTAGAAAAATAATATGTCTAGTCCTCCGTTCCCTGTGTTCGATATCCTGTGAACTATACTGATATAATTCTCACGTTTTTGCAGGATTATTTGGTGCAATACAACGATCACCAAATTGGGCGCCGTTCTTGGGAGAACGGTGTTATCTAGTTTTATTATTTTCTACTAATCTTTCGTTCTTTTTATCGTTGCATGAGCAGGTCTTCCAAACCTAACCTCATATTTGATCCAGAGGTCGAGAAAATAGCAAAGAGGATTAGGAAGAGGACAAAGCTGCAAAAGCAATAGATTCTGTCCAAGGCAGAAAACATCTTAACCGCCTGGGCCGGAAGACGAACGTACGCCGGTGATCAGACCAGCGACTCCGAACCAGAAACTGTTAGGTTCGACAAAACACTTCATAATACTCCAGTTACAAGCTCAGAGTCAGAAGAGGAAGAGATGGAGGACGAAGTGCACAATCCACAACCCTTGAGGATGAATACCGGATTGCTTGACATGGGAGCGGACCTTCCCGGTCCAATCCAAATCACAACTACTGAACAAATTGATGTCAAGCTGAACATGGTAGCTACCATGCCAAAGTTCTATGGGAGGACAAACGAGAACCCAAATTCCTTTTTGGCCTCGTTCAACCAAGTATGCAATCTGCACAGACAAGGCAATCTGGATGCATTCAAGCTCAAGGCTTTCCCATTCACACTACAAGATGGAGCACAAGCATGGTTCTCAAGTTTAAAGCCAAACACCATCACTACATGGGCCCAGATGCGCACTGTCTTCTTGAAGAAGTATTTCCCATAATCGAAGACAAACGCACTTAAGAAGCAGATTTCTGGGATCGCTCAAGAATTAGACGAGACCTTCGGCGCATATTGGGAGAGATTCGGACGACTTGTCGATAGTTGCCCGAACCATGGCTACTCGGATGTGGAGCTACTAAAGATTTTCTATCAAGGGATGACAGACGAAGCAAAGGCCATGGTCGATATCGGTCTGAGAGGAAATTTCCACACAAGCCTCTACGAAGATGCAAGGAACATAATTGAAGGGCTTGCGGAGTCTACCTCGCAATACAAAGGGCCGAGACCGACAAGGAGAGCTGTTAATTGGTCTCATTCTGACTACATGGATGAGATCGATAATAAAGTGGAGGCAAAATTCAGTTTGTTGCAAGATAAGCTCGACTTGATACTCAAGCAGAACGCGTCTGCCCCAAGCCGTCAAATGCTAATCATGCATGTGGAGCATGCGGAGAGAAAGGACATACGTCGTTGCAATGTCTGGGAGAAGAAGTAAATGCAGCAGGAAATTGGAACGGGCAGCAAGGGGTTCATCCGAACCTCCGTTGGAAGCAACCGGATGAGCATTTTCAGCCGAGGAATCCACCTCAAAACCAATTTCAGCAACCATATCAACAGCAACATGGATATCAACAGCCATATAATCCTCCTAATCAGAATAATTATCAGCAGACGTATAGACCCCCGCATCAAAGGCAGTTTCAGCAGCAGAACGTCCAACCTGCCCAGTCGGAACAGTAGAGCCCCTTAGAAAAGCTCTTGGCCGAGATGGTTTCTTCGCAGAAAGATACCACCGCATTTCAGCAACAAATGCAGCGGAAAATTAATCAGACCAAGAAGGAGCAGCAGGCTACAATGGAGAATTTTGCTAAACAGATGAATAAGCTAAATTCTACCATTCGAGAAATAAAGACTTCTCAAGGGGCATTGCTACCAAACTCGAGCAGAACCCGAATGCCCATAACCGCAATCAAATTACGGCTGCGTGGAGGCAAAGAACTACCGGCCCGACCGTGCGGGTAAGACATCCGAGAGAAATCAACAGAGAAATCAGCAGAGAAAAAGAATCCTGCAGAATGCCCTATACCATCAGAAGGCTCGAAGGAGCAGTATGCTGAAGATCCAGAACAAGAAAGAGATGAGGAGGATGTCCAGACTGGCCAGTCAGAACATGAAAATCTGATTCCGCCGCCCTTTCCCGAAGCTTTGGAAAGGAAGAGAACGCCAAACAAGGAAAGTATGGACTACATGAAGCTGTTCGAAAAATTGGAGATTAATATCCCTTTCCTTGAAGCCGTAAGAATTCCCAAGTTTGGAAAATTTGTAAAGGATTTCATTGCTGGAAAGTTCCCAAGTCCGGAAAGGTTTTGTTTGATCATACATTATCGGCAATTATACAGAAGATGCTTTCGGCTAAATGTGCCGATCTAGGTATGTTCACACTGCCCTGTCTGATGGGTGATGTCATGATAAAACAAGCCATGTGTGATCTAGGAGCATCTATAAACGTTATGCCTTTATCTGTATATAATCAATTGGTAGGAGCTGAGTTAATATCCACTAAGGTAATTATTCAATTAGCAGATAGGTCATGCATTGCTCCGATTGGTTTACTTGAAAACGTTTTGGTCAGAATCAACAACTTTGTCTATCCGGCTGATTTTTATGTAATTGACACTAATGATAGACAAGTTGAAGGGACTGCGGGAGTGTTATTAGGTAGACCATTTTTAAAGACTGTGAAGGCAATAATTAATGTAGATGAGGGTTCAATAAGTGTAGCATACCATAATAAAACTTATGTTCATAAAATATCAGAAGCACTTAAGAAACCCTACGATCATGAAAATGAGGATGTTTTTTCTGCTGACTCCATTGATGCAATTGTCCAAGAATATCTTGAGACGTATGTGATGCAGGACAAAATGGAAGTTACCTTGACTCAAGGACTGACTGAATCAGACCTCGAAGGTATGAGAGATGAAGAGATCAGAAAAAGCATATCGGCTTTGTACGCAACTCCAGAATTGCAAACTGTTGGCAGCATGTCTCAACTGCCCAGTCAAGATGTAACGCCCCAATTTTCAAAACTTAACTAGGGACGCTACTTCATACTTAACATGCATATTTCAACTCTTCCAAAACATTTTCATTCAATAGAATCATTGAAAAACTCTATTTATTTTCATACTCAGCGGAAGCCTTAAAATAAAAGCAAGTGCAACAATTAGTTTTAGAAAATTATATGCACAGTTCATGATAAAACTAGTTTAATGCAATAATAAGTTTCATAAATCTTTCCTCGTGTGACCATCACCACCAACACCTCTACGCATCGGCCGAGCCATTTTCTGAAAAATGTTAAAATGATGGGAATGAGTACGACTACTCAGTGGGAAAATGCATTTATCCAAACTATAGATTATATCAAACATAAACATGAGTAACTAGATCATGTAACGTGAACTTGTAATTTGGCCACACGGGACCACATGAACTTGTAATTTGGCCACACGAGACCACATGAATGTGTAATTTGGCCACACGGGACCACATGAACTTGTAATTTGGCCACACGGTACCACATGAACTTATAATTTGGCCACACAGACCACATGAATGTGGATTGGTCACATAGACCACTTTCTTACATGCCTGTCGTCAAAACATAAAATATCGAATATAATATATAATAAAGATAAACTTAACATTCCCCACCTTGACTTGAAGAAAAAATAATGGATATCAATGTTTAAGTCTTGCGCGCCAATCCTAACATGAAAAGTTATCTTAATGACTTGTTCAAAGAATATTATGTATGCATCAATAATTCATATAACTCATAAATGTACATATTTCATAATAATCAAATAATCTATATTATAGATAATCTACTTATTAACATACGCTATATTAAGCACAATCTTACTTCTATTGAAAATTCATTCATGCATTTAGTAATTCGACAATTCATGAAATAAATTAATAAAATCATAAAAATATTGTCCTAAAACTTATAGACCTCTAACATGAACAACATATTACATATTCATCACAATAAAACGTACCATAATCATGCATTCATTTAATAGTAACTTTAAGTTTTTGTTTTTCAATCTACATGCATGTTGGCAAAGAATATGGCACATCAAGAAACAAATTAACAAATAAATAGTAAACGTATCATAAAAATTCTATATTTTTAACATGAATGACCTAACATGTAGTATATCCTATTAAAATTAAAACTGGTCGAAAACATTGTAAAGAAGACATGAAAAACAATTTTCCTTTCAAGATCATGAACATGCTGTCAGAAACTGGCAGGTTACGAAAAACAATTTTAAACAAATATTTATCATGCTTGAAAAATTATAAACAAATAACTTAGTATACAAGATATACCTAGGAAGACGACCCTAAATCTTCACGATGATAGGACAACGGGAAAATGTGCAAATAATTCTTTAAATAGTTCGCATGGATGCTGACAGGATTTTCGAAAATTTATGGGATGCTTTATTATGAGCGACTAAGGGGTACTTATAGGCCTAGAAATCATTATCTAAAGATTCCTAATCCTATAAGGTATCAAATATATTTTATCCATATTTATTTTCGTCCATATCTATTTTATATAGAATTTATTCTATCACATACCATATAAGAGATTCAATCCTAGATAAATTAGGATATGGATAACCACAACTAGATTTTATCCTAAAATATTTATATCACACATAAATTATCTATTTTAATCATAAATCATAATATAAAATTATCTCCTAATAATTTAATATAATAATAAATATTATATTCTTTTATAAATCCTAGTAGGTTTAGGAAATCCAAAATACATAATTATTATTCTTGCCTAATAATTCTAACATGATTTCTAAGTAAATAAATAAACAATATAATCATAATATGATATAAATAAAGTTATTCAAAGTTCAAAATAATTTTATATAATAAAAATAATTTAATGACAAATAAGATATATGCTTTAATTTTCATTTAAATTCTAAGGCGCGACTTACAAAACTAAAACACTTGATAACATGCATGAGTAGTTATGCAATGCATTTTATATTGAAAATTTCAGGGCGTTACAATCTACCCCACTTAAATAATTTTCGTCCTCGAAAATTTCTTAGCTTAAAAACATGAATGCATGTACTTTTCATGAAAAATGTGTTTTTTCCAAAATCGTGCAATATATGAATTTTAAAAACTTTGCATGACTTGAAAACTTTACTTACCTCGCCGGCACGATGCAGTGGTAGTGATGATGGTCAATTTTCTGCATAACATGAAGCAAGTCTACAGGAAAGTAAACCTGCTCTGATACCACTCTGTAACGCCCCAATTTTCAAAACTTAACTAGGGACGCTACTTCATACTTAACATGCATATTTCAACTCTTTCAAAACATTTTCATTCAATAGAATCATTGAAAAACTCTATTTATTTTCATACTCAGCGGAAGCCTTAAAATAAAAGCAAGTGCAACAATTAGTTTTAGAAAATTATATGCACAGTTCATGATAAAACTAGTTTAATGCAATAATAAGTTTCATAAATCTTTCCTCGTGTGACCATCACCACCAACACCTCTACGCATCGGCCGAGCCATTTTCTGAAAAATGTTAAAATGATGGGAATGAGTACGACTACTCAGTGGGAAAATGCATTTATCCAAACTATAGATTATATCAAACATAAACATGAGTAACTAGATCATGTAACGTGAACTTGTAATTTGGCCACACAGACCACATGAACTTGTAATTTGGCCACACAGACCACATGAATGTGTAATTTGGCCACACAGACCACATGAACTTGTAATTTGGCCACACAGACCACATGAACTTGTAATTTGGCCACACAGACCACATGAATGTGTATTGGTCACATAGACCACTTTCTTACATGCCTGTCGTCAAAACATAAAATATCTAATATAATATATAATAAAGATAAACTTAACATTCCCCACCTTGACTTGAAGAAACAATAATGGATATCAATGTTTAAGTCTTGCGTGCCAATCCTAACATGAAAAGTTATCTTAATGACTTGTTCAAAGAATATTATGTATGCATCAATAATTCATATAACTCATAAATGTACATATTTCATAATAATCAAATAATCTATATTATAGATAATCTACTTATTAACATGCGCTATATTAAGCACAATCTTACTTCTATTGAAAATTCATTCATGCATTTAGTAATTCGACAATTCATGAAATAAATTAATAAAATCATAAAAATATTGTCCTAAAACTTATAGACCTCTAACATGAACAACATATTACATATTCATCACAATAAAACGTACCATAATCATGCATTCATTTAATAGTAACTTTAAGTTTTTGTTTTTCAATCTACATGCATGTTGGCAAAGAATATGGCACATCAAGAAACAAATTAACAAATAAATAGTAAACGTATCATAAAAATTCTATATTTTTAACATGAATGACCTAACATGTAGTATATCCTATTAAAATTAAAACTGGTCGAAAACATTGTAAAGAAGACATGAAAAACAATTTTCCTTTCAAGATCATGAACATGCTGTCAGAAACTGGCAGGTTACGAAAAACAATTTTAAACAAATATTTATCATGCTTGAAAAATTATAAAAAAATAACATAGTATACAAGATATACCTAGGAAGACGACCCTAAATCTTCACGATGATAGGACGACGGAAAAATGTGCAAATAATTCTTTAAATAGTTCGCATGGATGCTGACAGGATTTTCGAAAATTTATGGGATGCTTTATTATGAGCGACTAAGGGGTACTTATAGGCCTAGAAATCATTATCTAAAGATTCCTAATCCTATAAGGTATCAAATATATTTTATCCATATTTATTTTCGTCCATATCTATTTTATATAGAATTTATTCTATCACATACCATATAAGAGATTCAATCCCAGATAAATTAGGATATGGATAACCACAACTAGATTTTATCCTAAAATATTTATATCGCACATAAATTATCTATTTTAATCATAAATCATAATATAAAATTATCTCCTAATAATTTAATATAATAATATATATTATATCCTTTTATAAATCCTAGTAGGTTTAGGAAATCCAAAATACATAATTATTATTCTTGCCTAATAATTCTAACATGATTTCTAAGTAAATAAATAAACAATATAATCATAATATGATATAAATAAACATATTCAAAGTTCAAAATAATTTTATATAATAAAAATAATTTAATGACAAATAAGATATATGCTTTAATTTTCATTTAAATTCTAAGGCGCGACTTACAAAACTAAAACACTTGATAACATGCATGAGTAGATATGCAATGCATTTTATATTGAAAATTTCGGGGCGTTACAATCTACCCCACTTAAATAATTTTCGTCCTCGAAAATTTCTTAGCTTAAAAACATGAATGCATGTACTTTTCATGAAAAATGTGTTTTTTCCAAAATCGTGCAATATATGAATTTTAAAAACTTTGCATGACTTGAAAACTTTACTTACCTCGCCGGCACGATGCAGTGGTAGTGATGATGGTCAATTTTCTGCATAACATGAAGCAAGTCTACAGGAAAGTAAACCTACTCTGATACCACTCTGTAAAGCCCCAATTTTCAAAACTTAACTAAGAACGCTACTTCATACTTAACATGCATATTTCAACCCTTCCAAAATATTTTCATTCAATAGAATCATTGAAAAACTCTATTTATTTTCATACTCAGCGGAAGCCTTAAAATAAAATCAAAGTGCAACAATTAGTTTTAGAAAATTATATGCACAGTTCATGATAAAACTAGTTTAATGCAATAATAAGTTTCATAAATCTTTCCTCGTGTGACCATCACCACCAACACCTCTACGCATCGGCCGAGCCATTTCCTGAAAAATGTTAAAATGATGGGAATGAGTACGACTACTCAGTGGGAAAATGCATTTATCCAAACTATAGATTATATCAAACATAAACATGAGTAACTAGATCATGTAACGTGAACTTGTAATTTGGCCACACAGACCACATGAACTTGTAATTTGGCCACACAGACCACATGAATGTGTAATTTGGCCACACAGACCACATGAACTTGTAATTTGGCCACACAGACCACATGAACTTGTAATTTGGCCACACAGACCACATGAATGTGTATTGGTCACATAGACCACTTTCTTACATGCCTGTCGTCAAAACATAAAATATCGAATATAATATATAATAAAGATAAACTTAACATTCCCCACCTTGACTTGAAGAAAAAATAATGGATATCAATGTTTAAGTCTTGCGCGCCAATCCTAACATGAAAAGTTATCTTAATGACTTGTTCAAAGAATATTATGTATGCATCAATAATTCATATAACTCATAAATGTACATATTTCATAATAATCAAATAATCTATATTATAGATAATCTACTTATTAACATGCGCTATATTAAGCACAATCTTACTTCTATTGAAAATTCATTGATGCATTTAGTAATTCGACAATTCATGAAATAAATTAATAAAATCATAAAAATATTGTCCTAAAACTTATAGACCTCTAACATGAACAACATATTACATATTCATCACAATAAAACGTACCATAATCATGCATTCATTTAATAGTAACTTTAAGTTTTTGTTTTTCAATCTACATGCATGTTGGCAAAGAATATGGCACATCAAGAAACAAATTAACAAATAAATAGTAAACGTATCATAAAAATTCTATATTTTTAACATGAATGACCTAACATGTAGTATATCCTATTAAAATTAAAACTGGTCGAAAACATTGTAAAGAAGACATGAAAAACAATTTTCCTTTCAAGATCATGAACATGCTGTCAGAAACTGGCAGGTTACGAAAAACAATTTTAAACAAATATTTATCATGCTTGAAAAATTATAAAAAAATAACTTAGTATACAAGATATACCTAGGAAGACGACCCTAAATCTTCACGATGATAGGACGACGGGAAAATGTGCAAATAATTCTTTAAATAGTTCGCATGGATGCTGACAGGATTTTCGAAAATTTATGGGATGCTTTATTATGAGCGACGAAGGGGTACTTATAGGCCTAGAAATCATTATCTAAAGATTCCTAATCCTATAAGGTATCAAATATATTTTATCCATATTTATTTTCGTTCATATCTATTTTATATAGAATTTATTCTATCACATACCATATAAGAGATTCAATCCTCGATAAATTAGGATATGGATAACCACAACTAGATTTTATCCTAAAATATTTATATCACACATAAATTATCTATTTTAATCATAAATCATAATATAAAGTTATCTCCTAATAATTTAATATAATAATAAATATTATATCATTTTATAAATCCTAGTAGGTTTAGGAAATCCAAAATACATAATTATTATTCTTGCCTAATAATTCTAACATGATTTCTAAGTAAATAAATAAACAATATAATCATAATATGATATAAATAAACATATTCAAAGTTCAAAATAATTTTATATAATAAAAATAATTTAATGACAAATAAGATATATGCTTTAATTTTCATTTAAATTCTAAGGCGCGACTTACAAAACTAAAACACTTGATAACTTGCATGACTAGATATGCAATGCATTTTATATTGAAAATTTCGGGGCGTTATACAAGACGCCTCTGAAAAGCTGCTGCCGTCAATCATCAAGGCACCAAAGCTGGAACTTAAACCACTTCCAACAAATCTGAAGTATGCCTATCTCGGAGATAATGAGACGCTGCCCGTCATTATTAATAAAGATCTTAACGAAAATCAAGAGAAGGCATTGTTGGAGATTTTGAAGAAGCACAAGAAAGCCATAGGTTGGACTTTAGCCGACATAACCGGCATAAGTCCCGACATTTGCGAGCACTCTATCCTCATGGAGCCGGATAGCAAACCTTTCCGTGACCATCAAAGAAAACTCAATCCGAACATGAGAGAAGTCGTGCTGAAGGAAGTATTAAAGCTTTTATCCATGGGTATTATCTATCCCATATCGGATAGCAAATGGGTAAGTCCGGTACACGTTGTGCCCAAGATGTCCGGATTCCAAGTTGTCGAGAATGAGAAGAACGAATTGGTTTCGGTACGCTTAGTGACGGGATGGCGCATGTGTATCAATTATAGGAAGCTTAATGCCGTGACTCGGAAGGACCATTTCCCGCTTCCATTTATCGATCAGATGCTCGAGAGACTTGCGGGGCAAGTCTATTTTAGCTTTTTGGACGGATACAGCGGCTATTTCCAAATCCAAGTGCGAGAGGAAGATCAAGATAGGACGACGTTCACATGCCCTTATGGAACGTTTGCCTACCGAAGAATGTCGTTTGGATTATGCAATGCACCGGGCACCTTTCAACGGTGCATGATGAGCTTATTCTCAGACCTCATCGAGATGTGCATAGAGGTCTTCATGGACGACTTCACTGTCTATGGTGACTCTTACACTTCGTGCTTGAAGAACCTCGACAAAGTCCTAGCCCGATGTGTCGAGAAGAATTTGGTATTGAATTACGAAAAATACCACTTTATGGTGACCGAAGGAATAGTGCTCGGTCACGTTGTTTCTAAAAGAGGAATAGAAGTCGACAAGGCAAAGGTGGAGGCCATCCCAAAGTAGCCATACCCGACAAATCCAAAGGAAGTTCGTGGTTTCTTAGGACACGTCGGCTTCTATCGGCGCTTCATAAAGGATTTCGCAAAAATCGCTCAGCCACTAACAAACCTACTTCACAAGGATGTCGAGTTTGAGTTCGATGCTAAGTGTAAGGAGGCCTTCACCATCCTTAAAGACAAGCTTACAACAGCTCCTGTGATGCAAGCCCCGAACTGGAATAAGCCATTCGAGATTATGTGCGATGCTTCTGACTGTGCAGTCGGGGCAGTGCTGGGACAGAAAACTGGAAAAGAGAGTTACGTGATATATTATGCATCCAAGACATTGAATTCAGCCCAAAGCAACTATTCCACCACAGAGAAGGAACTGTTAGCTATCGTCTTTGCCTTCGACAAATTTCGATCTTATTTACTTGGCTCAAAGATCATTGTGTACACCGATCATGCCGCTGTCAAGCATCTCCTTGCAAAGAAGGAATCAAAACCGAGACTTATCCGATGGATTCTTCTCCTTCAAGAATTTTATTGGGAGGTTAAGGACAAGAAAGGAGCTGAGAACTATGTGGCGGATCACTTGAGCAGATTGATTCAAAAAGACGATGGAGAGCCCATAAAGGAGACTTTTCCCGAAGAGCATTTATATGCTGTTCGTGAAACGATGTCCAGCCTTGCCAAGCTTCTGCCCGCACAGTGTTTTACAGTTGGAGTCCAGGAAGTGTATCAGCTGCCCAGTGAAGACAACTCTGAACCAGAATTGCTAAAAATCGTAGGTAACGCTTCTAAATTACCTTGGTTTGCTAATATTGTGAATTTCTTGACTTCTAAGCAGCTGCCACCCGAGTTCACTCATGCCCAAAAAGCAAAGTTAAAGAGCGAGTGTAAGCAGTATTTTTGGGACTCTCGAATTCTTTGGAAAATGGGAGTTGATCAAGTGATCCGAAGATGCATTCCGGAAGAAGAACAAGGTGACATCCTTTTCCATTGTCATTCATCCGCCTATGGAGGACACTTCGGACCAAAACGAACCGCAAGGAAAGTGTTGGATGCAGGTTTCTTTTGGCCGAGCCTACACCTTGATGCCTATAAGTACTGTAAGTCATGTGCACGTTGCCAAATGACCAGGAATATATCTATGAAGGATGAAATGCCCCAAAAGCCCTTGAGATTTTGTGAGATATTTGATGTATGGGGTATAGACTTCATGGGTCCGTTTCCTAGCTCAAATGGTAACATGTACATTTTACTTGCCGTTGATTATGTTTCTAAATTGGTTGAGGCTACAAAAACTAACGACTCTAAAGTGGTTGCAGGATTTCTTCGAACTAATATCTTTTGCAGATTCGGCGTACCAAAAGCCATCATAAGTGATCGAGGAACACATTTCTGCAACCGTACCATAGAGTCGTTGTTGAAGAAGTATGGAGTAGCCCATCGAGTTTTTACCGCTTACCATCCACAAACGAATGGGCAAGCTGAAGTGTCAAATCGAGAAGTTAAGTCTATTTTGGAGAAGACGGTCAATCTATCAAGGAAAGATTGGAGTATGAGGCTGGACGACGCCTTATGGGCTTACCGTACAGCCTATAAAACTCCCCTCGGTATGTCTCCATATAGATTGATTTTCGGTAAATTATGTCACTTGCCTGTACAGTTGGAACACAAGGCCTGGTGGACAGTACAGAAAATCAATATGGATCTGACCGAAAGTGCTAAGGAGAGGAAATATCAGCTTCAAGAGCTTGAAGAAATACGGTTAGAATCCTATGATGCGGCTATGAGATACAAAGATCGCACAAAGGCGTGGCATGATAAAATGATCCGTATGAAGACTTTTGAAGTGGGCCAGCTAGTATTTCTTTACCAATCACGCCTACGCATTATGCCCGAAAAACTCCGCTCAAGATGGATAGGTCCATTCCGGGTGTGTTCTGTCTGGCCAGGTGGAGCAGTGGTGATACAGAAATTGGACTCCGACGAGACTTTTACTGTCAACGGTCATCGTTTGAAGATTTATCATGCGGCCGCAAAGATAGAAGATATGGACGAGCAAAACTTGTCCATTCCCTCGTATTTTTGACTTTTTGAAGAGGAGGTCTAGCCGAAGACTCTAAAGAAAGGCACTTACGGGAGGCAACCCGTTATTTTTTCGATTTTTCTTTGATTTCGTTTTGTTTAGTTTGATTTTATGCTTGGTGTGGTTTCTTTTATTTTTCAGGATTTTGCTAAGTAAGGAATTGGTGTTTAAAGTGCAAGAAAAAGGAGTTGAAGGAGCATAGATGAAGAAAATAAGACTAAGGGGTCTTGATTGCAATTTTCAGAAATACCAAGGGACCCAATTGTAGTAAGGAGGTGAATTTTAGGGACTCAATTGCTTAGAGGATGAACATTTGGAGTCAATTGAAGTGGAGAAAAAGATGGGGGCCGAATTGCAATAAGAGAGGGACCGAATCTCTTAACTGTACAACTGAGAGGACCTGATTGCAAAATTTACTTGTATAAAAGGAGGGAAGAAACCAAACCCTACCACTTGACACTATTCAAACATCTTCCCTCCCAGAAAACCGCGCCACCTCCGGAACTTCCCCTAATTGAGTATGAACCGCCACCTCCGCCGGAGTTTGCTTATGTGGAGCCAAATCCACAACAAATGGAAGTTGAAGTCGAAAGCCAATATGCTACGGAGTCTACATCTCCGCCGAAACCGCCACGCCGACGGTTACGAAGGCGCACCGGTGCGGCTACCTCGCAGAAACCACCGCGTGAGCCTACTCCTGAACCGACGCCACAACCGACACCAGAGCCGACTCCTCAGCCGACGCCCGATCCCACGCCTCCGCCATCTCCACCACGACGCTCGAGAGGGAGGAAATCGAAAGCCAGCTGGGCGGACGGTGCTTCTTCGTCCAATCCGCCGCCTCCATCTTCGCAAAACCTGTACGAGTGGTTGCCATTCCTTGAGTTTCAACATCCGCCACCACCACTCAACTATTATGCGGGCGTGAATTGGAGCGAGAGCTTGCATGAGGAATTGCCGAGCCAAGAGGAAGGAGATTCAGACTACAAGTCTGATGACTACGATGGGAATTTTGAGGATGACTTCAACATGAACTACTTGTCCCTTGCCGATTCAGACTCGTCTTCGGCCTTTCCACAAGTAGCGGAGTATGGGAACCGCATGATCATCCGCCTCGACTCACCGGAAGCCGTGCATGCTCTCTCACAATTTGAGATCGAGTACATGAATTTGCGTCTACAAGAGCGCGAGGGCAAAGACTTCCGAAGTGGCCGCCTCCTTGATCGCACCTTTCTCCGCGCGGCAGGTATAATCGAACCTTTCTTTTAATATTTTTGAAATATTGGTTGGTCATGGTTGCTTGAGTCGCATCATTATCCGTGCTATAAAGAGGTTGCAAGTGAGTTCTTTAATACTTTTCATTTTGAGGGTGATAAAGATTTGGTTACTCCATATATTGAGTTTAGATTGTTTGGGGGGGACTTATCAGATGAGTGTTGCCGAGTGGAATGCTAGACTAGGGATTTGTTCGTTTGATGACTATATGCTAGGGCATTTTGAGATGGGATTTCATAGTATACCGAGCAAACATCCGAGGTATATTGGTTCACGGGCCACGTGGAGGCTTCTCGCCCCAAGCGACCCGGATGAGTTTGTCACCTCCGGTTCCCATGTCAGCTTTATAGAGGATCCCGCCCTTCGCATGTGCCACCAATATTTAGCCCACAATTTGACCGGAAAGAGTACGTCTTTTGAAAAGGTGAGTGCCAATGAGTTGTATTTTCTATGGTGCATGGTTAATAGGCGCCTCATTAACTTAGGTTGGTGGATTGCTCATAACATGTTCATAATTGCTAGTCATACCGTGCGTCACATGACTTTGTGCCATATCCTTGCCACGTTCATTGAACGCAATTTTATCATACATGATGCGGGTTATTTGACTAGGGTAGATCCACCATCTTTGTTTGATTGGACTTTGTTGAGGCATACTCGCCTACTGTACCAACTGCCTAACCGGGAAATCCAGTTTTATCCACCGGGACCTCGTGTCTCGAGTGCCTTTACCTCTGCAGGACAGGATACAGTGCAGATGCTAAGGACGGATCTGGATTCCCTTGGACGCCAAGTAGACCGTCTCCGCCGCACAGTTATGAACAGACTGCCTCGCCTGCCCAGGCGAGGCGACCCGTGACTTTTCTTCCCCATTTTAGTTTTCGTTTTGTGTCTTTTTGTTTTGTGTTTGAGTCCGTTTTTATGTGTTTTTCTTGTTCTTACACTTGATAGGGATCAAGTGTAAGGAGGGGTGTTTCTTTTTTCTTTTGTCTTTAATTTTCGTTGTTTCTTACACTTGGTAGGGACCAAGTGTAAGGAGGGTGTTTGTTTGTTTATTTTGTCATGCCTTCTCTCTTTCTTTTGTTTTCTTTCTTGCTCGAGGGCGAGCAAGGTTTAAGTGTAAGGAGGGGGGTATTTTGTGTCAAAGCATGCCAAAATTTTTGATTTTTGAAGTGTCGTTTTCTATGATCAAGCTTGTCTTATTTGTGCTTTCATTTTCAATATTCTTACTTGTAGACTTTGTGAAGAGTAGATCTAGGCACGTATGTGTATGTAACTTGGGATGACGAAAAATAAACTTTGTTTGGATTGAAATTTATTAACCACTCACTTAAATAAGATTTGAGCCTTAAAGTAGGACACTTCCTACTATTTCTTTTGAGAGTGTTTATCCACAAAGTCGCAATATGTTTGAATCACTTGTGATAAATGATAGGAGGCACTAGGGATTTTTAGCCACACGGCCGCGACAAAATTTTTCCTACCCAAAATCATCCCTTAGTGAACCAATTTGAGCCTTGACCGAATTTCTTGATTTGAGTTAGTAAAATTTTAGCCAAGACCATTTTTAAACTTTCTCTTGACCCGTGTTATTGCATTTTTTTTACGAACTCCTTTGTGCATGATAGTTAAAATCTGAAGTATATTCTCCTACCCCCGAGTATAAACATCTTTGCGAGAAAAACAGATTGGATAAAAAGTCTAAGTGTAAAGACTGCTCAATATAAGCAGTATCCAAAGTATCCTGTCTGTACAATTGAGACAGTTTGTGCCCAGTTTGCTAAAAAAGAGTATGTGCCACGAAAAGAAAAAAAATAAAAAAAATTGAGAATGAAAGAAAAAGAAAAAAATTCTGAATATGATACGTGGTAGAAAAGAAAGAGTATGGGTGCATAGTTGATGATGTAGCATTGAAGTGAATTTTCTAAGTGGTGGGAGTTTGACTTTCTTGACTGCACAGGTGAGAGAGTTTTACATGCATAACATTGTTTCTGAATTTTAATGGAGCTTAGTACCCCTAGGACCCTTACCAACATCAAATTGTCTAAGTCCTAAGCCCCATTACAACCGAATGACAAAAGACCTCCTTGATATTGCTATTGTGATGATCTCTTATCGTGATTGCGTGGATTATTTTCTTTTGAGTAGGCTTGAACCGGACCTAGATTAGGTGAGTGTTGAGTGAAACTTGAGGAGATCCACATTGTTTAGATTTTGACCAAGTTGATATATAAGTGCTTAGTTTCAAAATTTGCATTGTCTACTTGTTGGATGAGATCATGATTGCACAATTTAACATTGCTTGGCTAGAGAATTGGTGCTGAAAATTTCGAATTGATTGGTATGGCTTCTTGTTTTTCGTTTTGTGAGTCCGTTGTTATTTTCTTTCTTCCGTTCGTGTCGAGTCTTGTTTTTGTTCTTGTTCGAGTCTTGAGTCTTTTCTTTTGAGTCTTGGGTCTTGGGGAAGATCAAAAATAATTAGGTACTTATCTTTTTCTCTTCTTATACTCGAGGGCGAGTATAGCTCAAGTGTAAGGAGATTTGAAGAGTCAATTTCGTACCTAATTATTTCTGTCCAGAAAGGTCTCTTAACTGTGCAGGTGTGACGTATTTGTTGGCAGTTATGCAGAAAAGGAGCTGATTTGGCGCGACAAGTGGAGATGAGGTGGCGACGCGAATTATAGCTGGAATGAGGATATTTTGAGCGGTTTTGGTCGAAGGAAGAAAGAAGGAAAGAAAAGGATCAAGAAAGGAAAGAGAGAGGAAGGAAAGAAGAAGATAAGGAAGGATTAGATATTTCCATATCTATCAAAATCCTTTCCTTATCCAAGAAGAAACCCTAGATATGATCTAGGGTATTATAAAAGGAGGATTGAAGCACGAAAATCGGAGCCTTTTCACCATCAAAAACACGCCGTGCATACCTTTCCACCCTCGAAGACTCATCCTTTCCGATCCGATCAACTTGCCGCCAAACCGCCGAGCCATCGCCGAGCCACCGCCGAAGCCAAATACCGACCGCCGCCGAGAAGATATCAACCACTATCCATTCCGAATACTTCATGCTACAGTAGTTTAAGATTGAAACAAACACTTTCGTATTTCGTATTTCAGTTTTCTTATGTTCGAATATTAGCTTAAGTTTCGTTCTTGTCATTTGCTTCGCTCTTGTTATTTCCGCTTGAAAGACCGTAGGTTTCGATACTTAAATCTAGTTGCAATTCTCGTTTCTAATTCAGTTTATGTTAGTTTGAATTCTGTTGATGTTCGTTTCCTATTTTTAGATCGTTGTCTTTAAATTAATTTCGTTTACGTGCATGCTAGGGTTAGGGTTACAAATGGTGCATGTTCCGTTTCGCGGGCGTTTTATCCGTGCGGTCGGGACGGGTTCATGAGTAGCTAAATTTCTAGTGGTCCGGCGAGATGTAAACACACACGTGAATAGTACATGAGGCTTAGGTTCTTATAATTAATCAAAGGGTTTCGGGTTAATTCCGAATTATTTAATCGCCTAGTAATTTTGGCTTGATCACCCTAGGTTATTCAGTCTGTAGCTAACTTAGTACTTCCATCGTTTCTCATGGAACAAGGCTAGGTAAGTAGCGAAATTATTCGAAAGAGTAGTTGGATTAAACCGGTAGGAGACTATTAGATGCCCAACATACGAGTAGGCTCCTATACTAGGCTCCCTTAGTTCGATAAAGTTGTTTAGCTATTAAATCTATTGATTGCCCAACAACGTAGGTTGTAGCTAAATTAGGGAAGTAGCCGTTTCGATGCCCAACATGGCGGTTACCGACTAAGTAAGTGGGAGTAAGGATTACGCAGTTTAAGTTACGGTAGTCTATAACTAGTTGATTCTTAAGATTAATTCATTTTATGTGCCAAGGATTGGAAATACGTGTGTGTGAATATTCTGCTGGACTCATCTCTTATCTGCCTAGTTTAAACAGTTTTATCTCAGTTCTCAGTTTTTATATTTAATTCAGTTTTTACAAGTTCTTAGTTTAGAATAAAACAGAAAACTTGCTTGGTTGCTAACCAAAACCAAGATAAGTAGAAAAATAATATGTCTAGTCCTCCGTTCCCTGTGTTCGATAGCCTATGAACTATACTGAAATAATTCTCACATTTTTGCAGGATTATTTGGTGCAATACAGCGATCACCAGGGTCAATTCCATGACTACAGAGGGAGATATGACCAAAATCGGGAAACCGCACAAGTTGGGCCTGAAAACCTTACGCCATCCCGATAGGGGTCTCTTTTTAGCACCATATCTCCCTCGTTTCTCATCCATTTGACCCCGTTTTTCTGTCGTTGCGAAGTTAACTCAGATGGCTACTACTACAGACTAGTTGTGACCGTCGGATTGCCCGTTTACCAATTTGGAACAGCACAATAAAAGTACAATAATGCGTATCGTCGATGCCTCGCGTTCCTCATCGAATCTACCTTACCAGAAGCCCGTTTTCCTCGGTTTCACCAATAGAAGTTGTTACGTCTGCGAGTTAGCTTCACGTTGCCATCATAATGATGTCAATTCCAATGCTACCGAGGGAGATATAACCAAATTCGGGAAACCGCACAAGTTGGGCCCGAAAACCTTACGCCATCCCGGTAGGGGTCTCTTTTAAGCACCATATCTCCCTCGTTTCTCATCCATTTGACCCCATTTTTCTATCGTTGCGAAGTTAACTCAGAGGGCTACTACTACAGACTAGTTGTGACCATCGGATTGCCCGTTTAGCAGTTCGGAACAGCACAACAAAAGTACTATAACGCGTATCGTCAATGCCTCGCGTTCTTCATCGAATCTACCTCACCAAAAGCCCATTTTCCTTGGTTTCACCGTTAGAAGTTGTTACGTCTGCGAGTTAGCTTCAAGTTGCCATCATAATGGGGTCAATTCGATGACTAACGAGGGAGATATGACCAGAATCGGGAAGCCGCACAAGTTGGGCCCAAAAACCTTACGCCTTCCCGGTAGGGGTCTCTTTTTTTACACCATATCTCCCTCGTTTCTCATCTATTTTACCCCGTTTTGCTGTCGTTGTGAAGTTAACTCAGAGGGCAACTACTACAGGCTAGCTGTGACCGTAGGATTGCTCGTTTACCAGTTCGGAACAACATAGCAAAAGTACTATAACGCGTGTCGTCGATGCCTCGCGTTCCTTATCGAATCTACCTCACAAAAAGCCCATTTTCCTTGGTTTCACCGATAGAAGTTGTTACGTCTGCGATTTAGCTTCACGTTGCTATCGTAATGGGGTCAATTCGATGACTAACGAGGGAGATATGACCAAAATAGGGAAACCGCACAAGTTGGGCCCGAAAACCTTACACCTTCCCGGTAGGGGTCTCTTTTTAGCATCATATCTCCCTCGTTTCTCATCCATTTGACCCCGTTTTGCTGTCGTTGTGAAGTTAACTCAGAGCGCTACTACTACAGGCTAGCTGTGACCGTCGGATTGCCCGTTTACCAGTTCGGAACAGCACAACAAATGTACTATAATGCATGTCGTCGATGTCTTGCGTTCCTCATCGAATCTAAAGACAAAAAGCCCATTTTCCTTGGTTTCACCGATAGAAGTTGTTACATCTGCGAGTTAGCTTCACGTTGCCATCATAATGGGGTTAATTCGACGACTAACGAGAGAGATATGACCAAAATCGGGAAACCGCACAAGTTTGGCCCGAAAACCTTACGCCTTCCCTGTAGGGGTCTCTTTTTAGCACCATCTCTCCCTCGTTTCTCATCCATTTGACCCCGTTTTGTTGTCGTTGTGAAGTTAACCCAGAGGGCTACTACTACAGGCTACCTATAACCGTCGGATTGCCCGTTTACCAGTTCGGAACAGCACAACAAAAGTACTATAACGCTTGTCGTCGATGCCTCACATTCCTCATCGAATCTACCTGACCAAAAGCCCGTTTTCCTCGGTTTCATTAATAGAAGTTGTTACGTCTGCGAGTTAGCTTAACGTTGCCATTATAATAGGGTCAATTCCTTGACTACCGAGGGAGATAAGACCAAAATTGGAAAACCGCACAAGTTGGGCCCGAAAACCTTACACCATCCCGGTAGGGGTCTCTTTTTAGCACTATATCTCCCTAGTTTCTCATCCATTTGACCCCGTTTTTCCATCGTTGTGAAATTAACTCAGAGGTCTACTACTACAAGCTACATGTGACCGTCGGATTACCCGTTTACCAGTTCGGAACAGCACAGCAAAAGTACTATCATGCTTGTCGTCTATGCCTCACGTTCCTCATTGAATCTACCTCACCAAAAGTCCGTTTTCCTCGATTTCACCAATAGAAGCTGCTACGTCTGCGAGTTAGCTTCACGTTACTATCATAACGGGGTCAATTCCATGACTACCGAGGGAGATATGACCAAAATCGGGAAACCGCACAAGTTGGGCCCGAAAACCTTACGCCATCCCGACAGGGGTCTCTTTTTAGCACCATATCTCCCTCGTTTCTCATCCATTTGACCCCATTTTTCTGTCATTGCGAAGTTAACTCAGTGGGCTACTACTACAGACTAGCTGTGACCGTCGGATTGCCCGTTTACCAGTTTGGAACAGCACAACAAAAGTACTATAACGCGTATCGTCAATACCTCGCGTTCCTCATCGAATCTACCTCACCAAAAGCCCGTTGTCCTCGGTTTCACCGATAGAAGTTGTTACGTCTGCGAGTTAGCTTCATGTTGCCATCATAATGGGGTCAACTCGATGACTAACGAGGGAGATATGACCAAAATCGGGAAGCCGCACAAGTTAGGCCCAAAAACCTTACGCCATTCCGGTAGGGGTCTCTTTTTAGCACCATATCTCCCTCGTTTCTCATCTATTTGACCCCGTTTTGATGTCGTTGTGAATTTAACTCAGAGGGCAACTACTATAGGCTAGCTGTGACCGTAGGATTGCCCATTTACCAGTTCGGAACAACATAGCAAATGTACTATAACGCATGTCGTTAATGCCTCACGTTCCTCATCGAATCTACCTCACCAAAAGCCCGTTTTCCTCGGTTTCACCGATAGAAGCTGTTACGTCTGCGGGTTAGCTTCATGTTGCCATCATAATGGGGTCAATTCGATGACTAACGAGGGAGATATGACCAAAATCGGGAAACCGCACAAGTTGGGCCCAAAAACCTTTCGCCTTCCCGGTAGGGGTCTCTTTTTTGCATCATATCTCCCTCGTTTGTCATCCATTTGACCCCATTTTGCTGTCGTTGTGAAGTTAACTCAGAGCGCTACTACTACAGGCTAGCTGTGACTGTCGGATTGCCCATTTACCAGTTCGGAACAGCACAGCAAAAGTACTATAACGCGTGTCGTCGATGTCTCGCATTCCTCATCGATCTACCTCACAAAAAGTCCATTTTCATCGGTTTCACCGATACAAATTGTTACGTCTACGAGTTAGCTTCACGTTGCCATCATATTAGGGTCAATTTGATGACTAACGAGGGAAATATGACCAAAATCGGGAAACCGCAGAAGTTGGGCCTGAAAACCTTACGCCTTCCCGGTAGGGGCCTATTTTTAGCACCATATATCCCTCGTTTCACATCCATTTGACCCCGTTTTGCTGTCGTTGTGAAATTAACTCAGAAGGCTACTACTACAGGCTACCTGTGACCGTCGGATTGCCCGTTTACCAGTTCGGAACAGCACAACAAAAGTACTATAACGCTTGTCATCGATGCCTCGCGTTCCTCATCGAATCTACCTCACCAAAAGCCCATTTTCCTCAATTTCATCGATAGAAGTTGTTACGTCTGTGAGTTAGCTTCACGTTGCCATCATAATGGGGTCAATTCCATGACTACCGAGGGAGATATGACCAAAATCGGGAAACCGCACAAGTTGGGCCCGAAAACCTTACGCCTTCCCAGTAGGGGTCTCTTTTTAGCACCATATCTCCCTCGTTTCTCATCCACTTGACCCCGTTTTTCTGTCGTTGCGAAGTTAACTTAGAGGGCTACTACTACAGACTAGCTGTGACCGTCGGATTGCCCGTTTACCAGTTCGAAACAGCACAACAAAAGTACTATAATGCGTATCGTCGATGCCTCGCGTTCCTCATCGAATCTACCTCACGAAATGCCTGTTTTCCTCGGTTTGACTGATAGAAGTTGTTACGTCTGCGAGTTAGCTTCACGTTGCCATCATAATGGGGTCAATTCGATGACTAACGAGGGAGATATGACCAAAATCAGGAAACCGCACAAGTTGGGCCCGAAAACCTTACGCCTTCCCGGTAGGGGTCTCTTTTTAGCATCATATCTCCCTCGTTTCTCATCCATTTGACCCCGTTTTGCTGTCGTTGTGAAGTTAACTCAGAGGGCTACTACTACAGACTAGCTGTGACCGTCGGATTGCTCGTTTACCAGTTTGAAACAGCACAGCAAAAGTACTATAACGCGTATCGTCAATGCCTCGCGTTCCTTATCGAATCTACCATACCGAAAGCCCGTTTTCCTCAGTTTCACCGATAGAAGTTGTTACGTCTGCGAGTTAGCTTCACGTTGCCATCATAATGATGTCAATTCCATGGCTACCGAGGGAGATATAACCAAAATCGGGAAACCGCACAAGTTGGGCACGAAAACCTTACGCCATCCCGGTAAGGGTCTCTTTTAAGCACCATATCTCCCTCGTTTCTCATCCATTTGATCCCGTTTTTCTATCGTTGCGAAGTTAACTCAGAGGGCTACTACTACAGACTAGTTGTGACCGTCGGATTGCCCGTTTACCAGTTCGGAACAGCACAACAAAACTACTATAATGCGTATCGTCGATGCCTCGCGTTCCTCATCGAATCTACCTCACGAAAAGCCTATTTTCCTTGGTTTCACCGTTAGAAGTTATTACGTCTTCGAGTTAGCTTCATGTTGCCATCATAATGGGGTCAATTCGATGACTAACGAGGGAGATATGACCAGAATCGGGAAGCCGCACAAGTTGGGCCCAAAAACCTTACGCCTTCCCGGTAGCGGTCTCTTATTAGCATCATATCTCCCTCGTTTCTCATCCATTTGACCTCGTTTTGCTGTTGTTGTGAAGCTAACTCAGAGCGCTACTACAACAGGCTAGTTGTGACCGTCAGATTGCCCATTTACCAGTTCGGAACAGCACAGCAAAAGTACTATAACGCGTGTCGTGGATGTGTTGCGTTCCTCATCGAATCTACCTGACAAAAAGCCCATTTTCCTTGGTTTCACCGATAGAAGTTGTTACGTCTGCGAGTTAGCGTCACGTTGCCATCATAATGGCGTTAATTCGACGACTAACGAGGGAGATATGACCAAAATTGGGAAACCGCACAAGTTTGGCCCGAAAAACTTACGCCTTCCCGGTAGGGGTCTCTTTTAAGCACCATATCTCCCTCGTTTCTCATCCATTTGACCCCGTTTTTCTATCGTTGCGAAGTTAACTCAGAGGGCTACTACTACAGACTAGCTGTGACCGTCGGATTACCCGTTTACCAGTTTGGAATAGAACAACAAAAGTACTATAACGCGTATCGTCGATGCCTCGCGTTCCTCATCGAATCTACCTCACCAAAAGCCCGTTTTCCTCGGTTTCACTGATAGAAGTTGTTATGTCTGCGAGTTAGCTTCATGTTGCCATCATAATGGGGTCAATTCGAAGACTAACGAGGGAGATATGACCAAAATCGGGAAGCCGCACAAGTTGGGCCCAAAATCCTTACGCCTTCCCGGTAGGGGTCTCTTTTTAGCACCATATCTCCCTCGTTTCTCATCTATTTGACCCCGTTTTGATGTCGTTGTGAAGTTAACTCAGTGGGCAACTACTAAAGGCTAGATGTAACCGTAGGATTGCCCGTTTACCAGTTCAGAACAACATAGCAAAAGTACTACAACGCGTGTCGTCGATGCCTCACGTTCCTCATCGATCTACCTCACCAAAAGCCCATTTTCCTTGGTTTCACTGATAGAAGTTGTTATGTCTGCGAGTTAGCTTCACGTTGCCATCATAATGGGGTCAATTCGACGACTAACGAGGGAGATATGACGAAAATCGGGAAAACGCACAAGTTGGGCCCGAAAACCTTACGCCTTCCCGGTAGGGGTCTCTTTTTAGCATCATATCTCCCTCGTTTCTCATCCATTTAACCCCGTTTTGCTGTCGTTGGGAAGTTAACTCAGAGGGCTACTACTACAGACTAGCTGTGACCGTCGGATTGCCCGTTTACCAGTTTGAAATAGCACAACAAAAGTACTATAACGCGTATCGTCGATGCCTCGCGTTCCTCATCGAATCTACCTCACCAAAAGCTCATTTTCCTCGGTTTCACCGATAGAAGTTGTTATGTCATAGAGTTAGCTTCATGTTGCCATCATAATGGGGTCAATTCGATGACTAACGAGGGAGATATGACCAAAATCGGGAAGCTGCACAAGATGGGCCCAAAAACCTTACACCTTCCCAGTAGGGGTCTCTTTTTAGCACCATATCTCACTCGTTTCTCATCTATTTGACCCCGTTTTGCTGTCGTTGTGAAGTTAACTCAGTGGGAAACTACTAAAGGCTAGCTGTGATCGTAGGATCGCCCGTTTACCAGTTCGGAACAACATAGCAAAAGTACTGTAACGCGTGTCGTCGATGCATCACGTTCCTCATCGAATCTGCCTCACCAAAAGCCCATTTTCCTTTGTTTCATCGATAGAAGTTACGTCAGCGAGTTAGCTTCACGTTGCCATCATAATGGGGTCAATTCGACGAATAACGAGGGAGATATGACCAAAATCGGGAAACCGCACAAGTTGGGCCCGAAAACCTTACGCCTTCCCAGTAGGGGTCTCTTTTTAGCACCATATCTCCCTCGTTTCTCATCCACTTGACCCCGTTTTTCTGTCGTTGCGAAGTTAACTTAGAGGGCTACTACTACAGACTAGCTGTGACCGTCGGATTGCCCGTTTACCAGTTCGAAACAGCACAACAAAAGTACTATAATGCGTATCGTCGATGCCTCGCGTTCCTCATCGAATCTACCTCACGAAATGCCTGTTTTCCTCGGTTTGACTGATAGAAGTTGTTACGTCTGCGAGTTAGCTTCACGTTGCCATCATAATGGGGTCAATTCGATGACTAACGAGGGAGATATGACCAAAATCAGGAAACCGCACAAGTTGGGCCCGAAAACCTTATGCCTTCCCGGTAGGGGTCTCTTTTTAGCATCATATCTCCCTCGTTTCTCATCCATTTGACCCCGTTTTGCTGTCGTTGTGAAGTTAACTCAGAGGGCTACTACTACAGACTAGCTGTGACCGTCGGATTGCTCGTTTACCAGTTTGAAACAGCACAGCAAAAGTACTATAACGCGTATCGTCAATGCCTCGCGTTCCTCATCGAAACTACCTCACCAAAAGCCCGTTTTCCACGGTTTCACCGATAGAAGTTGTTATGTCATAGAGTTAGCTTCACGTTGCCATCATAATAGGGTCAATTCGATGACTAACGAGGGAGATATGACCAAAATCGGGAAGCCGCACAAGTTGGGCCCAAAAACCTGACACCTTCCCGGTAGGGGTCTCTTTTTAGCACCATATCTCCCTCGTTTCTCATCTATTTGACCCTGTTTTGCTATCGTTGTGAAGTTAACTCAGTGGGCAACTACTAAAGGCTAGCTGTGACCGTAGGATCGCCCGTTTACCAGTTCGGAACAACATAGCAAAAGTACTATAACGCGTGTCGTCGATGCCCACGTTCCTCATCGAATTTGCCTCACCAAAAGCTCATTTTCCTTGGTTTCACCGATAGAAGTTACGTCAGCAAGTTAGCTTCACGTTGCCATCATAATGGGGTAAATTCGATGACTAACGAGGGAGATATGACCAAAATCGGGAAACCGCACAAGTTGGGCCCGAAAACCTTACGCCTTCCCGGTAGGGGTCTCTTTTTAGCACCATATCTCCCTCGTTTCTCATCCATTTGACCCCGTTTTTCTGTCGTTGCGAAGTTAACACAGAGGGCTACTACTACAGACTAGCTGTGATCGTCGGATTGCCCGTTTACCAGTTCGGAACAGCACAACAAAAGTACTATAATGCGTATCATCGATGCCTCGCGTTCCTCATCGAATCTACCTCACGAAATGCCCGTTTTCCTCGGTTTCACCGATAGAAGTTGTTACGTCTGCGAGTTAGCTTCACGTTGCTAACATAATGATGTCAATTCCATGGCTACCGAGGGAGATATGACCAAAATTGGGAAACCGCACAAGTTGGGCCCAAAAACCTTACGACATCCCGGTAGGGGTCTCTTTTTAGCACCATATCTCCCTCGTTTCTCATCCATTTGACCCCGTTTTTCTGTCGTTGCAAAGTTAACTCAGAGGGCTACTACTACAGACTAGCTGTGACCGTCGGATTGCCCGTTTACAATTTGGAACAGCACAACAAAAGTACTATAACGCGTATCGTCGATGCCTCGCGTTCCTTATCGAATCTACCTCACCAAAAGCCCGTTTTCCTCGGTTTCACTGACAGAAGTTGTTACGTCTGCGAGTTAGCTTCACGTTGCCATCATAATGGGGTCAATTCGACGACTAACAAGGGAGATATGACCAAAATCAGGAAACCGCACAAGTTGGGCCCGAAAACCTTACGCCTTCCCGGTAGGGTTCTCTTTTTAGCATCATATCTCCCTCGTTTCTCATCCATTTGACCCCGTTTTGCTGTCGTTGCGAAGTTAACTCAGAGGGCTACTACTACAGACTAGCTGTGACCGTCGGATTGCCCGTTTACCAGTTCGGAACAGCACAACAAAAGTACTATAATGCGTATCATCGATGCCTCGCGTTCCTCATCGAATCTACCTTACGAAATGCCCATTTTCCTCGGTTTCACCGATATAAGTTGTTACGTCTGCGAGTTAGCTTCACGTTGCCATCATAATGATGCCAATTCCATGGCTACCGAGGGAGATATGACCAAAATCAGGAAACCGCACAAGTTGGCCCGAAAACCTTACGCCATCCCGGTAGGGGTCTCTTTTTAGCACCATATCTCCCTCGTTTCTCATCCATTTGACCCCCCGTTTTTCTGTCGTTGCGATGTTAACTCAGAGGGCTACTACTACAGACTAGCTGTGACCGTAGGATTGCCCGTTTACCAGTTTGGAACAGCACAACAAAAGTACTATAACGCGTATCGTCGATGCCTCGCGTTCCTTATTGAATCTACCTCACCAAAAGCCCATTTTCCTCGGTTTGACTGATAGAAGTTGTTATGTCTGTGAGTTAGCTTCATGTTGCCATTATAATGGGGTCAATTCGATGACTAATGAGGGAGATATGACCAAAATCGGGAAGCCGCACAAGTTGGGCCCAAAAACCTTACGCCTTCCCGGTAGGGGTCTCTTTTTAGCACCATATCTCCATTGTTTCTCATCTATTTGACCCCGTTTTTCTGTCGTTGTGAAGTTAACTCAGTGGGCAACTACTAAAGCTAGCTGTGACCATAGGATTGCCCGTTTACCAGTTCAGAACAACATAGCAAAAGTACTATAACGCGTGTCAACGATGCCTCGCGTTCCTCATCGAATCTACCTCACCAAAAGCCCGTTTTCCTCGGTTTCACCGATAGAAGTTGTTACGTCTGCGAGTTAGCTTCACGTTGCCATCATAATGGGGTCAATTCGACGACTAACGAGGGAGATATGACCAAAATAGGGAAACCGCACAAGTTGGGCCTGAAAACCTTATGCCTTCCCGGTAGGGGTCTCTTTTTAGCATCGTATCTCCCTCGTTTCTCATCCATTTGACCCCGTTTTGCTGTCGTTGTGAAGTTAACTCAGAGCGCTACTACTACAGGCTAGCTGTGACCGTCGGATTGCCCGTTTCGCAGTTCGGAACAGCACAGCAAAAGTACTATAACGAGTGTCGTCGATGTCTCACGTTCCTCATCGAATCTACCTCACAAAAATCCCATTTTCATCGGTTTCACCGATACAAATTGTTACGTCTACGAGTTAGCTGCACGTTGCCATCATATTGGGGTCAATTTGGTGACTAACGAGGGAGATATGACCAAAATTGGGAAACCGCACAAGTTGGGCCTGAAAACCTTATGCCTTCCCGGTAGGGGTCTCTTTTTAGCACCATATCTCCCTCGTTTCTCATCCATTTGACCCCGTTTTGCTGTCGTTGTGAAGTTAACTAAAGAGGGCTACTACTACAGGCTACCTGTGACCGTCGGATTGCCCATTTACTAGTTCGGAACAGCACAACAAAAGTACTATAACGCTGGTCGTCGATGCCTCGCGTTCCTCATCGAATCTACCTCACCAAAAGCCCATTTTCCTCGGTTTCATCGATAGAAGTTGTTACGTCTGTGAGTCAGCTTCACGTTGCCATCATAATGGGGTCAATTCCATGACTACCGAGGGAGATATTACCAAAATCGGGAAACCGCACAAGTTGGGCCTGAAAACTTTACGCCATCCCGGTAGGGGTTTCTTTTTAGCACTATTTCTCCCTCGTTTCTCATCCATTTGACCCCGTTTTTCTGTCGTTGCGAAGTTAACTCAGAGGGCTACTACTACGAACTAGCTGTGACCATCGGATTGCCCGTTTACCAGTTCGGAACAGCACAACAAAAGTACCATAACGCGTATCGTCGATGCCTCACGTTCCTCATCGAATCTACCTCACCAAAAGCCCATTTTCCTTGGTTTCACCGATAGAAGTTGTTAGGTCTGCGAGTTAGCTTCACGTTGCCATCATAATGGGGCCAATTCAATGACTAACGAGGGAGATATGACCAAAATCGGGAAACCGCACAAGTTGGGCCTGAAAACCTTATGCCCTCCCGATTGGGGTAACTTTTTAGCACCATGTCTCCCTCGTTTCTCATCCATTTGACCCCGTTTTTCTGCTGTTGTGAAGTTAACTCAGAGGGCTACTACTACAGACGAGCTATGACCGCCAGATTGCCCGTTTACCAGTTCGGAACAGCACAACAAAAGTACTATAATGCGTATCGTCGATGCCTCGCGTACCTCATCGAATCTACCTCACCAAAAGCCCGTTTTCCTCGGTTTCACCGATAGAAGTTGTTACGTCTTTGAGTTAGCTTCATGTTGCCATCATAATGACATTAATTCCATGGCTACTGAGGGAGATATGACCAAAATTGGGAAACCGCACATGTTAGGCCCGAAAACCATATGCCATCCCGGTAGGGGTATCTTTTTAGCACTATATCTCCCTCGTTTCTCATCCATTTAACCCCGTTTTTCGGTCGTTACGAAGTTAACTCAGAAGGCTACTACTACAGACGACCTGTGACCGTCGGATTGCCCGTTTACCAGTTCGGAACAGCATAACAAAAGTACTATGCTTATCATCGATGCCTCGCGTTCCTCATCGAATCTACCTCACCAAAAGCTCATTTTCCTCGGTTTCACAGATAGAAGTTGTTACGTCTGTGAGTTAGCGTCATGTTGCCATCATAATAACGTCAATTCCATGGCTACCGAGGGAGATATGACCAAAATCGGGAAACCGCACATGTTAGGCCCGAAAACCTTATGCCATCCCGGTAGGGGTATCTTTTTAGCACCATATCTCCCTCGTTTCTCATCCATTTAACCCCGTTTTTCTGTCGTTACGAAGTTAACTAAGAAGGCTACTACTACAGACGACCTGTGACCGTCGAATTGACCGTTTACCAGTTCGGAACAGTACAACAAAAGTACTATAATGCGTATCATCGATGCCTCGCGTTCCTCATCGAATCTACCGCACCAAAAGTTCATTTTCCTCGGTTTCACAGATAGAAGTTGTTACGTCTATGAGTTAGCGTCACGTTGCCATCATAATAATGTCAATTCCATGGCTACCGAGGGAGATATGACCAAAATCGGGAAACCGCACAAGTTTGGCCAAAAAACCTTACGCCTTCCCGCTAGGGGTCTCTTTTTAGCATCGTATCTCCCTCGTTTCTCATCCATTTGACCCCGTTTTGCTGTCGTTGTGAAGTTAACTCAGAGGGCTACTACTACAGACTACCTGTGACCGTCGGATTGCCCGTTTACCAGTTTGGAACAGCACAGCAAAAGTACTATAATGCGTGTCGTCGATGTCTCGAGTTCCTCATCGAATCTACCTCACAAAAAGCCCATTTTCGTCGGTTTCACCGATTGAAATAGTTACGTCTACGAGTTAGCTTCACGTTGCCATCATATTGGGGTCAATTTGATGACTAACGAGGGAGATATGACCAAAATCGGAAAACCGCACAAGTTGGGCCTAAAAACCTTACGCCTTCTCGGTAGGGGTCTCTTTTTAGCACCATATCTCCCTCGTTTCTCATCCATTTGACCCCGTTTTGCTGTCGTTGTGAAGTTAACTCTGAGGGCTACTACTGCAGGCTACCTGTGACCGTCGGATTGCCCATTTACTAGTTCGGAACAGCACAACAAAAGTACTATAACGCTTGTCGTCGATACCTCGCGTTCCTCATCGAATCTACCTCACCAAAAGCCCGTTTTCCTTGGTTTCCTCGATAGAAGTTGTTACGTCTTCGAGTTAGCTTCACGTTGCCATCATAAATGGGGTCAATCCCATGACTACCGAGGGTGATATGACCAAAATCGGGAAACCGCACTAGTTGCGCCTGAAAACCTTCCGCCATCCCGGTAGGGGTCTCTTTTTAGCACCATATCTCCCTCGTTACTCATCCATTTGACCCCGTTTTGCTGTCGTTGTGAAATTAACTCAGAGGTCTACTACTACAGGCTACCTGTGACCGTCGGATTGCCCGTTTACCAGTTCGGAACAGCACAGCAAAAGTACTATAACGCTTGTCATCGATATCTCGCGTTCCTCATCGAATCTACCTCACCAAAAGCCCATTTTCCTCAGTTTCATCCATAGAAGTTGTTAGGTCTGTGAGTTAGCTTCACGTTGCCATGATATTGGGGTCAATCCAATGACTAACGAGGGAGATATGACAAAAATCGGGATACCGCACAAGTTCGGCCTGAAAACCTTACGCCATCCCGGTAGGGGTCTCTTTTTAGCACCATATCTCCCTCGTTTCTCGTCCATTTAACCTGTTTTCCTGTTGTTACGAAGTTAACCTAGAGGGCTACTACTAAAGGCTAGCTGTGACCGTAGGATTGCCCGTTTACCAGTTCGGAATAGCATAGCAAAAGTACTATAATGCGTGTCCTCAATACCTCGCGTTCCTCATCGAATCTACCTCACCAAAAGACCATTTTCCTCGATTTCACCAATAGAAGTTGTTATGTCTGCGAGTTAGCTTCACGTTGCCATCATAATGATGTCAATTCCATGGCTATCGAGGGAGATATGACCAAAATCGGGAAACCGCACAAGTTGGGCCTGAAAACCTTACGCCTTCCCGGTAGGGGTCTCTTTTTAGCACCGTATCTCCCTCGTTTCTCGTCCATTTGAACCTGTTTTCCTGTCGTTGCGAAGTTAACTCAGAGGGCTACTACTACAGGCTAGCTGTGACCGTAGGATTGCCAGTTCGGAACAGCATAGCAAAACTACTACAACGCGTGTCAACGATGCCTCGCGTTCCTTATCGAATCTACCTCACCAAAAGCCCATTTTCCTCGGTTTCACAGATAGAAGTTGTTACGTCTGCAAGTTAGCGTCACGTTGCCATCATAATAATGTCAATTCCATGGATACCGAGGGAGATATGACCAAAATCGGTAAACCGCACAAGTTGGGCCAAAAAACCTTACGCCTTCCCGCTAAGGGTCTCTTTTTAGCATCGTATCTCCCTCGTTTCTCATCCATTTGACCCCGTTTTGCTGTCGTTGTGAAGTTAACTCAGAGCGCTACTACTACAGGCAAGTTGTGACCGTCGGATTGCCCGTTTACCAGTTCGGAACAGCACAGCAAAAGTACTATAACGCGTGTCGTCGATATCTCACGTTCCGCATCGAATCTACCTCACAAAAGCCCATTTTCATCGGATTCACCTATACAAATTGTTACGTCTATTTGATCACTAACGAGGGAGATATGACCAAAATCGGGAAACCGCACAAGTTGGGCCTGAAAACCTTACGCCTTCCCGGTAGGGGTCTCTTTTTAGCCCCATATCTCCCTCGTTTCTCATCCATTTGACCCTGTTTTGCTGTCGTTGTGAAATTAACTCAGAGGGCTACTACTACAGGCTACCTGTGACCGTCGGATTGCCTGTTTACCAGTTCGGAACAGCACAACAAAAGTACTATAATGGTTGTCGTCAATGCCTCGCGTTCCTCATCGAATCTACCTCACCAAAAGCCCGTTTTCCTCGGTTTCATCGATAGAAGTTGTTACGTCTGCGAGTTAGCTTCACATTGCCATCATAATGGGGTCAATTCCATGAATACCGAGGGAGATATGACCAAAATCGAGAAACCGCACAAGTTGGGCCCGAAAACTTTACGCCATCCCGGTAGTGGTCTCTTTTTAGCACCATATCTCCCTCGTTTCTCATCCATTTGACCCCGTTTTTCTGTCGTTGCGAAGTTAACTCAGAGGGCTACTACTACAGACTAGCTGTGACCGTCGGATTGCCCGTTTACGAGTTCGGAACACCACAACAAAAGTACTATAACGCGTATCGTCGATGCCTCACGTTCCTCATCGAATCTACCTCACCAAAAGCCCGTTTTCCTCGGTTTCACCGATAGAAGTTGTTACGTCTGCGAGTTAGCTTCACGTTGCCATCATAATGATGTCAATTCCATGGCTACCGAGGGAGATATGACCAAAATCGGGAAACCGCACAAGTTGGGCCCAAAAACCTTACGCCATCCCGGTAGGGGTCTCTTTTTAGCACCATATCTCCCTCGTTTCTCATCCATTTTACCCCATTTTTCTGTCATTGCGAAGTTAACTCTGAGGGCTACTACTACAGACTAGCTGTGACCGTCGAATTGCCCGTTTACCAGTTTGGAACAGCACAACAAAAGTACTATAATGCGTATCGTCGATGCCTCACGTTCCTCATCGAATCTACCTCACCAAAAGCCCATTTTCCTCGGTTTCACCAATAGAAGTTGTTACGTCTGTGAGTTAGCTTCATGTTGCCATCATAATGGGGTCAATTCGATGACTAACGAGGGAGATATGACCAAAATCGGGAAGCCGCACAAGTTGGGCCCAAAAACCTCACACCTTCCCTGTAGGGGTCTCTTTTTAGCACCATATCTCCCTCGTTTCTCATCTATTTGACCCCGTTTTGCTGTCGTTGTGCAGTTAACTCAGAGGACAACTACTTCAGGCTAGCTGTGACCGTAGAATTGCCCGTTTACCAGTTCGGAACAACATAGCAAAAGTACTATAACGCGTGTCGTCGATGCCTCACATTCCTCATCGAATCTACCTCACCAAAAGCCCGTTTTCCTTGGTTTCACTGATAGAAGTTGTTATGTCTGCGAGTTAGCTTCACGTTGCCATCATAATGGGGTCAATTCGACGACTAACGAGGGAGATATGACCAAAATCGGGAAACCGCACAAGTTGGGCCCGAAAACCTTACGCCTTCCCAGTAGGGGTCTCTTTTTAGCATCATATCTTCCTCATTTCTCATTCATTTGACCCCATTTTGCAGTCGTTGTGAAGTTATTTCTGAGCGCTACTACTACAGGCTAGCTGTGACAGTCGGATTGCCCATTTACCAGTTCGGAACAACACAGCAAAAGTACTATAATACGTGTCGTCGATGTCGCGCGTTCCTTATCGAATCTACCTCACAAAAAGCCCACTTTCCTTGGTTTCACCGATAGAAGTTGTTACGTCTGCGATTTAGCTTCACGTTGCCATCATAATGGGGTCAATTCGACGACTAACAAGGGAGATATGACCAAAATCGGGAAACCGCATGAGTTGGGCCAGAAAACCTTATGCCATCCCGGTAGGGGTTTCTTTTTAGCACCATATCTCCCTCATTTCTCATCCATTTGACCCCATTTTTCTGTCGTTGCGAAGTTAACTCAGAGGGCTACTACTACAGACTAGCTGTGACCGTCGGATTGCCCGTTTACCAGTTCGGGACAGCACAACAAAAGTACTATAATGCGTATCGTTAATGCCTCGCGTTCCTCATCAAATCTACATCACCAAAAGCCCGTTTTCCTCGGTGTCACCGATAGAAGTTGTTACGTCTGCGAGTTAGCTGCACGTTGCCATCATAATGATGTCAATTCCATGGCTACCGAGGAGATATGACCAAAATCGGGAAACCGCACCAGTTGGGCCTGAAAACCTTACGCCTTCCCGGTAGGGGTCTCTTTTTAGCACCGTATCTCCCTCGTTTCTCATCCATTTGAACCTGTTTTCCTGTCGTTGCAAAGTTAACTCAGAGGGCTACTACTACAGGCTAGCTGTGACCGTAGGATTGCCCGTTTACCAGTTCGGAACGACACAGCAAAACTACTAAAACGCGTGTCGTCGATGCCTCGCGTTCCTTATCGAATCTACCTCACCAAAAGCCCGTTTTCCTCGGTTTCATCGATAGAAGTTGTTACATCTGCGAGTTAGCTTCACGTTGCCATCGTAATGGGGTCAATTCGATGACTAACGAGGGAGATATGACCAAAATAGGGAAACCGCACAAGTTGGGCCCAAAAACCTTACGCTTTCCCGGTAGGGGTCTCTTTTTAGCATCATATCCCCTCGTTTCTCATCCATTTGACCCCATTTTGCTGTCGTTGTGAAGTTAACTCAGAGCGCTACTACTACAGGCTAGCTGTAACCGTCGGATTGCCCGTTTACCAGTTCAGGACAGCACAACAAAAGTACTATAACGCGTGTCATCGATGTCTGACGTTCCTCATCGAATCTACCTCACAAAATGCCCATTTTCATCGGTTTCACCGATACAAATTGTTACATCTACGAGTTAGCTTCACGTTGCCATCATATTGGGGTCAATTTGATGACTAACGAGGGAGATATGACCAAAATCGGGAAACCGCACAAGTGGGCCTGAAAACCTTACGCCTTCCCGGTAGGGGTCTCTTTTTAGCACCATATCTCCCTCGTTTCTCATCCATTTGACCCCGTTTTGCTGTCGTTGTGAAGTTAACTCAGAGGGCTACTACTACAGGCTACCTGTGACCGTCGGATTGCCCGTTTACCAGTTCGGAACAGCACAACAAAAGTACTATAACGCTTGTCGTCGATGCCTCGCGTTCCTCATCGAATCTACCTCACTAAAAGCCTGTTTTCCTCGGTTTCATCGATAGATGTTGTTACGTCTGCGAGTTAGCTTCACATTGCCATCATAATGGGGTCAATTTCATGACTAATGAGGGAGATATGACCAAAATCGGGAAACCGCACAAGTTGGGCCCGAAAACCATACGCCTTCCCGGTAGGGGTCTCTTTTTAGCATCATATCTTCCTCGTTTCTCATCCATTTGACCCCATTTTGCTGTCTTTGTGAAGTTTACTCAGAGTGCTACTACTACAGGCTAGCTGTGACTGTCAGATTGCCCGTTTACCAGTTCGGAATAGCACAGCAAAAGTACTATAACGCGTGTCGTCGATGTCTCGCATTCCTCATCGATCTACCTCACAAAAAGCCCATTTTCATCGATTTCACCGATACAAATTGTTACGTCTACGAGTTAGCTTCACGTTGCCATCATATTAGGGTCAATTTGATGACTAACGAGGGAGATATGACCAAAATCGGGAAACCGCACAAGTTGGGCCTGAAAACCTTATGCCTTCCCGGTAGGGGTCTCTTTTTAGCACCATATCTCCCTCATTTCACATCCATTTGACCCCGTTTTGCAGTCGTTGTAAAGTTAACTCTGAGGGCTACTACTACAGGCTACCTGTGAACGTCGGATTGCCCGTTTACCAGTTCGGAACAGCACAACAAAAGTACTATAACGCTTATCGTCGATGCCTCGCGTTCCTCATCGAATCTACCTCACCAAAAGCCTATTTTCCTCGATTTCACCGATAGAAGTTGCTACGTCTGCGAGTTAGCTTCACGTTGCCATCATTATGGGGTCAACTCCATGACTACCGAGGGAGATATGACCAAAATCGGGAAACCACCCAAGTTGGGCCCCAAAACCTTACGCCATCCCGGTAGGGGTCTCTTTTTAGCACCATATCTCCCTCGTTTCTCATCCATTTGACCCCGTTTTGCTGTCGTTGTGAAGTTAACTCAGAGGGCTACTACTACAGGCTAGCTGTAACCGTAGGATTGCTCGTTTACCAGTTATGAACAAGATAGCAAAAGTACTATAACGCGTGTCGTCGATGCCTCACGTTCCTCATCGAATCTACCTCACAAAAAGCCCATTTTCCTTGGTTTCACCGATAGAAGTTGCTACGTCTGCGAGTTAATTTCACGTTGCCATCATAATGGGGTGAATTCGACGACTAACGAGGGAGATATGACCAAAATCGGGAAACTGCACAAGTTGGGCCCGAAAACCTTTCGCCTTCCAGGTAGGGGTCTCTTTTTAGCATGATATCTCCCTCGTTTCTCATCCATTTGACCCCGTTTTGCTGTCGTTGTGAAGTTAACTCAGAGCGCTACTACAACAGGCTAGCTGTGACCGTCGGATTGCCCGTTTACCAGTTCGGAACAGCACAACTAAAGTACTATAACGCGTATCGTCGATGCCTCGCGTTCCTCATCGAATCTACCTTACCAAATGCCTATTTTCCTCGGTTTCACCGATAGCAGGTGTTACGTCTGCGAGTTAGCCTCACCATACCATCATAATGATGTCAATTCCATGGCTACCGAGGGAGATATGACCAAAATCGGGAAACCACACAAGTTGGGCCCGAAAATCTTATGCCATCCCGGTAGGGGTCTCTTTTTAGCACCATATCTCCCTCGTTTCTCATCCATTTGACCCCGTTTTTCTGTCGTTGCGAAGTTAACTCAGAAGGCTACTACTACAGATTAGCTGTGACCGTCGGATTACCCGTTTACCAGTTTGGAACAGCACAACTAAAGTACTATAACGCGTATTGTCGATGCCTCGCGTTCCTCATCAAATCTACCTCACCAAAAGCCCGTTTTCCTCGGTTTAACTGATAGAAGTTGTTATGTCTGCGAGTTAGCTTCATGTTGCCATCATAATGGGGTCAATTCAATGACTAACGAGGGAGATATACCAAAATCAGGAAGCCGCACAAGTTGGGCCCAAAAACCTTACGCCTTCCCGGTAGGGGTCTCTTTTTAGCACCATATCTCCCTCGTTTCTCATCCATTTGACCCCGTTTTGTTGTCGCTGTGAAATTAGCTCAGAGGCCTAATACTACAGGCTACCTGTGACCGTGGGATTGCCCGTTTATCAGTTCGGAACAGCACAACAAAAGTACTATAACGCTTGTCGTTGATGCCTCGCGTTCCTCATCATATGTACCTCACCAAAAGCCCGTTTTCCTCAGTTTCACCGATAGAAGTTGTTACGTCTGCGAGTTAGCTTCACGTTGCCATCATAATGGGGTCAATTCGACGACTAACGAAGGAGATATGACCAAAATCGGGAAAACGCACAAGTTGGGCCCGAAAACCTTACGCCTTCCCGGTAGGGGTCTCTTTTTAGCATCATATCTCCCTCATTTCTCATCCATTTAACCCCGTTTTGCTGTCGTTGTGAAGTTAACTCAGAGGGCTACTACTACAGACTAGCTGTGACCGTCGGATTGCCCGTTTACCAGTTTGGAATAGCACAACAAAAGTACTATAACGCGTATCGTCGATGCCTCACATTCCACATCGAATCTACCTCACCAAAAGCCCGTTTTCCTCGGTTTCACCGATAGAAGTTGTTATGTCTTAGAGTTAGCTTCATGTTGCCATTATAATGGGGTCAATTCGATGACTAACGAGGGAGATATGACCAAAATCGGGAAGCCGCACAAGTTGGGCCCAAAAACCTTACGCCTTCCCGAAAGGGGTCTCTTTTTAGCACCATATCTCCCTCATTTCTCATCTATTTGACCCCGTTTTGCTGTCATTGTGAAGTTAACTCAGTGGGCAACTACTAAAGGCTAGCTGTGACCGTAGGATTGCCCGTTTACCAGTTCGGAACAACATAGCAAAAGTACTATAACACGTGTTGTCGATGCCTCACGTTCCTCATCGAATCTACCTCACCAAAAGCCTATTTTCCTTGGTTTCACCGATAGAAGTTATGTCAGCGAGTTAGCTTTACGTTGCCATCATAATGGGGTCAATTCTACGACTAACGTGGGAGATATGACCAAAATCGGGAAACCGCACAAGTTGGGCCCGAAAACCTTACGCCTTCCCGGTAGGGGTCTCTTTTTAGCATCATATCTCCCTCGTTTCTCATCCATTTGACCCCGTTTTGTTGTCGTTGTGAAGTTAACTCAGAGGGCTACTACTACAAACTAGCTGTGGCCGTCGGATTGCCCGTTTACCTGTTTGGAACAGCACAACAAAAGTACTATAACGCGTATCGTTGATGCCTCGCATTCCTCATCGAATCTACCTCACCAAAAGCCCGTTTTCCTCGGTTTCACCGATAGAAGTTGTTATGTCTTAGAGTTAGCTTCATGTTGCCATCATAATGGGGTCAATTCGATAATTAATGAGGGAGATATGACAAAAATCGGGAAGCCGCACAAGTTGGGCCCAAAAACCTTACGCCTTCCCGGTAGGGTCTCTTTTTAGCACCATATCGCCCTCGTTTCTCATCCATTTGACCCCGTTTTGCTGTCGTTGTGAAGTTAACTCAGAGCGCTGCTACTACAGGCTACCTGTGACCGTCGGATTGCCCATTTACTAGTTCGAAACAGCACAGCAAAAGTACTATAACGCTTGTCGTCGATGCCTCGCGTTCCTCATCGAATCTACCTCACCAAAAGCCTGTTTTCCTCAGTTTCATCAATAGAAGTTGTTACGTCTGTGAGTTAGCTTCACGTTGCCATCATATTGGGGTCAATCCAATGACTAACGAGGGAGATATGACAAAAATCGTTATACCGCACAAGTTCGGCCTGAAAACCTTACGCCATCCCGGTAGGGGTCTCTTTTTAGCACCATATCTCCCTCGTTTCTCGTCCATTTAAACCTGTTTTCCTGTCGTTGCGAAGTTAACCCAGAGGGCTACTTCTACAGGCTAGTTGTGACCGTAGGATTGCCCGTTTACCTGTTCAGAACAGTATAGCAAAAGTACTATAACGCGTGTCGTTGATGCCTCGCGTTCCTCATCAAATCTACCTCACCAAAAGACCATTTTCCTCGGTTTCACCGATAGAAGTTGTTACGTCTGCGAGTTAGCTTCACGTTGCCATCGTAATGGGGTCAATTCGACGACTGACGAGGGAGATATAACCAAAATCGGGAAACCGCACAAGTTGGGCCCGAAAACCTTACGCCTTCCCGGTAGGGTCTCTTTTTAGCACCATATCTCCCTTGTTTCTCATCCATTTGACCCCGTTTTGCTGTCATTGTGAAGTTAACTCAGAGCGCTACTACTACAGGCTAGTTGAAACCGTCGGATTGCCCGTTTACCAATTCGGAACAGCACAGCAAAATTACTATAACGCATGTCGCGATGTCTCACGTTCCTCATCGAATCTACCTCACAAAAAGCCCGTTTTCGTCAGTTTCACCGATAGAAGTTGTTACATCTACGAGTTAGCTTCACGTTGCCATCATAATGGGGTCAATTCCATGACTACCGAGGGAGATATGACCAAAATCGGGAAACCGCACAAGTTGGGCCCGAAAACCTTACGCCATCCCGGTAGGGGTCTCTTTTTAGCACCATATGTCCCTCGTTTCTCATCCATTTGACCCCGTTTTGTTGTCGCTGTGACATTAACTCAGAGGCCTACTACTACAGGCAACCTGTGACCGTGGGATTGCCCGTTTACCAGTTCGGAATAGCACAGCAAATGTACTATAACGCTTGTCGTCGATGCCTCACGTTCCTCATCGAATCTACCTCAACAAAAGCCCGTTTTCCTCGGTTTCACCGATAGAAGTTGTTTCATCTACGAGTTAGCTTCACGTTGCCATTATAATGGGATCAATTCCATGACTACCGAGGGAGATATGACCAAAATCGAGAAACCGCACAAGTTAACTCAGAGGGCTACTACTACATGCTAGCTGTGACCGTAGGATTGCCCGTTTACCTGTTCGGAACAGCATAGCAAAAGTACTATAATGCGTGTCGTCGATACCTTACGTTCCTCATCAAATCTACCGCACAAAAAGCCCATTTTCCTTGGTTTCACCGAAAGAAGTTGTTACGTCTGCGAGTTAGCTTGACGTTGCCATCGTAATGGGGTCAATTCGACGACTGACGAGGGAGATAGGACCAAAATCGGGATACCGCATAAGTTCGGCCTGAAAACCTTACACCATCCTGGTAGGGGTTTTTTTTTAGCACCATATCTCCCTCGTCTCTCGTCCATTTGAACCTATTTTCCTGTCGTTGCGAAGTTAACTCAGAGGACTACTACCACAAGCTAGCTGTGACCGTAGGATTGCCCGTTTACCTGTTCGGAACAGCATTGCAAAAGCGCTATAATGCGTGTCGTCGATACCTCACGTTCCTCATCAAATCTACCTCACCAAAAGCCCATTTTCCTCGGTTTCACTGATAGAAGTTATTACGTCTGTGAGTTAGCTTGACGTTGCCATCGTAATGGGGTCAATTCGACAACTGACGAGGGAGATAGGACCAGAATCGGGAAACCGCACAAGTTGGGCCCGAAAACCTTACACCTTCCCAGTAGGGGTCTCTTTTTAGCACCATATCTCCCGTTTCTCATCCATTTGACCCCGTTTTGCTGTCGTTGTGAAGTTAACTCAGAGCGCTACTACTACAGGCTAGCTGTGACCGTCGGATTGCCCGATTACCAATTCGGAACAGCACAACAAAATTACTATAACGCGTGTCGTCGATGTCTCGCATTCCTCATCGAATCTACCTCACAAAAAGCCCATTTTCGTCAGTTTCACCGATAGAAGTTGTTACATCTACGAGTTAGCTTCACGTTGCCATCATAATGGGGTCAATTCCATGACTACCAAGGGAGATAGACCAAAATCGGGAAACCGCACAAGTTGGGCCCGAAAACCTTACGCCATCCCGGTAGGGGTCTCTTTTTAGCACCATATCTCCCTCGTTTCTCATCCATTTGACCCCGTTTTGTTGTCGCTGTGAAATTAGCTCAGAGGCCTAATACTACAGGCTACCTGTGACCGTGGGATTGCCCGTTTATCAGTTCGGAACAGCACAACAAAAGTACTATAACGCTTGTCGTTGATGCCTCGCGTTCCTCATCATATGTACCTCACCAAAAGCCCGTTTTCCTCAGTTTCATCGATAGAAGTTGTTACGTCTGTGAGTTAGCTTCACGTTGCCATCATAATGGGGCCAATTCAAAGACTAACGAGGGAGATATGACCAAAATCGGGAAACCGCACAAGTTGGGCCTGAAAACCTTACGCCTTCCCGATTGGGGTCTCTTTTTAGCACCATGTCTCCCTCGTTTCTCATCCATTTGACCCCATTTTGTTGTCGTTGTGAAGTTAACTCAGAGGGCTACTACTACAGGCTACCGGTGACCATCGGATTGCCCGTTTACCAGTTCGGAACAGCACAACAAAAGTACTATAACGCTTGTCGTCGATGCCTCGCGTTCCTCATTGAATCTACCTCACCAAAAGCCCGTTTTCCTCGGTTTCATCGATAGAAGTTGTTACATCTGCGAGTAAGCTTCACATTACCGTCATAATGGGCCAATTCGATGACTAACGAGGGAGATATGACCAAAATCGGGAAACTGCAAAAGTTGGAACCGAAAACCTTACCCCTTCCCGGTATGGGTCTCTTTTTTGCACCATATCTCCCTCGTTTCTCATCCATTTGACACCGTTTTGCTATCATTATGAATTTAATTCAAAGAGCTACTACTACAGGCTACCTGTGACCGTCGAATTGCCCGTTTACCATTTCGGAACAGCACATCAAAAGTACTATAACGCGTATCATCGATGCCTCACGTTCCTCATCGAATCTACCTCACCAAAAGCCCATTTTCCTCGGTTTCACCGATAGAAGTTGTTACGTCTGCGAGTTAGCTTCATGTTGCCATCATAATGGGGTCAATTCGTCGACTAACGAGGGAGATATGACCAAAATTGGGAAGCCGCACAAGTTGGACCCAAAAACTTTACGCCTTCCCGATAGGGGTCTCTTTTTAGCACAATATCTCCCTCGTTTCTCAACTATTTGACCCCATTTTGCTGTCGTTGTGAAGTTAACTCAGAGAGCTACTACTATAAGCTAGCTGTGATCGTAGGATTGCCCGTTTACCAGTTCGGAACAGCATAGCAAAGGTACTATAACGTGTATCGTCGATGCCTCACGTTCCTCATCGAATCTACCACACCAAAAGCCCGTTTTCCTCGGTTTCACTGACAGAAGTTGTTACGTCTGCAAGTTAGCTTCACGTTGCCATCATAATGGGGTCATTTCGACGACTAACGAGGGAGATATGAGCAAAATTGGGAAACCGCACAAGTTGCGCCCGAAAACCTTACGCCTTCCCGGTAGGGGTCTCTTTTTCTCCCTCATTTCTCATCCATTTGACCCCGTTTTGCTGTCGTTGTGACGTTAACTCAGAGCGCTACTACTACAGGCTAGCTGTGACCGTCGGATTTCTCGTTTACCAGTTCGGAACAGCACAACAAAAGTACCATAACGCGTGTCGTCGATGCCTCACGTTCCTCATCGAATCTACCTCACCAAAAGCCTGTTTTCCTCGGTTTCACTGATAGAAGTTGTTACGTCTGTGAGTTAGCTTCACGTTGCCATCATATTGGGGTCAATCCAATGACTAACGAGGGAGATATGACCAAAATCGGGAAACCGCACAAGTTGGGCCTGAAAACCTTATGCCTTCCCGGTAGAGGTCTCTTTATAGCTCCATATCTCCCTCGTTTCTCATCTATTTGACCCCGTTTTGCTTTCGTTGAAAAGTTAACTCAGAGCGCTACTACTACAGGCTAGCTGTGACCGTCGGATTGCCTGTTTACCAATTCGGAACAACACAGCAAAAGTACTATAACGCATGTCATCAATATCTCACGGTCCTCATCGAATCTACCTCACAAAAAGCCCATTTTCATCGGTTTCACCGATAGAAGTTGTTACGTCTACGAGTTAGCTTCACGTTGCCATCATATTGGGGTCAATTCGATGACTAACGAGGTAGATATGACCAAAATCGGGAAACCGCACAAGTTGGGCGTAAAAACCTTATGCCTTCCCGGTAGGGGTCTCTTTTTAGCACCCTATCTCCCTCGTTTCTCATCCATTTGACCCCGTTTTGTTGTCGTTGTGAAGTTAACTCAGAGGGCTACTACTATAGGCTACCTGTAACCGTCGGATTGCCCGTTTACCAGTTCGGAACAGCACAGCAAAAGTACTATAACGCTTATCGTCGATGCCTCGCGTTCCTCATCGAATCTACCTCACCAAAAGCCCGTTTTCCTCAGTTTCATCGATAGAAGTTGTTATGTCTACGAGTTAGCTTCACGTTGCCATCATAATGGGGTCAATTCCATGACTACCGAGGGAGATATAACCAAAATCGGGAAACCGCATAAGTTGGGCCCGAAAACTTTACGCCATCCCGGTAGGGGTCTCTTTTTAGCACCATATCTCCCTCGTTTCTCATCTATTACTACTACAGGCTACCTGTGACCGTGGGATTGCCCGTTTACTAGTTCAGAATAGCACAGCAAAAGTACTATAACGCTTGTCGTCGATGCCTCACGTTCCTCATCAAATCTACCTCACCAAAAGCTCGTTTTCCTCGGTTTCACCGATAGAAGTTGTTACATCTGCGAGTTAGCTTCACGTTGCCATCATAATGAGGTCAATTCCATGACTACCGAGGGAGATATGACCAAAATCGGGAAACCGCTCAAGTTGGGCCCGAAAACCTTACGCCATCCCGGTAGGGGTCTCTTTTTAGCACCATATCTCCCTCGTTTCTCATCCATTTGACCCCGTTTTGTTGTCGTTGTGAAGTTAACTCAGAGGGCTACTACTACAGGCTACATGTGACCGTCGGATTGCCCGTTTACCAGTTCGAAACAGCACAACAAAAGTACTATAACGCTTGTCGTCGATGCCTCGCGTTCCTCATCGAATCTACCTCACCAAAAGCCCGTTTTCCTCAGTTTCATTGATAGAAGTTGTTACGTCTGCGAGGTAGCTTCACATTACCGTCATAATGGGGCCAATTCGATGACTAACGAGGGAGATATGACCAAAATCGGGAAACCGCAAAAATTGGAACCGAAAACCTTTCCCCTTCCCGGTATGGGTCTCGTTTTTGCACCATATCTCCCTTGTTTCTCATCTATTTGACACCGTTTTGCTGTCGTTGTGAATTTAATTCAAAGGGCTACTACTATAGGCTACTTGTGACCGTCGATTTGCCCGTTTACCAGTTCGGAACAGCACAGCAAAAGTACTATAACGCGTGTCATCGATGCCTCGCGTTCCTCATCGAATCTACCTCAATAAAAGCCCATTTTCCTCGGTTTCACCGATAGAAGTGTTTACGTCTGCGAGTTAGCTTCAAGTTTTTGAAGAACCTTCGTGTTCTTCAAAAACCTTCGCCAGAATGAAGACAATCATGACATTTCTTGCATCGCCTACCAGCCAGAAACGAGTAACAATGTCTGGGAGGAGAAGATAGCTGACATGGATGTAGTTGAATGCCTTCGCCATAGTTTTTAGCTTCCCAGCTAAGGGATATCTCCTGTTGGATACAAGGAGTCGTCCATATATAAGTACCTCTACCAGTTCAGCGGGAAGATGGACATCGTGTTCAAAGAAACATTCCCTAAGAACTGGCTGCTCCCTGATTACAGAGGGTTGGCATATATCGTCAACCACGTGCTGACCAGCTCCGCCATATCTTATGACCAGCTCTCTAGTGTCAGGATTCAAATTATGATGGTTATCGTGGATTGAGTTCAAGTCAATTGGACGGGGTTCTTTCTGTAAGAACTTCGAGCTCAGTTCCAAAAGTTCATTGTTAATGAACACAAGACTTCCCTCAAGCTGCTTCCCAAGGGAAAACTTCTGTATGGCAGCAAAGTGTCGATTCTGATTAAAGATCACTGCCATGGAAGAGTAGCCTTCGCTAACGCGTTCTTGCTTGACAAGAGATTATTAAGTTCTTGAATGCGGCAGCTGCTAAGAAGTCAATAGGGCGTGGAATTCATGACAAGCGTCCCGCACCGTCCACTCAGGACCCCGCCCTACTCAACAGAAGAAGCGCAAACCACTGAAGAAGGTTGAACCTTTAGTAGTGATTAGTCCTAAGATAGTATTCGTCCAAGACTTAGAGTTTGGTAAAGAAGATGTGACTCTGACAGACAAAGTCAAGCGGATACACTCAGAGGAGACTCAGTCAGATCTAACCGTTGATATACCTCAGACTGAGGTCTCCACATCTATTTCGACTTCTGTGCTGACAGCTCAGCTCAGAGCTGCTGAGGAGGTCGCGGATCAGATTCTTGAGATACTAGATTATTCTAATCTGGTAGATATAGCAGTCAGGGCTAGGGTCCAGATGTATCTCAAATTCCTAGAGTGGGATCTTTTGGATGAGACCATTGACCTCAGGACTGTCACTGTACTAATGTAGGAGGAGCTGATGTTGAGAGAGGAAATTGGCTATGGAGAGCAAACAGACATAGCATCAATGGATGATCTCCGCTTAGCGATGCTCATGCTCTTGAGTCTGAGGGGCACAGTTGAACCCTCCACTCAGCCTCAGACTCAACCTGATTTTGATCATGATTAATCACCCAAGGATGCAAACCAAGGAGGATCTGCTGAGGGAAAATCTCCCAGAGATGACTCACCACCTCCACCGTCATCTCAGCACCGTCTACGTCTCAAGAGAAGCCAAAGCAATCGAGTTATCAGGCTGTTGAGATCAAAAACTTATATGCGCGATCTATTAATAGGTGCATCAGGCTTTAGGATCGCAAGAATCGTCTGCTTGCGCAGGACATTAATTTTAAATGGAGCCAATCTACTCAGGCTCAGACCCTACAGCTAGGTGACCTGATGGCTAAAGTGTAGAGGATCAGACAATCTACTCTAAACACTGTAGAGATCCTCAACCGTGCACTTGAAGCTCAGAGGACTGATCTGATGACTTAGTTTCAGCATATCCTGCAGTCTCAGGCCTTCTCATTTTCTCATCAACTACAAACTGCAATGGATCAGATCCTCAAACTCGTCGAGGAGCATAACAGGCTGACCACAGAGAGTGTATCCAAAGCACTCCTGGAATAGCACAACGCTGGCCTCGTAATTAAGAAGGAAGCCACTGAAATGGTTGATGCATACCTGACACGGCTTGAAGCCACCAAGTCTGAAGTACTCCAAGTAGCTCAGTCTGAGCATGATCGACACTGGAATGAGTACACCGACGCCGTTCAGGATATGGAAGCCAAGATTGATTCAATCAACCCTTCAGTATCCAGACTTTTTGAGAAGGCGACTGCCTTGGTAGGTTTAATTGATGATGCCAAAAGGGGGAAGAAAGTAGAAGGAATACTCTACTGACCCTCATTAAAGCTGAAGAGGCAGAAACTAGCAAAATTGAGGAGAAAAGGCAAGGGTCAGGTGAACCTATTAAGGCCACAATTACTGAGGTAGCTGAGTTCCTAGAAGAACTCACTAAAGAGCCCATTCGCTCAGCTTCCAAAGGTAAAGGCAAAGCTTTAGCCTCTCCCAGTCGTCTTACACCTAAGAAGCTGAAATTCCGAACGTCTGAAGAGCAAATAGCCTGTGATGAGAAAATAGCTAAGGAAGTTCAAGCTCAGGAGGAGAGATAGGCGAAAGCCATAAAGAAGGGTATACATATCGATCTCCAGTTCCAAAAAGAACAAGATCTGTAGTGCCCAGACAACCTCAGTCAAAGGCTCAGTCTTCCAAAGGACAATCTACAGAGAAGGAGCCAGAAGCTTCTAAGCCTAAGTCCAAGTCAGCTGAACAATATGATACTAAAGCTGCAACTGAATCTGAGCAGACTATCCCCTCTACTGAGCTCTCAAAGAAACAAGAAGCTGAAATGAAAGAGATATGGGATGCCTGTGAAAGAGGTTTGGACATGACTGTTGAGGCTCGCTAAATTCAAGCTACTAAGGAGAGACTGAGACTAGCAGATCTTGAGTCCCTTAGATATAGGATTGAAAAAGAAGTTCGAGGGAGAATACTTGAGAAGGACAGAAGTGTCCCTACAACGTCTAAATTCTTCAGACACAGACCTCAAGGTAACAACATCAAAAGCATCACTTTTCCATGGGCGGACATGTGGGTCCCTTGGAAGATCAATCAGAAGTGGGAGCTGATCAAGGTCGATTTTATCAAGAGTTTCTACATCCGGCAGACAGTATCTGATCGATCTGAGCCAAACAAGATCTTCAAATAACTCTTGATAATTTCATATCATAAAGTCTATGCTGAAATTCAGATCGCTTTCCAATAGTCCAATAACATTATCAAGGCACCAGAATTCATGACTCTCCCTCCTCCTTGTACTCTTGACAGAAATATTTGCACCAAGGAAATTAAGGAAGAGATCAGATTTGTCATTGGGAGAAAATGACTAAGTGTTAAGGTTGCCGAAGACCAAGAAGAGATCACGAAGCTCAGAAGGAGAGTCTACAAAGCCTATGGACTTGAACCTCTAGAAAAGAGATCTGCTGACTTTAAGGCGCGACTGCAACAATTCAAGAAGTCCAGCTAATTTTCTTATGTTTTTTACTATGTTTTCCTCTTTTAGCTCTAATAGCTCTTAGTCTAGATTGGATAGAATTTCTGTAATTGTAACCTCTTAATCATATTTGAAATTTTATTATTTCGGCCTTCGAGAATCATTCATTGTCATTAGGCTATGTTTTACGATTCAATAGTACTGATCACTTCAGTGACCAGGACACACACACTCTTATTACCTATCTGTGTTTGTTCCTCGTGCTTAGCTGAGTCCAGATTTGATATCTTCTTATGTGTTTAGAGGGAAGGATTTTTCTTGTCACCTCTATAGTGTTGATTTGTAGAAGTTTGTGATGTAAAAGGTTTTGGCAGCATCAAATAGGGGAAAATTGTTGGGATGAGATTCAGTATGATAAGATTTGAAGATCTCAAACCCTTAGCTGAATGATGAACCTTGTATAATGTAATAACCTAGTTGAGTTTAGCATGTTAGGAACTCAGCAGGCTAGCTAGAGTTCAGTAGCTGATAGGGTTCAGTAGATCATCTGTCGTTCAGTCGAAGAACTCAGCATCAAGAACTCAGTTGGGATTGCTACAACCCACTGAATCTGCAAAGGAATTCGAACCACGAGCTGATATCTCAAAAGCATGAGAATGGAAGTAGGTGACAATTCAGTAAAAGGTCCGATGAATCAGAGAAAGTCAACTCAGCATGATATTAGAGTTTGAACAACCCTCACCTACTCGCTGAACCTCGACCAATGAGAAGCCGCCAGCACTGTACCTGCTCTAACGTAAAGATGCATCCATACTGAGAAAGAGGAAATATCTACAGTATCATTTAAAATAAAGATGGTCGTTTTCCTTATCATTTTCGATACGTGTCTAGAGTCCCTCCAACGGATCTCTTCATACGTTGACAATATAAATAGAAAAGTCTTCATGCAGAGAAGATAATCATACGTGAACATAAGCATTCAAGCGATCAAACACTCTAGCAAACTCAAAGTCTATTCTAGCGAAGAACTTGCATACAGAGAGAATCCTTCTAGTTCTTCACTCTAGAGTTTAATCCGTTCCCTTTCTCTATTCTAAGCAAGCTCATTGTAAAATCATTAGCTTAGAAAACTCGAAGGAGTTCAGCTTTCTGAACTGTTTTTATTGTAAGAACTCCTTCATAGTTGGAGAAACTCAAACCTCTGTATTTGAAACTGTAAAGTCACTACGACTATAAGTAGATATCTGTCCAGCGTACAAATTAAGTGAAACTTGCTCAGTATAAGCAAACAAGATTGCATCTGTCCAGTGCACAGATCAACTGAGACTTGCTCAGTATAATTAACAAAAGAACTCCTACTTTGTTTAGGATAGTGGGCGTAGGATCCTGTGTATCCGAACCACTTTAAAAATTATGTGTCTTTTTACTGTTGCATTGTTTACTATTTGGTGGTCCTAAAGACGCGGTTCAGGTGTAGAGGGGGAGGGTGAATACACATGAATGCGAATTCAAACTCTGAATGCTAAAGTCAGCGTTAGCTGAAGAATGCTACTGACTAGTCAGTTGGCACGATATACTTTCTCGATCGCGTGGGCAGAATATTCTCCTACTGACTACAGTCCTACTGACTCATGTCAGTGAAGAGTAGTTCACTATAAGAGTTATGTGGGGAAGTGTATGCCCTTTTTAAAATATGCGTCTTTGATGAAAACCTGATTCGAACAAGTTTGATTAAAACCTCAGTTGGATGCTGAATGAACAGAAAATCAATGCAACAGTTATAATAAAAATGGACACAACGATTTTTAGAGTCGTTCGGACACGCTGGGTCCTACGTCCACTATCCCGACACAAGCAGGAGAAATTGTATTATTTATACTGAGCAAGTCTTAGTGATCTGTTTACATGAAAGATACAAACTTGTTTGCTTACACTGAGCAAGTCTCAGTTGTTTTTACACAGGACAAATCCTACCTATAGTCGTAGTGACTCTACACTTACCGTTTAAGGTTAGAGATTCTCCAACTGTGCAGGAGTTCTTACAAGAAAGAACAGTTCAAAAGATATGAACTCCTTCGAAGTTCTAAGCTATAGATTTTACAATAAGCTCGCTTAGATAGAGAAAGGGAACAATAATTATCTAGAAAGAAGATCTAAAAAGATATCTAATCTAAGAGAAAGTTCTTCGTTTGTATGTTGCTTGTAAGTTTGCTAGAGTTCTTGAGCTTGTTAGCTTGGGTTCCCATGTGTTCTTCTGCTTGAAGACCTTCACTATTTATAGTATTCGATTTGTGAATAGATCCGTTGGAGATGGTCTAGCCACGTGTCAAATAAGACAAAAAAAATGCCCATGTGAAATTTAAACGTTGAGTAGAGGCACTGTTGAGATTTCCTCTTTTTCCGGCTAGAAGCAGCTTTATGGCAGAGCAGGTAAGGCGTTGTCGGCTCCTTATTGGTCGAGGTATATGAGAGTTGGTAAGGCTTGTTCAAACTCAAAGTACACTGAGCTAACTTCCTCTGAATCCTCAGACCGTCGCCTTATTGTCCTCTATCGACATTCGTCTGAACACTTCAGTCGCTTGGCATGAATTCCTTTGCAGACTCAGTTGGTGATAAACATACCAACTGACTTTCTTCGATACTGAGTCCTTCAGCTGAGTGTGAGATCTTCTTCTGAATCTACAGCTACTGAGCTCTAGCCTACTGAGTTCTGACAACTGAGCTCAAACTAAGCTATTACAATATCGAAGGTTCATCATTCAGCTAGGGGTATTGGGATCTTCAAATCTTGTATAAAATTGTGTTTCTAACAATCAGCATAAAACGGGTTTTTCAAACTGAGACCAACATATTTTTGGGCCTACACTTCCGCACATAATATTTAATACTGAACTATTGTTCACTGACTGAAGTCAGTAGATAGGACTGAGTAGAAGGTTATAAGTGCCCACGCGATCCAGAAAGTTTATTTGGTCAACTGACTAGTTCAGTAGCAACATTTAGTTTTGCTAACTTTCGCGTTTGAGTTTGAAAGTTGCATTCAGGTGTATTCACCCTCTCCCTCCCCCCCCCAACACACCTGAAGTCTCGTCTCTGGACCAACATCAATATCAAAACATTTATTGATTTGAAAACAGATTGTCAACATTTAGAAAGGTTATAATAAAATAGTGACATATGTCCTACCGACTTGTATCGACATTTATCCAACGATACAATTAACTTGAAGGGATGTATTTTAAATCCAACAACCATTTGTATCACCTGCGAATAAAAGAACTGCTGAAGAGATGGATTCTAGTACAAAATTAATATACCGGTGTCTTTAACAGAAATTTGAGCGCCTACTGATACGATAGGTTTTAGAAGCACGTCGGTGAAATTAAACCCACAAAGAATATCACTGGAGAAACGTAAATCCATCGCTGGTTTCTTAAAACCACGGGATTGAAACGCAATTACTAAAATGCATAATAGATAGACTTGAAACCTACCTTATTTTCTCAAGTATGAGATTTTGTTGACAGATTTAAAGCAGGTAAAAAAAAAAAAAAAAAAAGAACTACAGGCGTGGATGTCTCTTAATCGTTAACACCATCTACGACATTGAAGCAAAGCAGTCCGTGAGAGGGAACAAATCTCTCTCAATTCACTGAACAAGGTGGAGCCCTAACAAAGATGTAATTTTATTCACACTTTTGTGTTGAAAACTTAAAATTAAGAAATCAATAGAAATATCCGTGTGATTTTTAATATCATATCGATATTATATGCAACTATTATTGATTTTGGCTTTTTGTTAATAATACTTTTTTCGGTTGTTTTTGGTTTAATGTATTATTTTAAAAGTAAATATTAGTACTCCCTTCGTTTTACTAATAAAGTCTCATTGCTTTTGGACACGGAATTTAGAAAGTGGGTGGAAAAGAAAATATGTGGTATAAAAGTTTAAATTGGTGAGTTCGTTTGTTTAGAATGGTTGTGGTCCACTCATTTTTTTTCCATTTATGAAATAAGACTTGTTTAATGAGACACCCCAAAATAGAAAATGAAACTTGATTAGTGAAACAGAGGAAATACTACTTTGTATTTTATTCTTTTTCATTATATTTTTAATTTTGCTTTATGATTGAATGATTATTTAATTTAATATGATAATATGAATTTTATCTCTAATTAATGTTCAGTATTCATTATCAATTATTACATTGAGGAGCCTAACTATCAAGAATTCAAATAAAAAGTAGATTAACTCAATTTAATTTTTTCAATTATAAATATCATTATAATATTCCCTCCATTTCACTAATCAAGTCACATTGCTTTTGGGCACGGGAATTTAGAAAGTGAGTAGAAAAGAAAATATGTGGTGTAAAAGTATAAAGTGGTGGAGTCCATTTGTGTAGAGTGATTGTGGTCCACTCATTTCTTTTAATTTATGGAATATGACTTGTTTAGTGAGACAACCCGAAATAGAAAATGGGACTTGATTAGAGAAACAGAGGGAGCACATGTTTTGATTAAACACTACTATAATTTTAAGGGCGACACTTCCATGCGCCGGATGTATGTACATCCAGATCGCTCGGATGATCCATTCTGACTGGCGACCCGCGCTGCCTTCTAATTAAAAAAACAAATTAAAAAAAGACGCATTTACGACGGGAGAAAGCCCTCAATTCAATTGCGGCACGCGGAGAAGAAGATCCCGACATCAAATTCAACTGTCTTCTTGCTATTTGCTTCAATTAAAGTGATATATTTGACACGGAAATGAAAAGAAGTGGTTTGTTAATGAATTTTTCAGATTTTGATTTTATAGATGAGAGTCGACGGCGAAGGAGAAGATACGATGGGTTTTAGAAGCACGTCGGTGAAATTAAACCCACAAAGACTATCACTGGAGAAGCGTAAATCCATCGCTGGTTTCTTAAAACCACGGGATTGAAATGCAATTACTAAAATGCATAATTGATAGACTTGAAACCTACCTTATTTTCTCAGGTATGAGATTTTGTTGACAGATTTAAAGCAGGTAAAAAAAAAAAAGAACTACAGTCGTGGATGTGTCTTAATCGTTAACACCATCTACGACATTAAACAAAGCAGTCCGTGAGAGGGAACAAATCTCTCTCAATTCACTGAACAAGGGGGGAGCCCTAACAAAGATGTAATTTTATTCACACTTTTGTGTTGAAAACTTAAAATTAAGAAATCAATAGAAATATCCGTGTAATTTTTAATATAATATCGATATTATATGCAACTATTATTGATTTTGGTTTTTGTTAATAATACTTTTTTTCGGTTGTTTTTGGTTTAATGTATTAGTTTAAAAGTAAATATTATTACTCCCTCCGTTTCACTAATCAAGTCTCATTATTTTTGGGCACGAGAATTCAGAAAGTGGGTGTAAAAGAAAATGTGTAGTATAAAAGTATAAAGTGGTGGGTTCATTTGTTTATAGTGGTTGTGGTCCACTCATTTTTTTTCATTTATGAAATAAGACTTGTTTAATGAGACACCCCAAAATAGAAAATGGAACTTGATTAGTGAAACAGAAGGAGTACTACTTTGTATTTTATTCTTTTTCATTAGATTTTTAATTTTGCTTTATGATTGAATGATTATTTAATTTAATATGATAATATGAATTTTATCTTTAATTAATGTTCAGTATTCATTATCAATTATTACATTGAGGAGCCTAACTATCAAGAATTCAAATAAAAAGTGGATTAACTCAATTTAATTTTTTCAATTCTAAATATCATTATAATATTCTCTCCGTTTCACTAATCAAGTCCCATTGCTTTTGGGCACGGGAATTTAGAAAGTGAGTAGAAAAGAAAATGTGTGGTGTAAAAGTATAAAGTGGTGGAGTCCATTTGTGTAGAGTGATTGTGGTCCACTCATTTCTTTCCATTTATGGAATATGATTTGTTTAGTGAGACAACCCGAAATAGAAAATGGGACTTGATTAGTGAAACAGAGGGAGTACATGTTTATATTTAACACTACTATAATTTTAAGGGCGACACTTCCATGCGCCGGATGTATGTACATCCAGATCGCTCGAGTGATCCATTCTGACTGGCGACCCGCGCTGCCTTCTAATTAAAAAAACAAATTAAAAAAAGATGCATTTACGACGGGAGAAAGGCCTCAATTCAATTGCGACGCACGGAGAAGAAGACCCCGACATCAAATTCAATCGTCTTCTTGCTATTTGCTTCAATTAAAGTAATATATTTGACACGGAAGTGAAAAGAAGTGGTTTGTTGATGAATTTTTTAAATTTTGATTTTATAGATGAGACTCGGCGGCAAAGGAGAAGATAGGTGAAAATTGCACGACGAAGGCGGTGTAGAGGCGACGAGGCAATCTCCTACACTAACGGTCTGATGCCAAAATTGAGATTTTGAATTAATTTTAAATATGAGTCGGGAAATATAAAAGTTGAATGGAGTTTGATACCCAATTTCTAAACACTGTTACAGATAATAGTCTACTGTAATTTTAATTCGTAATTTTGATTTCACTATTGTATGATAAACATGTTGGTTCGATATAATTGTTACTCTATTGTGAAACTGACAACTGGCATTTTCGATAATTATAATTGACTTTTACTAGGTACTGAATCTGGATTACAAGACAACTATTTTTTTTTGTGAAATGCATAACTTATCAATACTTGATAATTACAACAGTTATGACAGCCAAGTTTCAAGTAGTAAGGAAGTCATCTTTTTAACTAAATTTATGTTAAGGTGTGTCAGATTATATGACCAGGGTGTCAATTATTATAGATAAATGTGTCAATCTATCAGCTGCATGTAGTGATTTAGAGGTTGAAGATAATCAAACAAACACTGATGAAGGAAGTCTTGTTAGAGTTATTGTAATGATTGTAGTCATGATATTCGTGCAAAGGAAGGTAAATAAAAACTGCTAGTACATTCAAGTATTACCTTTATTCTGGTGTGGGATAATTGACACACATTATTATTATAATTGACGCATTGATTATAACTTTCTTACACTCTTTGGTTTAGTATGAGTGACACTTTGTTGTGGGAGAATTGACACCCATTTTTAATAAAATTGACACTTTTTGTATCTTTCATATGCGCTTTGGTTCAGTAAGAATAACACTCTGATGTAGGATAATTTACACGTACTGTTATTATAATTGACACATTTATTTTCAGTTTCTTATACTTTTTGGTTCAGTATGAGTAACACTCTGTTGTGGGAGAATTGACACCTATTTTTACTATAATATAAACAGTACTGATAAACTCAATGTAATAATACTTACTCAATTCTTGGCTTATGTGCATGGAAGAAGTAATCAACAACGAGATTCTCTACTTGATCAAAGTCTGCAAGATATATTTTTTTTTTCGTAAAGATCGAGACATACGAAAAGTCAAGATCATTTTTCAACCAGCTAACTTCACACGCTTTCCATGGATAAATAAATCTCAAACCTATATCAATATTCTTACAAAAAGTTAGAATGAACTTTATAAATTAAATGAATATGAATAAAAGAGTGTCATTTTCTGTGCACAAAGTGTCAGTGATGATTCTAGAATGGAGTGTCGATTTAAAATTATACAAATACCTTTTTCCACCACATGTTTCGTTGCTTTGAATTCTGAGGTACTTGAATTGTTAAGAAGAGCATCAAGTCCTACGTCATCAATCTGTACCTCACCTTCTTCTGGGTCCTCATTTTTCGGTGGGGTTTGGCTTAGCAAAAGGAAAGTTGGCAAACCTGGACCCCCTTGTTGGGTTATGAGTCAGTGGTTGATTTTAATCACCACTTAGAGGGTACTTAGTCTTATTTTATCAGTAGTTCCTGTAATAGGACGTATCTGTTTATCGGTAATGGGGGAAATCATAGAGATTTAATACTATGGAATTGAAGATCCCAAAACCCGACTTGTACCCTTAGTGTAGTGTCTTTAGGACTAGATGATATAATAGGCTAGACTGTTCTTAGTTTCATTATCTGTTTTTTTGTCTAAGTCCTGTAAGGGGTACTTGTTGGTCTGAGTAGGAAGTTACATTCCAGAACCCCACATCATCAGTTGTAAGAGCTTGTGTTCTCAGGTCATCAGCTGACTTAACATCAGTAGAAGAATTCTCATCAGCTGACTCACATCAGTAGAAGAGCACAGAACCAAGCTCAGTACCTTCAGAGTCACCAGCTGACTATGCTCAGTAGAAGATCCTTTATCAGCAGACTCAGACGAAGAAGACAGAGATCGTGTCAGATCTGCTGTATCCGACAGGAAACGACCCGAGTTTTAACATCATTCGAAAGTCAGTAGAAGATCATAAGAGGATGAGTAAGAGTCAACTCAGATGAAGACTGATGTTTGACAAGTCTCACCTACCACAAACCTCGACCAATGAGAAGCGGTCTAAGCCTTACCTGCTCTGACCAACTAAAGCTGCTCTCATGCACATTGACCAACTACTCTGCGATAATATTTCGAACATATGGTCATTTTCCTTGGACGCTTGTGACACGTGGCATCGTCCCCTCCAATGGACAAATGTCTGGGTCACAACTATAAATAGAGAAGCTTTTCCGAGCTCAACGCACGGGATATCAAAGGGAATACACGCTCAAGCATTCAAAATACTCTAGCGCTTTCACGAAGATCCAGCGAAGAACTTGCTTATTAGAATATTTCTAGTTCTTCTCTCTAGAGTTTTCTTTCTTTAGATCCCTCTTCTCTATCTAAGCTCCATTGTTATATCCATAGCTTAGAACTTTCGAAGGAGTTCACATTTCGTGACTGTTCTTATTGTAAGAACTCCTTCTTAGTTGGAGAACATCCCCTTCCCTTCAAACTTCGGTTTGGATTGTAAAGTCGCTAAGGACTATAACTTAGAAGGGTCTGTCCTGTGCACAGATACCTTGCTGAGGCTTGCTCAGATTAATCAACAAGACCTTCTGTTCAGCAGGACCATGGGCGTAGGATCTTGCGTATCCGAACCACGTTAAAAATTGCTTGTGTCATTTACTGTTTTATTGCATTGTTTTCAAACTATCTTACAAACTCATACCTTGCATAAAACGTATTTAAAAGTGCACTAGCCAAAATTATTTGGTTTGCGAAAAACACATTTTCAAATCGAGACGAAGTCTATCGGGCCCTACACACTTATCCGCACTAACTCTCCGCCTGAGAATTTAATACTGACAGAAGTCAGTAGAAGAAACTCAGTAGTTGAGTCACTCTGACCCGCGATTAGAAGGTTACTATTAGCATTGTTCATCAGTTGCAACCTACAGCTCAGTTGTCCTTCGCGTTTGAGAAAAAGAACTTGTACTCAGGTGTATTCACCCCCCCCCCCTCTACACTTGACACTCGTCTCCGGACCAATAATTGGTATTAGAGCTACGGTGTTCTCCTGATCATCGGTTCTGAAACTACTGGTCTACTCGAACAGATCCTGAAAACGTTTTTCACTGAACAAACATCTCTTCATACATCCTTAGAGTCTCACCCATAATGTCTGATATGTCAGGTATACGGATGGTGTCGATGTTCTCTGTGGAGAACTACACGTTATGGTGCGTGAGAATGGAGGAGTACCTTACATCGCTGCACGACAGCATGACCGATGTTCTAGAGACAGGACCCATCATTCCCATGATCGACAACGTTCAATATGCCGCTGTGGGAGGTGTAGGAGCACAGACTGGTGCTAAAGTTGCTAAAGACAAATCAGCCTTCACGCCTGAAGAGAAAAAGCTGCACAACCTTGATCGAGTTGCGCGGAATGCAATCTTGACTACGCTCAATGATTCACACCTCGGGAGGGTGCAAGATTGTAAGACGGCAAATGAACTTTGGGATGCCCTGGCTGTACTGAGCCAAGGAACCCCGCAGTTCAAAGAAAACAAGCTCGAGCTAGAGCTTCAAAAGTTCGACACATTTGCCATGGAGCCCAACAAGACCATTGACGAGCTTAGCGTCAGATTCACAAACCAAATCAATGTGATCAACGGGCTGGGGAGGACGTTCACCAACAAAGAGATGAACACCAAGATCTTGAGAGCGTTGCCTCGACTAAAGTGGCTTCCTTTTGCTACTTATTTACGTTGCTCAGATCTTAATGCTTGAACTCCTGATGTTATCTTATCAGAATTAAAGACGGAGGAGTTCGAGCACAGCCTAGCCCAAAGATGTTCCAGTGCTCTAGCTGACACCCAGATAGATCATGCTTACAAGGCAACAGTCAGCAAACCTGGAGCCAACCCCATTTCTTCCAGCAAGACTATAGCTGTTTCAGATGCTAAGTCTTCTGAGACTCCCGCTACTGATCAGCTTGGCTTATGGCTCTCACATATCAAAGAGAGAAAGAAAGAGTCAGAAAGCTGAAGAAATATCATCGAGGTAAGAAAGATCATCGAAAAAGGGAAGAATCTAAACCATCTACTGATTGCAGGAACGCAGAACCTGCTGCTAGTCCATCCAATAGCTCAGCTGGAAAAGGCGGCAGAACCACTGTGTGCTACAACTGTAAGAAAGAGGGACACTTTCAGTATGATTGTCCCGAACTCTCAGCTGCTCAACGAGCAGAACGGCAGGCCAGACGCGAGAAATTTGCCCGGAGGAGGCAGGCCTACATCGCCGAAGAGATATTCGATGACTCAATCGAGGAAGATACTTTCATGTATTCTTCTGAAGACGAAGCTGCATTTATAGCCGTTAAGGTTGGAGAAACAGATCCTGAATCAACAATTGAATATTGTCTGATGGCTAGAGAAGAGGCTGAGGTAAACTCGAAACTTATTATAACCTCCTCTTCACAGAGCACACACGACACATGCTCAGTCACAAATGAACCTCTAGACGTGGTACAAGCATATGATGATCTACTAGAGGAGCAGATTCAGTTAAGCAGAGAGTTCAGCAGAACTATTCAGGAATTGGAACAGGTGAAGGCTGAGAATCAGAGACTTTCTTTTGACTTTCAGGTCTCTACTGATTCAGATAATCTTGTTGCGAGACTCAAGAAAGAGATTGAATCTCTTATGACTAAGTCTCAGCTTCAAGAAACTCAGTTATCAGTTCTGACCAAGGACAATTCTGAGAAAGATACTGAAATAGCCCGACTCAGTCAGAAACTCGCAGAGGTTGAGAAAGATTATGAATCACTTCAGAAAAGTGATGAGGTCTTGTGAGGACTGATGACTGAACAGTACCTGGGAGCCAAAGAGAAGTTGGAAAGCATGCTTAGAGCTCGGAGGCCACCAGCCATGAAAGAAGGACTTGGCTACACTCATGAAGCTTCCACCTCTACTTCTAAAGGCTCAGAAATGCTGGCTGATAGGTTCGTCAGAGGGAAAGTTCAGATTTCTGAACCAACAACTCAGGCGAAGAACAAACAGTAGATGATTACACCTCAGCCGAGCAACAAGAAGCAACTGACCAAATGTTCTAGCCCCAGGACACCACGATCAAGGGGAACCAAGAAGGTCAGGTGGGCAGAGCAGTACGATGAGCCACTGTATGAGCATCCAGCACAGTATGGTTCATACTGTTATGAGCCCAAGGTCAGGAGGAGCACAAAGCCTCGGAAGAAGAAAGATCCTGAACCCAAAACTGCTAGGAAGTCAGTATCTCCAAGTCTAGTGGAGAAGAAGACTGACAAGGTTCAAAAAAAGAAGTCTCAGACTCCTAAGGTCCCGAGACAGATTTGGGTCGCGAAATCACCAACTAACGCTTAAGGACCCAAACAGAACCAAAGGGTACCTAAAAATGTTTATGTTTTACAGGTGTATAAGGACCCTTGGATTGTGGACAGCGGCTGCTCGAAGCACATGACATATCAAAAAAGACTGCTGACCAATTACTTACAAGAAGATGGTCCCAGAATTGAGTTTGGTGACAACTCTAAAGGCTATACAAGGGGATACGGAATACTGAACATTGGGACTACTTCAGTTCCAAGAGTAACATATGTTGAAGGACTTCAACATAATCTCCTTTCTGTCAGTCAATTCTGTGATAATCTGAATAGAGTTATCTTTGACGCTGGTTTCTGTCATGTTGTTGACAAATCTATAGGGGAAACAGTGTTATTAGGTTCGCGGAAGAAGAATATCTACGTTGCAAATTGGAACACCGCAGAACCTGAGGCTTGCTTACTTGCTCAGACAAAATCCAGTGATAAAACAGGATGGTTGTGGCACAAGAGACTCAGTCACCTGAATTTCAAGACAATGAACAAGCTAGCTAAGAACTCTAAAGTCAGAGGACTGCCCAATGAAGCTTTTATCAAAGACAAAAATTGTGAAGCGTGCTTGAAGGGAAAGCAGACAAAGAAAAATAATCCACCTATTCCGTCACCTTCCACTGATGGAATCCTTCAATTGCTACACATGGACTTGTTTGGGCCAGTTTCTCCAGTGACTATAAGAGGTAAGAAGTATGCCCTTATCGTTGTTGACGATTATTTGAGATATACGTGGGTCATCTTCATAGCCAACAAATCTGATGTCAAGACTAAGCTTCCAAGAGTGCTGAAGAAACTCAGTGCGGAGAAAGACATCAAGATTCAGAGAATTTGCTCAGACCGAGGAACATAATTTCTCAACTCAGTAGTTAAAGAGTCTGCGATAAAGAAGGAATTCAGCACGAGAGACTTCAGCAGCTCGCACCCCTCAGCAGAACGGACTTGCTGAATGAAAGAACAGAACACTTAAAGAAGCAGCAAGAACGCTCCTAGCAGGCTCTGGACTACCCTCAAAGTTCTGGAGTGATGCTATTGACACCGCCTGCTACACTCAGAATCGCTCACTACTTACACAGAAGCACATGAAGACGCCATACGAACTCTGGGAAGGGAGAATTCCTTCTATTTCTCATTTCCATATTTTTTGTTGTCCTTGTTTTATCCACAATAATGGGAAGGATCAGTTGAAGGTCTTTGATAGCAAATCTGATCAAGGAGTATTCTTAGGATACTCTCGAGACAATAAAGCCATCAGAGTCTTTAACTATCGGACTCTATGCGTGGAGGAAAGCCCTCATGTTGTCTTTGATGAGTTTGTTACTGAGAACAGGAAACCAAAGAAGACAAATCCTGAAGATATCAGCAGCAAGCTACAGGATCTCACACTAAACGACAAAGCTGAGAAGATCCAGCATTGTTGGGATGACGAGTCAGACGATGAAGAAATCCAGACCCATCCCGTAGGCACTGTAGCTGACCTGGTTGATTCTACTGAACATAATCAACATCAGGTAACAATGGTCGATGAGGAAGCCCCAGTGATAACTATGATCTCTACTGAGAATATAAACTCAGGGGGAACGACTAATGTTCCTGAGCTAAATGCCCCTAAACCTGGAAACTCAGTAGATCCTAACCTTCTTACTGAATTGCTTCAGTCACAGAATAGTACTACTGAAATGCCTAACACTCCTGTTGAGTGTACAGAAGTAATCTTAGAAGAAGAAGCCAAACTCAGACGTTCGTGGCTAGACGCTCACTCTTCTTATCTAATCATAGGAGATCCATCCGCAGTAGTAAGGACAAGATCTAGATTAAGCCAAGGAGAAAGTTTTCTCTACTCCTGCTTCTTGTCTACTGAAGAACCTCAGACGATAGAGGATGCTCTCAATGATGCTGATTGGATCATAGCCATGCAAGAGGAGCTGAACCAATTTGTCCGTAACGAAGTTTGGGAGCTTGTTGACAGACCTAGAGATCAGCACGTGATCGGCACTAAGTGGGTCTTCAAAAACAAGCGAGATGAAAACATAGTCATAGTCAGAAACAAAGCTCGACTTGTTGCCAAGGGATACTGTCAAGCAGAAGGAATAGACTTTGACGAAACATTTGCCCCAGTTGCCAGATTGGAAGCTATTGGTCTGTTCCTAGCCTATGCAACGCATCAAAGATTTAAAGTATATCAAATGCATGTAAAGTCAGCGTTTCTGAATGGCGTACTAAAGGAAGAAGTATACGTGGAACAACCGACCGGCTTTTAGCAGGGATATCAGGTGTACAGACTTCGAAAAGCTCTGTATGGGTTAAAACAAGCACCCAGGGCTTGGTACGATACCCTATTAGACTTTCTGCTTTAGAAAGGTTTTCAGAAGGGGACAGTAGATTGCACTCTATTCAACATCAAGTCAGGCAATGACATTTTACTACTGCAGATCTACGTGGACGACATCATTTTTGGTTGCAGGAACGTGACTATATGTTAACAATTCGAGAAAATGATGAAGGAGAACTTCAAGATGTGCATGATGAACTATTTCCTTGGATTTCAAGTGAAGCTTAGACTGATTGTAATTTCTTCTCATATATATTATATCAGTTCTTCGCTTGGCCAGACAACTACTCATTGTCTTATGGCTGTGTTTATTTATTTATTTGATCACAATTGATCACTGAAGTGATTTGACACACACACACATGTAACCTATTTCTCTTATATGCCTATCTTTTATCTGCTGATTACCCTATTTTAACTGCTCAGTTTTTTTTCTGTAGTCTTTTGGGTCAGTAGATTAGTACTTAGTGGTTTTGGCATCATCAATTAGGGGGAAATTGTTGGGTTATGAGTCAGTGGTTGATTTTAATCACCACTTAGAGGGTACTTAGTCTTATTTTATCAGTAGTTCCTGTAATAGGACGTATCTGTTTATCGGTAATGGGGGAAATCATAGAGATTTAATACTATGGAATTGAAGATCCCAAAACCCGACTTGTACCCTTAGTGTAGTGTCTTTAGGACTAGATGAAGAGATGCAAGATGCAGTGAAAAAGTGGGTTTTCCTAGGATCTTTGTTTGAGATAGACCAGTTTCAGAAAAAAAAAAGAAAAAGATGATCAGTTAAGAACACCACTCTGATACCAATTGTTGGTCCTGAGACGTGGTTCAAGTGTGTATATGTGGGGGGGGCTGAATACAAATTCGTTTCTCAAACGCGAAAGTCAGCTCTGTTGAGTTTGCTACTGAACTGAGTCAGATAGCCAAATATACTTTCAAATCGCATGGTAAGAAATTCTTCTACTGAGTTGAGCTCTACTGACTTGAGCAATCGAAAAATCGTTCAGTATCAGAGTTGTGTGCGGAAGTGTAGGCTCTATTAAACGTCTCGGTTGGAAAACCGGTTTTATGCTGAGTTTGATGAAATACAATTTTAATGCAATATGATTAGTAAAAGAAAACAGTAAATCAACATAACAAATTTTTAAAGTGGTTCGGACACACTGGGTCCTACGAACACTGTCCTGACCAAAGCAGGATACTGGTTATATTTATACTGATCAAGTCTCAGTGATCTGTTCTCAAGACAGATACAACTTGAAGCTTATACTGAGCAAGTTCTTAGTGATCTGTTTGTAGGACAGATTCTCTACTTATAGTCGTAGTGACTTTTTACAGGGGTTTCAAACTTTAAAGAGTTTGAGTCTTCTCCAACTAAGAGGAAGTTCTTACAATAAGAACAGTTTCACAACGATGTGAACTTCCTCGAAGTTTCTAAGCTATATATATTACAATAATGCTTGCTTAGATAAGAGAAAGGAACAAGGATAACTTTAAGTGATGAACTAAAAGGTTATTATAAGAAAGCTAGTTCTTCATTGGATTCTTCGATTGAGAGCGTTTAAGAGTTTTGTGCATAGATAGCTTGGGTTTCCGGTAGTGTCTCTACATGAAGACTTCTCTTATATAGTCGTCGATTGTGAATAGATCCGTTGGAGGGAGGTCTAGCCATGTGTCAAAATGACAAGGAAAACAACTCCTTAAATTTGAACGTTGATAAGTAGGTGCATTGTAGAGATAAACCTATTTTTCAGTCTGGGGGCAGCTTTTGTCAGAAAAGATAAGTTGTTGTTGGCTTCTTATTGGTCGAGGTAGATTGGTAGGTGAGACTTGTCAAACATCAAGGTTGACTTCCTCTGAATCCTCGGACCTTCAACTGAAGTGACTTCCTACTGACGTTTTTCTGAGTATAAGTGCATGGACACGAATTCCTGTGCAGATTCAGTTGGTGGTCAGCTGACCAACTGACTTCTTCGATCTTAAGTCCATCAGATAAGTGCAAGGTCTTCTACTGAACTTTGCAGCTACTGAACTCTAGCCTAATGAGTTCCTAACAATTGAATTCAAAACTAAGCTATTACAGAAACGAAGGTACATCATTCAGCTAGGGGTTTTGGGATCTTCAAATCTATAAAAGTGTCATACTGAATCCTTATCCCAGCTGGATCTATCCGTAGAGTCCACTAACTTTACATGAAAGTGGTTGACTTGCAGCTTTTGACAGATACTTTTCCAGCTGGCTGCTTGTTATTGGTCGAGGTACAGAAAGTAGTTGAGACATATTCAGACTTCAAGGTTTACTGAAGCTGACTTCTCTGATGTACTGCCTCAGACAACTGTACTAATTAACTTTCAAGTCCCTTGTCAATTGAAAGAAACTGACAGGCCGTTGCTGAGTCTGACCCAAGGTTCAGTAGTATACTCCTACTGAGTTCAACTCTACTGAAGGTCAAGACTCTGAGTTTAGTAAACTGCTCATGCTGAGTCCAGTTCAACTGACTCCTGAACACATTTCAGTATGCTACTCCTGTTGAGTCCAGCACTACTGAATCTTCACTCCATGACACTGCGGCGGATAGTCTACTGAAGGACAGCGGACAAAACTACTGAGCCGGAACCATGTTGAAGGCGAGTCTACTGAGTTCTGAAGAACTCAAAGATAAAGGCGTTACAAACATAAAGAAATGGTTCACCAATCAACATAGGATTTTGGGATCAGCCAAATCACTAATCACTAAGCAATTGATCTATTGTTGAATCATCTCCCAACATCATTTTACCCATCACCCTTCGTCACGAAACCTTGAACTTCAACTGCAGCTTCTTCATCTTGAACATTCTGAAAGTAGAACGTCTCTTTCCATTTTCGACTTCTTCTTGATCTCAGATACTTCTGGTGACACTTTCCTATTCGTTGCATCTTCAAGTGATTTGGTTGACTTCTTGGCCTTCCCTATGCTATCATGCTTCGTATCTGAAGCTTTCTTGGCCTTTTCCCTGCTACCATGCTTTGCATCTGCAGCTACCTTGGCCTTCGCCCTGCTATCAAGGTCTACATCTACATCTTTTTTGTCATTCCCCCTACTATCAGGCATTGAAACTGCATATGAAAACTCACTGGACTTTTCCATAGTAGCAAGAGTTGTAAATGTAACTTTTTTCGCATTCTTCTTGCTAACGGGGATTGCACCAACATTGCGATCTGGTATCAAAGAATCTGCAATTGAAGCCCGAGCTTCAATCCCAGACAGACTGTCATATTGAGTAGGATCTCCAACTGCAAAAGGGACATCACCAGGAGCAAATGCTTCAACGTCAACTATGGCGTCGACAACCATGGGAATCACAATGGTAGGAGGAGTTTGGACTGTCGAAGAATCGAATAGGCCGGCTGTTGAATTTTGTATACTGGAAGCAAATTTTATGCTTGCATACAACGTGTTTTTCTTTTCACTGTTTATTCTCCTATCTAATATATATATATATATGTACACATTTAGTCCCTTATCTTATATAACAGTTAGATTGTGTAGTGTGTCGGGTATCACAGAATACTACACAATTGGTTAAACTGACAAGATATAAAAATAATTATCATAGCTGAGAAAACTGAAGGATAAGTATTCGGTTTAAGATGCAGTAGATAAGAAGTAGCTTGTCTTGGCTACTTGTCAATACTGGTATGCTGAACATGGTGTATTGAGGATTACAGTAAGATGTGTTCTCCTGACTGACCTTAGTTGAGAAGTGGAGAACTAAGATCTCGGTGACTTAGCTGATCTTTTGATAAGACTTCAGCTGAGTGCATTTGGCTAGCTAGCACTTTTACCTATTATGGTGAACGTCATTGCGACGAGATCTACGTATCTTGGATTTTAGTAGTTATTTGTCGCTGAGACTGTTAATTGGGTTGATAATATTCCCTGAGAAATTCGTAAGGATTAGCACACTAAATTTGTCCGGTTGATTAAGTTCAGGTGTGTTAATAAGGTCGAGTGGTACTACTAATGAATATAATACGATGTTAATTAATTTAAGTTGTTATTGGGCTTAATTAATTAACAGATATTTCTATCTTAAATACGAGGATCGATTAAGTCTAAAATACAAACCCTTGCTCAAGTTGAATAAAGGGGTAAGTCAACGCGTATGAATATGTGTTTATTAATTAATTTTTACTCTGGGCTGAGCATAGATAATTAATTAATTTGAGTTACGGCTTTATTTCTTATATTGGACCCTGGTCTAACCCAATTAGATGCCAAATATTTATTCTGCTCTCTCGAGAATTATTATTAATAGATTAATGTATTATATATTATTTAATAATATGAAATTATTTATATGGATTTAATTGGCTGGACCAATTAATTGATAAATAAGTGATCCAGTTATTATTAATTATATTATGAGCTGAATATTAATTTATTAGAAGCTTCCGCAGTTAATAAATATGGAAACACGTTCAAAATTTATTTTTTAGGTGTCACTTCATTAGTCTAAAAAACATATGTGAGTGAGCGAGAAAATATAATGTGAGTTCATCGTTTAGAGAAGCAGAAATTTTTTCTCTCAGATCTTTGTCCACTTGTAGGAGAGGAAGGGCCAGGACACAGTCCAGAAGCTCCAAACGCGAGCAATAATCAAAGCTGCGATAACATACGTGGAGAAAGGTAATGAATTCTTCTCTGTATTCTATCACTGGCACCTGATGATCAACTGCAGCAGGGATTGTAACCGCATCGTTCAGATGTAGGGATAGGAATTGACACCAGAATAAACTGTTGTACGACTAGGTATTGACATATTATCACAAGGTCGACTCCTCTTCTGATATCTGACTTGACATAGAGGTTTCCGTTTCGCATAGCAGATGCGATAGGCAGATAGAGGTACATGTGATATTGGAGCATCTATTGGAACATCAACCAATCAAGGGGGAACATCCTCTACTACTCCTCGTCCCCTTGTCCTCACCATGTTAAACTGCAACATAGGATAAAAAAATAAAAACAAGAGTGTCAATATAAACTGAAAACCTATATTAAAATAAACAATAGCAATTAGTACGATGTAGTCAGACTAGATGGTGTAAATATAAGTTTCAATTCAAGGTGTACATATGTCAAATTGCGCAAACTAAACGTTTCCTAAAATTAAATAAAACTGAAGTAATGGACAAAATTAAAGCTATACTCAGTCTGAAATGCCTACTTTGTAGCAATTCAACAATGAAAATCACAAATATAAACCTCAATCACGAAGTAACGATATCAAATTAATACATAAGAATAGAAAATTATCAGTAAAAATAACACAATGAGAACTAAATTCACAACACAGTGTGGAGAAAATCACAAATGATACCAACTATGACGAACGATAGCAACACAATGAACACTGAATACACTAGAAATTGAAGAATTGAGGCGAATACAACAACAAAACGCAACTAAAAACATAGAAAGCATGACATGCTAAATAGTAAGAAGAAATATTACCACCAAATTCACGAAGATTAAGTGGGTAATCTTGTAGCTGAATTGGATTTTAAATTTTCTGAGTAAAGAAACTGTAAAACCGAACACACAAGCGCGAAAAATAGTGAGAAATGATCGTTGGAAGTGGTACACCCACGCAAGTTTGACTTTTGATTTTTTTAAATAATGATTGCAGGCTCGGGTTGAAAAATGACACGGGCCGCGAATATGGGTCGCGAGTTGAGCCGGATGTATATACATCCGGCTCGTTGAAGTATTTGAATAATTTTAATTATATGCTTGTGGGAGAAATACACAACTCGATTATTTATATGAATTACATACATCCGGCTCACTGAAGTATTTGTGTAATTTTAATTATATGCTTGTGGGAGAAATGCACAACTTGATCATTCATATGAATTTCTTTAGTGTTATCGACTAAACTTTATTACTATATTCTTTTATTTAAAACTTTATTTTATGATGAGATAATATTGACCCATGTGGCCGGATGATTGATTTAGTGTTAATAGTAACTTCTTAAAAAAAACTTTAAAATTGTAGTCACGAGGATTTGCTATGAAACATCTACAAGTTTGTAAAATGACTTATCTTAGAATAAGTCAAAATCGGGCTGGTTTTGCCACGTAGGAGGTTGTGTTGTGTTGTGTTGTGTTGTTTATGAAGGCTGCGAAGCGGCGGCAGCAGCAGCGCCAATAATGTCGTCAATATTACGATGCTCTGCTTCCAAACTCGGACGCCTAACCACTACCGCATTCGTCGCCCTCTCCGGACCAATCTCCAGCTTTAACCACCGATCCGCCGCCAATACCCGAACGCTACTCGTTACACCCGCGAAACTAGGGTTCCAGGAGCGCCACAAATGGGACGGCAGCTCTGACACCTACGACCAAATTAAAGCCGAGGTCAACTGCCCTCGCTGCTCCAAGCCCATGACCGTGCTCTTCTCCAACCGCCCGCTCTCCATTACCGCCGGCGAGGACGGGATCTACCAGGCTGTTAATATGTGCTGCAATTGTCGGACAGCCTACTATTTCAGGCCTTTCAAGCTGGAACCGCTACAGGGGAGTTTTATCGAGATTGGGAGGGTTAAGGGTGAAAGAGAGAATTACAGGGACATGGAAGGGCGAAGTGGGAAGAATGGTGTGAAGATTTGGGAAAAGTTGAGGTCTTACAGCGGCAGTAAGAATAATAGTGAAATTGATGTTCGTGATTGTGATGGTTGCATGGAGGAGGATACGGCGGGTGGTGCTAGTTTGGTGGAGGAGGTGGCTAAATTGGGGCAAGAAGTATTGCCAACGCCGAAGGAGATATGTAAGGAGCTCAACGATTTTGTTGTTGGGCAGGAGAGAGCGAAGAAGGTTTGGTTTCCATTGTAAACGTTTTGCAGTTCTATTTATGCACTTTTTTGTTCCAATGATGTGCACATAATCTAAGTTGAGACCTCGTGTTGCTGCAAAAATTGGTTGTAGCAAACGACTATCCAGGTACTCTTAAATAGTCTTGCTGCATTAGTTGAGATCTTGAACTTCAACGATATTTCTTTTTTCATGGCACGTAACTTCATACTCTTAAGGAGTTTGTTATGTTTTTGTTTACCAACTGAAATAATGATAATGTGAAAGACCGTGATGTGATGCATATTTTCTTTTACTTATGATGAACCATGTTTTGCATGGTTCTTATTCTATAAGATATGGAATGGTGGAGATCCATTTTACAGCTTCATCTCTTTTAGTTTTGCTTTAGTTTAAGTGTTGTATAGGACTTTGATAAATTTATTTTATGTAGGTGCTTTCTGTTGCTGTTTACAACCACTACAAAAGAATAAACCACTCCTTGGTGAAGAAAGAGTGAGCAATATATCTCTGCTTCATCATTACTTCGGTTTGTTAAGGAAAATTTCTAATCGGATTAAGAAAAGCTCAACATGCCAGTAGCTAATTGGATATATATAATATCTCATTTGATTGGCTTTTCACATTTACTGTATCTTTCATGTCATCATACACACAGACAACACATTACGAGGTTGTGTTGAAATGGCATGAAATCTTAATATAGAAGCAACTTTTGTTTATCACTCAAGATTATTGTCACTTAACAAAACAGATTGTTTGGCTGATTAGCCATGAAAACTTATTTAAGATTTCAAATTTCTAGAGTAGGGTAGCATTTTCAATAAATATGGAACTTGTCCTTGACAACATGTGAACATATTTTCCTTAGTAGAATTACATGTTTAAATTTATCTTACATTTGGATTCGTTATGTAGTTTTTACCCAAAAATTAGTTCTGACTTGAGCAAAAAAAAAAAAGTGCATACCCTCTGTTGGTCTTGGCTGACATTCTTGAGAGAACTGTCGATATAAGTCATTAAGTCCAATCATAAGTTATAGAATAGCTTGAATGTAACTCATCTGAAGCTTGTTAATTTTATTCTTGCTAACTGTGTAGTCCCCCTATATGTGGGATCTTCGGTAGTTGAACATTCCTTTTCTCTTTGTTATCAGGACAATTGCTGAATCAGGCTATACTGAGGCTGAACAAGATTGTTGCAATAATGAAGTTGTTGAGCTGGAGAAGAGCAATGTCTTAATGATTGGCCCAACTGGCTCAGGCATTGGTTTAGTGGCTTAATTTTTTCTTGGGTGGCAGAATTTTATATCTTTTCTTATGATGATGGTTAGATATATCAATTTATGCATGATGCATAACGCTGGTTTATGCATCTTTCCTTGACTGAAGGACAGGGAAGACTTTGCTTGCAAAAACAATAGCCCGGGTTGCAAAGGTTCCTTTTGTTATTGCCGATGCAACATCATTAACACAGGCAGGTTTGCTGTTTGTGAATTCTGGGTTTCTCATGAGTACTAGCTACTATGCATTCGTTGCACTTCCTATTGATTACCATGCCAATTATTAATTTCTTCTTTTGCTACGTGTTTGCATGCATTTTCCAGGCTGGTTATGTTGGGGAAGATGTGGAATCCATACTGTACAAACTACTCATGGTAATGTTATTGACTATATATTCCATTAAATATCTTTAAATAGATTTAAGATATGCCTACCAATGTCCATTTTTTCTATATTTGTTGCATTTTTTGTTTTGTTTAACTAAAGGGGAAAACATAGATATCTTATATTACATATTACTACCTATATACTCCCTCCGTCCCACTAAAGAAGTCCCATTTTCCATTTCGGGCTGTCCCACTAAACAATTCCCATTCCGAAAATGGAAAGAAATGCGTGGACTACAATCTCTCTAAAAAAGTGGGCACCACCACCTTATACTTTTGTACCACACTTTACTTTTTCCACCCACTTCCTCCATTCCCGTGCCGAAAAAAAATGAGACTTGTTTAGTGGGACGGAGGGAGTAAAACATAATAAGGTCAAAACTAATAGAAAAAATGAGAAAAAGGTTGTGAAAGTTGTAAAACACAAGGAATCACAAGCTGCAACTCTTAGACTCAAGACCTAATCAAAACTACACAAGGAAATCCTATGAGGAAACTCTGGATGGGGGAAGCACTAAATGTATTTATCTAAGTACACATGTGAAGAAAACCATTACCAGAAAAATCAATATTTACAAGATTGACTATGCTAGGATGTGCAGAAGGCTGCCATCTGTTCTCTAGGAGCGTGCTCACCATCTTTTCCGATGTTTGATAGCCTTAATGTGGAAATGTGAAACCCTTAAATACATCTGAGACTACAATAAACAACATGAGTGAATAAGCCTCCAACCAAAGATAAAGCCATTGTAGGTGATATGCTATCTCAACCGCTACTGCAGATGCAAATATTTCAGCTACAAATGCTAAATCAATCCCAAAAGTATTGTGATAGCAACCAAGAGCAAATTCTCTACAATTGGGAAAAACAGTTCAGTCCTTGTCAAAGTCCGAGGCACTACAGCGGAGCTATCAACATTTAATTGTGTCCATATTGGTGGTGGTGGACACAAGATAAACATGATTAGGGTTGTTCATCAACTCGTTTGGCCTAAAGACCGAACCGACCGTCCGGTCTACCCATGAAGAAATTCGGTTGCGCATCCGGCGTTTCAAGTCAAACAATCTGAGAAGGGAACATTCATAATAACGGATCAAAGTTTTGGTTAAGCCAAAAAGAAAACTGAAGTTTCTTTTTTGACAAGGCGCAGAAAAGGCATAAATACTTAATTACAATTTGGAGCCTGAGAAAGGAGGAGCCGAGGAGGCCGACGGTGGTGGTGTCGGAGGATTCGAATATGGGTGAAAGAGCATAGGGATTTAGATGCTGTGCAAAGTCTGTTTCTGCATAAACTTTCGTTAAGGTTTTGAAATTGGAAAATTTGGAATGGTTGGGGACATGGCTTATTTTAGTTTTAGTCTTTTATCAAACCGAAACCGAAAACCGAACTGGAACTCATACGGTTTGGTTTGGGCCAAATTCATTCGGGCCAAATTCATTCGGTTAGATTGGGTTGGCAAAACTGTGTGAACAACCCTAACCATGATTAAAGAAAAGTATGGACTAATTCTTCTATAAATAGGGAGAAGATATAAAATCTGTAGCGTAGTCATGGTGTTGGACACAAAACCATGATGACTCCCTGATGCATTCATTAGTTAACAATACACTAGACTCAAATTACGGAAGCCAAACTCCAAGGAAGATCAGCAGTAATCGAAAGATTGTGTCAATCAAGCTAGGTTACTTTCTTAAGCATCTTTATTTACGTTTTCTCAATTGGGTAAACTGGTAAAGTGGTAGTTTACTTGCATGTCTTTTGCCATGGTTGGTAAGATGTAACTTATGCCTTAATATGGGACATCTAGTTTCAAGAAAATTAATCTCAACTTCCTTCTCTGCATTTTCTCTTTACCTTCACCATAGATAAACACAAGTCCACAAATCACATCTACTTTGGCTTCTTCTAGGAATCCAAGACCCTTCACTTGTTGTCAATCTTCTGATACACATCATTCCCAATTTTTTAAAACCTCCAAGAAAGAGAAATATAATGAAGCTTAGGCGGGTTTCATGAATTTCTAGTTGCTCTTATCGTAGTCTAAACATGAACCTTCCCACAAAGTTGAATTTGAGAACCAAAATAACAAAGCATGGAAAAGACCGAAGGCTGGTGAATGCTAACAAGTACAGGTCAGTAAAAGTAAATAAAGAGCGAAACTAGAATGGACCTCAATATTTTGCTTGTTCATGTATTTAAAAAATTTATATGCTTCGGGCGTAAATGAGTTGCAGCTTGTTTGTAGAAATAAAATGGCATTAGGATATTTCATATCCTATGTTCTTCCCTGCTTGATGATTCCAGTAAACATTTTGCTTTCTTTTATTACTACATTTCAGGTTGCTGATTTTGATATTGAAGCAGCTCAGAGAGGAATTGTCTACATTGATGAAGTTGACAAAATAACTAAGAAGGTATGGGAGATTTCAACAATTTTATAAACTGAGCAACCAATTTTGTTATCGATTAACTTTTCGTTGGAAGCTGTGTGCAGACAGAGAGCTTGAACATTGGTAGAGATGTATCTGGAGAGGGTGTTCAGCAAGCACTACTGAAAATGCTTGAGGGAACTGTTAGTACTTTATTTCTGGCTATTCTTTCATTTTGGTCAATTAGTTGTTTCTTTTAATCCTAAGGTATGAAGTAGTTCATTCTGTATTGTGTAGTTAGGTTGCTGCTTCTGAATTTACTGCCATGTTTCTTGCATTAACATTACAGATATTATATTATGTTTTTCGATAATTTATTTTCCAATAATGAACACGTGACACTTTTTGTCTAGGTTGTCAGTGTTCCTGATAATAGAACTCTGAAGCATTCACACCGTGACAGCTTCCAGGTATTTGTGAGCTCATTTTGCCTCTGTGCTTTTATTGTTTTGCAAACAGGTGCCGATCAAATCCCAAAAATTCGATACCCTAACAAGCTCTTACCTATTTATATTGGTGGAAGCCCACAACGTAATAATAGTTTAAGAAATTGTAAGCCCATAGTTGACAAGCATATGAAATAATATATTGAAGCTCCACTTGCTTCTGCACTTGATGCCTCTGCTCGACCTTTCCCCCTGTGTACATAATATTTCCAAATTCTCCCTGCCGATTGAGATGCCCTGCCGATTGAGAAGCCACTTCGCTGATCCTTCATCATCCGGTTGCTGCAAATCAGCTTGTTGATGTACATGAGTAGTATAAGCTTAGGTTCTTTTGATCTATACTCATGTTTATTGACACCTTTTAATGCGAGTGAACATTAAATGTTATTCTCTGTTTCAAGTAACTAATCGGGAAAATGAAATCCCAATTTTTTTAATATTGATCTGTAAATTATAGATAATTCTGTATGTTTCCTTTTCTTTTATATCTTATAGTTTCTTTTATTTTAGTTTAATCAATTCATTTTTATGCTTCAAAATTATTTGTTAAAAGATTAAATAATTGGATACTCATTGATACTCATTAACCAGGAATTCATTCTTCTTAGAAGCTCATTCTTCTTCTACTTCTTTACTATATCTGGCAGATAGATACAAAGAATATCCTCTTTATATGTGGTGGAGCTTTTATTGACCTTGAGAGAACCATTTCGGAGAGGTAGTCTGGTTGGTCTAAGCTTTGATAAGTGATAAGTTTCTCATGCCGATTGCCAACATTCCTTTTTTCCCCTCTTTTTCACCAGACGACGTGATTCTTCAATCGGTTTTGGAGCCCCCGTTCGCGCTAAGCTGAGACTTGGTGGTGTAAATACTGCTGCAACCTCATCACTATTGGAATATGTGAGTACTGATCTTTTTCATGCTGTAAACATTCATTTTATCTTCCAAATTTTGGTACCTGAGCTGCAAAATATTTTATTTTTACTTAACATTATCAGGAGAGCTGTGTTACAAATGCTTTTGACATTGCAGGTAGAGAGTGGTGATCTTACTGCATATGGTCTTATACCCGAATTCGTTGGGCGATTTCCTGTTATAATGAGCTTATCAGCTCTCGATGAAGACCAACTTGTCCAGGTTTGCTTATCGTCTTACCTTTTCTGTGAACTTTTCTTATGCCACTTTGTGTAGCTTGGCACATGTAAGTTCTCCATGCTTTGTAGTTTAAGAAATTAATTTAAAAGGATCAAAGGCTGTTGACAAGATCTGCTGCAAGGAGAGTTACGTAAAGTAGGGATGATGTTTAAAAAGTTAGCATGATCAATATATTTGTCTGGCTTTCTGCCACTGGCCTCACTGTCAAATACAGAAATCAAAGAAGCTCCTTTCCTGTTGCTGGAAGCAGATATTGAAGTGATAATCAGAGGAAAGATATGGCTGATTAACAAGTAGAGATTCAGGGACTCTACCGGCGCAGCAATCAAACCTGAGATTATGAACACATGAATCAGAATCATGAAATATAATAATGAAACCCAGAAAAAGGTCATGAAATGGTAAAAATACAAAAGTGTCATTTCTTGGTATAATAATAAAACCCAGATTATGAAGAACACAAGAATATCTTTCTACCATGATAAAATTGGTTTGACTAGTGTTCAAAAGGCTAGGAGGATTGCGCTTATGACGACGGTGAGTCTCATTTGGCGTGCCTGGAATGATTATGTTTTTGAGCGTATACCCTTCGATGTTTCCAAGCTCGTTTGGAAAATCAAGAGAGATGTCTATACAGTTTTATTCAATCTCTTCCCTGTTGATCAAGTTGTTGCTTGCCTTCCTCGTGTCTAGTCTTCCGAGCTCACTCCCGGGTACTCTTTTTCCTTGTGCGGTGGTTTTTCCACTTGTTGTTATTCACCTTGCAAGGTTGTAATGAGGCCCCCTATTTTGGAGTTGGGACGATGTAGTGGCCATTTTTTAGTTTTTGGTTTGAGGTTATCATGCTTGCAGTCTTAGATTAGAGGGTGTCTTCTCCTCTGTCTAAGCGGAGGCTGTCTATCCCAAGGCTTAGCGGGTATGTGTGTCTCTGTATCACTTTGTTTTATCTTGGATGGTAATATACCTTTAATTCATCCAAAAAAAGAAAAACCTATATATATATAAATAGAAACTGGGCACTAATCCTATAAACCTGGAAAATACCTAACTAAAAGTTCCACTGAAGTCAAATTCCAAAACTCAGCTTTTTTTGGTAACAATTCTAGGACTTGGGGAGCTCTTGGAGTCACTTATATGTGGAGGCTTGTCATAATCATTACCCTAACATTTTCTCTATATTATAGTTTCACAAGTTTATCTTCAACTTCCATTTTTTGCCCCTGTAACTTATTCAAATCCCTTATCTAGTTTCAAAGTTTCTTGTGTCTGAATAGAAAATTGCTTGGTTAGGTTCTTTCGCAGCCAAAAAATGCTCTGTGTAAACAATACAAGAAGCTGTTCAGCATGAATAATGTAAGTTGTAATCATATATACCTTCATTTCTGTTATAGATGGATCTAGTTTTGACCAGTACTTAAATCATAGGCGAAGTTGCATTTCACAGACAATGCAATGAGATTAATTGCACTGAGAGCAATAGCCCGGAATACTGGTGCCCGTGGTTTGAGAGCTATATTAGAAAATATTTTGACTGAGGCTATGTTTCTGGTATGTAAAACATAATTCTATTTTCTGTTATTTCAATACTTCCATGCAGACATCATAAGCAAGTTTCTGTTATTACAGGTCCCAGATGCAAAATCAGGGAAAGACGATATTGATACAATTTTGGTTGATGAAGAAGCTGTGGGCACACCACATGCCCCTGGATGTGGAGCAAAATTACTTTCTTCAGATGAGAGGTTGGAATCAAACCAAACAGAATCAAGAGACATAAGTTTACATTTATGATTTCTCGCATTTGGTATAAATTTATGTTGATCCAAATAAGTAATAGTTTCATATTCTATAACTTATAATTTTAATGTTGATCCGGCTTTGTATAACTTGGATAAGTAATAGTTTCATATTCTTTAACTGGTGGGTCAAATGGCATGGAATATGATGCATCATCGCTGGTTTCCTTCTCATCATCTACTTGTTGATTAATATCGATGCTTTTGTGTTCATCAGGGAGATGCTACTCCTGTGAAGGGAAGCCTGCGGGAAGAGTTGGATCGATTGCCCGTGATGCATTTGTAATTTAACAGGCTGGCTGATAAATCTTGTATGTATGCATGAAATGAGTTTCGTAGAATCAATAATTCTTCATCTTCATATATTCCTTTCTTACTTTTTCGAAAATGAAAATGAAAACGCCGCTCGAAATGACGTAGGCGAAGGCTCATTATTAAGTAGAAAAGGCATAAATAGACAGTCAAACAAAACTTATTAGGGTACCTCCAGGGGAGGTTTTTCACCAGCTTCTTAAATGGCAAAAAAGTTTTGTTCCCACTTTTAACCATTTAAAACAAAATTTAAAAGGACGGAAAAGTCGTTCCAACTTTTAATTGAAGAAGTGGTTTTTGTCATATGGTGGGACCCATATATGGGTGTATTGATACGTTTATATGAATATTTTAGTAGTGTAAATTTAAAAGTGAGCTTTTTCCGTTCACCCTAGAAAGTATGAGGTTAGTACGATATGTTTTCGTTATCGGTAGTCTCATATATGTGATGTTTTGTACGAGACCTTGCTTTGTATGAAACCAGATATCTCATATGTTATAGGCTTCGTCTCAAAATATTAGTTTAATCCTGGACATGAGCACTGAACTGCAGTCAAGCATATTCTCAAGTACCTCAAAATGACTTGAGATTATAGGCTTGTTTACTGGATAGGCAGTCTAGTATCTTTGGATTATACAGACTTAGATTTCCATATTGATTGAGACAAGAAGAAGTTTACCTTGGGTTATGTGTTTATCTTGGGAGGTGGAGTCATTTCATCGGAGTGCAAAACAGAAATGCATTGAAGATTCTACTCTGGAAGCAAAGTATGTGGCTGCCTCAGAAGTCTCAAAAGAGGCAGTTTGACTTAAGAATTTCCTTATGGATCTTGATATTATTTCTATTGCCTAAGGCTATTACAATTTATTGTGATAATGCGGGTGTAGTGGCAAATTCTAAGGAACCCAGATCCCACAAGGCGTCTAAAACACATAGACATGAAATACCATATTATACGAGAATTCATAAATTGATGAGACGTAGTGATTGGCAAAATCGGAACTGAAGACAACCTAGCCGATCCTTTCATGAAGAGCTTATCAATCTCGGCTTACGAGAACCATGTTCGTGGCTTAGGAGTGGTTGAGATACCCCCAACTTCGGTGTGTAAGAACTTTTATATAAGTGCGAGAAGTGTGATGTATATCTTAGGAATTATTATTAACAGATAAATGTAATTATACATTATTTAATAATATTATTTATCTGGAATTAATTGACATGACCAATTAATTGATCAATATATATAGCCCAGTTAATTAATTAATTGTATTGTGGGTCTGCTGTAACAGAAGCCTATTAGAAATATAATTAATTAATGGACTGATGTTACCAAAATAAATATGAAGTATTAACGTGATTTATTCATTCCGTTTTCTACAAATACACGTTCACGAAAAACTTGAGTTTAGAGAGCAATTTATATTTTTCTTCAGTTTTTGTCCACGTGGAGAAAGGAAAAAAAGGGCCAGGACACAGATCAGATGGTTTGATGAGGAGCAGTAATCAGAGCTGCAACAACATACGAAAGATGCAGTAATTCCTAATCCTTCAGCTAACGCATCAGACTTGATCACCGGAGATCCTTCAGCAAGTGTAAAGACAAGATCCAAATTTTGTCAAGGAGAATGTGCTTTGTTCTCCTATTTCTTATCTACTGAAGAACCTCAAACCATTGATGATGCATTGAAAGATGCTGACTGCATAATTTTCATACAAGAGGAGCTCAATCAATTCAATAGGAACGAAGTTTGGAAGCTTGTTGATAAACATTCACATCCGCACATGATTGGAACAAATTGGGTCATAAAAAACCAGCGAGATGAAAACTTCATCGATAGTAATAAAGTTTGATTAGTTGCTAAAGGCTACTGTCAAGCATAAGGGATCGAATTTGAGAAAACATTTGCTCAAATTGCAAGATTGGAAGTTGTTGGGTGATGATTTATAATATAAGATTTGAAGATCCCAAAACCCTAGCTGATTGATAAACCAACATATTGTAATAGATGTATAACTTAGTTGAGCTCAACTGTTAGGAGCTTAGTAGACTAGATAGCATTTTCAGTAGGTGCTTTAGTTTCAGTAGAAAATTCTAGTCAGGAGTCTCTGTAAATTCAGCTGTCTGAAGACTCAATAGGATTCCAGCTGCATCTTCTGAATGAGTCTTGTAAAGTCAAAAGAAGCAACTATCAACATACTACAGATCGTGAAGAATGCCAGTGGAGATTTTTTCTTTGAACTGTCCGAGGTATCAGAGGAAGTTAACTCAGTATCCGTCTTGGAGTTTGAACGATGCTTACCTACCAACTGATCTCGACTAATGAGGAACTGCCAGCGTTGTATTTATTCTGACATAAAGTTGCAGTCGACAGTGCAATTTAAATTGCGAGATGATCATTTTGCTTAACATGTTTTGACACTTGTCAAGGTCCTATCCAACGGATCTATTCACTAATCTAGCCTATAAATAGAGATCATCTTCCATGCAATGAAGATAGAAATGGGAACAAATCATACAAGAACACAAGCACAAAAGTTCTAGCAAACATAAAGCCTACGTAGCATAGAACCTTAGAACCAATATATGATTTTCGAAGTTCTTCTCTCTATAGCAATCTAGTTACCTTCTCACACTTCTAAGCCAATCCATGTCCTATCATAAGCTTCCAAGCCGAAGGATTTTATCACTGAACTGTTATGAACTCCTTCATAATTGGAGAAAATCCTCAAACCTCTGTGTTTGAAACCATTGTAAAGTCAGAAGGACTATGACTAGTCAAGATCCGTCTTGCAAACAGATCAACTGAGACTTGCTCAGTATAATCTAATCAAGAAATCCTGGAAACACGAAAGTGGACGTAGGATCTTGCGTAGAACTACTCTAAAAATCTATGTCTTTACTGTTACATTGGTTTATTGATTATCCTGCACAAAAACGGATGTTCAAAATTCGTACAAGTGTAGATTTCCAGTAAAATCACTAAGACACGCACGAGCATAAGTAAAATAGTTCTCAGTACAAAATATTTTTCAAAAGAGACGATGAAATCAGGCCTATACCTTTTCGTACTAATTCTTGTACTTAACTACTTGACAATCGACTTCAGTCAATGAACAGTACTCAGTATACAAAATCACTTTGTCACACGATCAAAAAGCTTACTTAGCGAGCTAAATTCATTTAGCAAGCAAATTCAGTAACTGACTTTCGCGTTTTAGTTGAAACTCGGATTGAAGTGTATTTACCCCCTCTAGACTTAAAGACTCGTCTCTGTACCCACATAATCTATTTTTCTATTCCTGGAATGTGTAACACATCAATCAACCAAGATTAATATACTTGATATCTCATCGAGAAATTTTGTTGTGAATCCATCAAACCTGTCAAAATCCCTATGAACACCAATCTGAAAATTGATCTTGATAAAGAGGGAGTATCTGAGTATAGTGCAATTATTGGTTCTTCATTATATTTAACTTTTAGTAGACATGATGTAACTTATGTTGCAAATTAATCTTGATAAAGAGGGAGTATCTGAGTATAGTGCAATTATTGGTTCTTCATTATATTTAACTTTTAGTAGACCTGATGTAACTTATGTTGCTGATGGTGTATGTGCAAGATTTCAGGCGAATCTTAAGCGAAGTAATCCTGATTCAACAAAGAAGATTCTTAGATACCTGAAGGGAACACCTGGCATGGGTCTATGGTATCCAGCTGATGATAATCTTGAACTAAACTGGTTATAGTGATGCTAATTATGCAAGTTGCATGATTGATATAAAGTCAACTTCAGGAACTTGTCAAATCATAGGCAATAAGCTTATATCATGATTTTCCAAGATGCAACACTCAATAACGATGTCTACTACTGAAACTGAATACATGGCTATCGATAGATGTTGTGCCCAAATCCTTTAGCTTCGACAACAACTCAGATATTATGATATTAATCAGAATGAAGTACCACTCTATTGTTGACAGTCAGTGCTATTGCAATCATTCAGAACCCAGTACTTCATACGAGATACAAGCACATGGATATTTGACATCACTTCATTCGAGATCATGTCGAGAAGAAGGATAACAAAATGAAGAAGATCCATACTGATTAGCAAATGGCTGACATACTGACCAAACCTCAAGCTGAAACCAGATTCAGGAAATTTCAGTAAAATATAAAAACCAGATCCATAAAAACAATTTCATTCCGCTTGAGAATCTATTCTGACTTACCCCTTTATCCCAACTTGAGCATATGTTTGTATTTTAGACTTAATCGATCCCTTGTTTAAGATAGAAATATCCATTAATACATTAAGCTCACTGACAACTTAACTTAATTAGTATCTTATCCATGAGTTGTACCACTCGACCTTATTAACACATCAAAACTTAATCGACAAACCAATTTTAGTGTGCTAATCATTTAGAGTTATTTAGGGGATTTATGAACCTAATTAGCAAGGATACGGTTACAAGATACAGATAACCAACCTGAGCTACAAATAACTACTATCACTTAAGATACGTAGATCTAATCGCGATGACATTCACCATAGTAAGTTAAAGTGATAAATAGCTATATATTCTTAGTTGAAACTTATCAAGTTTAAGATCACCTAAGTCACTGATATCTTTGGCTCTCCACTAAGTCTGTGAGGAGAACACATCTAACTATGATCTATCAATACACAATTGTCAATGTACCAGTATAGACAAGTAGCGAAAACAAACTAATTCTTATATAAAATGTAGCTTAAATTGACAACTTGTTCTTAAGTCTCTGCTGTGATAACTATTTATATCTTGTTAGTTCACCCAATTATGGAGTCTTCTGTGATGTACAACACACCACACAATCTTTTTATGATACAAGATAAATGATTAAACATGTCCAAATATATTAAATAAAATAGGAGAATAAAAAAGGGAAAGAAAAACACAATGTGTTGGTCCCGAGTTAAACGTTCAGGTGTGGGGGGGGGAGGGGTGAATACGCGTTAAAAGATTTTTCTCAAACTTGAAGGTGAATAGTCTGATAACGAAGATTGTCTACTGAATGAGTTCAATAGACCAGACAAGCTGTTCTGGATCGCGAGGACAAAGTGACTGAAGGTGCTGAGCTCTGCTAGCTGACTGATGTCAGAATTCAGACGCGTCAGCAGTGTTCAGTAGAGTGCGAAACTGTAGGCCTAATTCAGTTTGGTTGAAAACGTTTGTTTATGAAAATTGATTCAGTAGATTAGTGCAGTCAGTTAAGCTTGTTACTGAAACTCAGTTGAATGATTTTCTAAAAGGATTTTCAGTATGAACAGTTAAAATCAATGCAACAATTAAGAACACATAGACTTTTAAAATGGTCCGGATACATAAATCCTACGTCTACTGTCCTGAACAAGCAGGAGGCTATTTTATTATACTGAGTTAGTCTCAGTCGGTTTGTTCACTGGACAAACACGGCCTTGTGATTATACTGAGCAAGTCACAGTTTACAGGGTTAAACAAAATTATGTTTGAATGTATCTCCAACGATGAAGGAGTTCTTAACAGTAAGAACGGTTCAATAAATTGAACTCTTTTAGTCTAAGCTATAGATAGATACAGTTGAGCTTAGGTTAGAGGGAAAAGGGAACAATAAAAGCTTCTAGAGTGAAGAACAATGAGGAATAATCTCTCTGGGTTCGTGTTCTTCACTTGGATGTTAGAGGCTTGAGTTCTATGTAAGCTTAAGTTCCATTAGAGTAGATTGTATGCTTTTCATGCTAAGATATATCTCTAAACTTCATCGCGTATAGCTTGTGTTCTTGTTTGGTTGATGCTCTGTTCGTTGTTGTATCTCGTGTGTTCTGTATTATTCGTGTCTTTCAATGATTTGATTTTCCCTCTATTTATAGACGTGAGCTATGGATAGATCCGTTGGAGACGAACAATCCACATGTCACTCTATTTGGGTAGTTAACGGCTCTTTTGAATTTCCACAGAGTCCACTATCTTTTTTAGGAAAGTGGTTGACTTACATCTTTTACCAGTTACTTTAACAACTGGCTGCTTATCATTGGTTGAGGTACAGAGAGTGGCTGAGACACTTGCAGACTTCAAGGTTGATACTGAAGCTGACTTGTACGACCTCGGACCATTCTACTGAAACGACATTTTAGTCCTCTGTCAGTCATGAAACTAACAGGTCGTTGCTGAGTCTAACCCACAGATTCAGTAGCATACTCCTGCTGAGTTCAACTCTACTGAAGGTCAAGACTCTGAGTTCAGTAAACTGGTCCTGCTGAGTCCAGTTCTACTGACTCCTGAACACCTTTTAGTATGCTACTCCTGCTCAGTCCATCACTACTGAATCTTCACTCCATGGCGCTGCGGCGGATAGTCTACTGAAGAACAACAGACAAAACTTCTGAGCCGGAACCATGCTGAAGGCTAGTCTACTGAGTCTGAAACACTCAGAGACAAATGTGATAACTTTTACAAGGGAATGGTTCACCAATCAACATAGGGTTTTGGGATCAGTCAAATCAACAACTGAATCACAACCCATCAATTTCCCCCTATTTGATGATGCTAAAACCTATCACTATCAGCTATCTAACACTAGCTAAGAATCTAAAGAACAGTCAAATACAATCTCCTTACAAGTATTACAATGAGAACCAATGGAGAGTATCTTCAAGTCTACTAAGCTAAGCAGAATACTGAATACACAAATAATCAGTGAGTGTGTGAGTCAGTAATCACTTAGTTGATTCTGAGTGTTAAAGTAAGACGAAGTAGGCCATGGAGACAATAAGATATTGTCAGGCCAAGTAACAGATGATGTATTGATATATATGAGAAATTCAGTACAATTACATCACTTGCTACACTAGGAAAAACAAAGATCTATCAAGACTACTTCATATCAGATTTAAAGCGCTGAATTCTTACCTTAAAATCATTTGATTTGTCTTCAGGCAGAGGAAGTCCATACATCTTGAAGGTATCTCTTCTCAGCTTCTGAATCTTCTGCTTGTCTTCAGGATCATCAATTCCAAGATTAAGAGCTAATGCTGCTCTCCTGATTTCGCCTTCTATCATGCCTGTGTAAAGAGATTCGTCTAATTTCTGAAATGGGGGCAGAGTCTTGAAAGCCGGAGTTTGTACATCAATGTTAGCTTCAATGGCTTTCTCGACTAAAGTGTAGATCTCGATATCACATCTCTGAATCCATTCAGCAAAGGCTTTATTCTTTGGAGTGTCAGGCCAAAACTGCCATACATAATATCGCTTGAGAAATTCGGCTTTGATAGTCTCCCATGCCTGAGTCCTCTCCCAGGGCATCTACTCATCGACACGAGGCCACCTATGAATTTTGTGATCATTGGGTCTGCGCCCTCTTCTGTAGAATTTTGAAGTGGTTGGGATGTCCCTGTATTTTGGTGGAGGTGGCCTTGGCTTCAATCTCTCGGCTTCTCTAGCCTTCTCAGCCACATTCTCCTTGGCTAGAGCCTCTTGCCTTTTGAGTTCTTCTAGGTGATGAAACTCAGCTCTTTTGTCCAGAGCAATGATGCTGAAGTTTATCATTTCTTCTATCGTTGGCTCAATTCTCTTCTTCTGACTCTGCTGGGATTCACCGGTCTTTTTTTGTTTAGATTCCCTCTCCTTTTCTTTTTCTTTGTCCGCTTCATCACGAAGAGTAAGCTACCTGGCAACCAGCCTCTGAGTTGTTTTCCTTGCAGGAACCTTGGATCAAGCCTTAGTTGGTGCCTTCTTTTGTTTATTAGCTGCCTCAACCTCAGCAAGCTCTCTGGCGAGTTTCTCATCGGCTTGAATCTGTGCCTGCTCAGCTGGGCTGATGTATCTTTTGTGGGACTTGGGTTGAGGAGTAGGAACTTTCAGCACTTTCTTACCCTTCCCAGATACTGGCGGAGGCAGGGGAGCTGAGTCATCATCATCTGACTCCTCAAGAAACTTGGTCACATCCTCTATGATTTTCTGAGAGGGTTCAGATGTGCCAGTTTCTGCTCCCATCTTGGGTTCTGAGCCACTTGGGTCTGTCTCAGCCTCTACATCTCCTGCTGAGATACTTTGGGCTATAACCCTTGTTCCTTGAGATTCCCCCTTAGGCTTAACACTTAGAAAAATTTTCTTCTGAGCCTTTTCCCCCTTTTTGGCATCATCCAATATGCACGGGGCGAGAATCGGAACTACCTTGGAGTTGAGCGAATAGAGAGAATTTCTAAGCTCCTCCAAGGTCTTGTGAAGACCTTTAAATCGGATGTGTAGATCATTCCTCTTAGTAATGAGTTCATCACCATACTTGCGGTGAGAGAAAGCTACAATGTCTGCTGCTTCAGAATGACTTTGGCCACACACTTTGACTTTCGGTTCCTGCTGACGGAGTTGACCTCATAGGCTGATCCCAACAGTAGGTGTTCTGGATCAGCAGGCCCAGAGATGCCCGCGACGGCCGAACCAGGTGGAGGAGAGGAGCTGATAAGTTTCTCAGATGAAGGCTGAGCTCCCTCCTTCACCTGTTGAGATCCCTCAGCAGGCTTCTCAGGGACTGCATCACTGGGTGGGTCTTGGTCATCAGGGCTTGAGGGACCTGAAGACCCGGTAGTAGGGACGGCTGCTGAAGGATGTTGCTCTTCAAGCAAGGCTAGCATAGCCGCCCTAAGATCATCGACTGAGCTTATGTCAGCAGGCTCAGAGTAGCCAATCTGCTGACGGAGCTCTAGTACGGCAGAATTCAGACGTTACGAGGACTGGTGTCGGATCAGATTCGCAAGAGAGATCCAGTCTTGGAATCTGTACAACATCTGAAGCCTTGCCCTCGTGGCTATATCTACCAAGTCTGAATGACTGGAGATTTTAGGAATAGCTTTTGAGATCTCTTGGATTGCTCTGAATTGCATCATAGGGATGTCGAACCCACGATCCTCGGCTTCAGTATCAGTCTCCATCTCCTCTAAGTTAATCGGAGACTGATGCTTCTCAGCAAATGGATGGACGCTGAGTGGGACGATGTCGAGTGGAGAGAGGAGAGGTGGAGTAGAAATCTATTCAGGCGCAGACCCCTAACCCACTGAATCGTCTTTGTCTGCTGAATCGACTGCCTTGTCGGATTCAAGCTTTTCGGTAGAGTGAGCTTTCTCTGCTGACTCAGACTCCTCATCTCTGAGTCTGGGTACTACTACTTCTGTATCAGAAGCCTTCTTCTGCTTCTTCTAAGGCGTAGTACTCTTCTTCACAGGGGTTGGAGCCTTCTTCTTGCCCTTACCCGCTTCAGCACTAACGCCAATTTGCTGAAGAGCATTGACGCGGTTGTGAAGTCTGATCTTCTTATTATTAAAATACTCCTTGTCAGTGCAGGTGACAAGATCAGATCCACACAGCTCCTCTATCATGACTGATAGCTTCATGCCATATAGTAACTTGCCTTTGGCATTCAGTCTGCGAGCTGGCTTATCAAATTTGGCAACCTGTGCTAGAAACTCTTTGATGAACACTTCTGACCAATTAATTTGAGCTCTGTCGTATATGGCCATCATCATCTGGAGTTTAGGGCGCGATACTTGATCAAATGAGCCAGCCTGGCTGGTTAGGATATGAGTGACAATGTAGGCAACTGCTCGGAACTGAGGGAGCATGCTGCTCTTGGGGAAAGCAGTTCTGAATGTGGTTGGCTTCCCCCAGAACAGGGTCAAGTACTCGTCGAGGATGTCGTCCTTGTACCCAGCAGGACTAATCCCTTCAGAACTGGGACGGCTGTGGTTGGATCCTTGATATCATGAATGCGGAACGTTCCAACCACATCGTCGTCTTCCTCCTCCAGGTTGAGGTACAACTCAACTATCTTGTGAGGCAGGAAGTAGGAGGGTTTCTTGGACAAAAACTTCTCCAGACCGGATGCACGCAGGATATCATATATATCGTCCAAGAAGTCCAGGCCACTGGTGTCGAACTCCATTATGGGCTCGAACCAAACTCTCCCCTTCTCAAGGATCTCCACAAGGTCAGACGGAGTAATAACTTGAAGGCTCGACATAACTATATCTGCAAAAACAATGGTTAGCACTTGAAACTAGAGTTAATCAGAAAAAGTGCTTAAAGAAATAAGAGTTACTGTAAGAAAATCTCCGAGTTTGTATGAAAGCAAGTAGATATGCGAGATTATCAGAGGTTCTTAAGGTTTTGCAGAAAATAGATATGGCAAAAATGGCGGGTGAAGAATATAAACGTCGATATATAGAAGATTTTGAATGTGAACAGTTTTATCAATCGACGGTTGAGATTAAATCTCGCTTTTAAGTGGGCTGTCATGATTTTATAAGATTAAAAAGAGTAATGATGACCATGCCACCTTAGTCAAGTCTCAGACAAAATTAGCTATTTATGTGTAAGGTGATTCGACTCGCATTAAATGCAAAGCAGAGTTCAATAAAGTTGCATGTAATGTCGTGTATTTAATGAAAACAGATTTAATTAATTACATTCTTTATAGAATTAAGTGCGATGCTGAGCTTCTTTATGAACACCTTTAAAAAGTATATGCTGAGTTAACTATTGAAAGAGATACGCAAACTTGTCAGCTGAACATTGTAGTCAGCTGATACCTCGTGTAGTTGGTAGCTGAATCTCTATGTATCAGTACTGAGTAGACATTCCCCGTTACAAAATGCCCTTACTCAACTGTGATCGACTCTACTGAGTGATCATTCCTTCTGAAACTGCTTACTGAGTTGAGTCAGTAGGGCCCAGTAGACCTAGCTTTACTGAAAGTTCTCTGAATCTGGTATCAGCTAGAGGTTTGGTCCGTATGTCAGCCCTTTGACGATCAGTATGGATTTTCTCCATTATGATGTCCTTCTTTTCGACATGATCACGAATGAAGTGGTGTCTGATGTCCACGTGCTTGCATCTTGTGTGTAGAACGGGGTTCTGAGTAATTGCAATGGCACTTGTACTGTCGCATTATATTGGTACTTCATTCTGAATGATGTCATAGTCACATATTTGCTGTCTCAGCCAAAGGATTTGGGCGCAGGAACTTCTGGCAGCCATGTATTCAGCTTCAGTAGTTGGCGTTGCTACTAAATGCTGCTTCTTGGAGAACCATGAAATGAGCTTACTGCCGAGGAACTGATAAGTTCCTGAAGTTGATTTTCGGTCAATCCTACAACCTGTGTAGTCAACATTAGAGTAACCAGTTAGTTCGATATTATCATCTGCTGGATACCATAACCCCATGTCAGGTGTTTCTCTTAGATAGCGGAGAATCTTCTTTGCTGAGTGCATGTGGATTGCTTAGGATTCACCTGAAATCGAGCACAGAACCTATAAGATAAGTTATGTCAGGTCTACTAGCAATAAGATATAATAATGAACCAATAATAGCACGAAATTCAATATGGTCTACTGATACTCCCTCTTTGTCAAGATCTATTTTCATATTCGTGTTCATCGGGATCCTGACTGGTTTGCTGGATGCACAATCGAACTTTTTGATGAGGTCTTGAGTATATTTGCCTTGATTAATGAACGTTCCTTTTTCTGATTGTTTGACTTGGAATCCAAGGAAGTAGTTCATGTCTCCCATCATTTGAAGGAAAATAGAGGTTAAGAACAATTACCTTCCTCCTACGTATGTTATTGCAACTCTGATTGTTGCTCGCGTGTCAGATCTTCTGATCTGTGTCCCAGCTTTTTTCTCCCTCTGGGTGGTCAGAGAACTGGAGAAAATAAGATTAGTATCTCTCTAAGACTCACGCACGACGTGTGTATAATAATATGTGTGTATTCTGTTTCTGAACAGAATACTAATATATATAGGCTCCAACGACCAATATAATATTAATATTTGTAGCCAATTAATTTAATTAAATTTCTAATGGACTTCCACATAATTAGCCCATAATATAATTAATTAATCCATTGGGCTACTAATATTTATCAATTAATTGGTCTGGCCAATTATTCCAGATAAATAATATTATTAAATAATGTAAAATTACATTAATCTATTAATAATAATTTCTGAGAGACAATAAATAACTAGGCAACTAATTGGGCCAGATCAGGGATCTAATACAAGAAATAAAGCAGGGCCTCAAATTAATTAATTATCTATGCTCAAACCAGAGCAAAATTAATTAAAAAACACAGATTCATTCCACTAGAAAATTCGTGCTGACTTACCCCTTTATCCCAAATTGAGCAAGGGCTTGTATTTTAGACTTAATCGATTTTCGTATTTAAGATAGAAACATCCGTTAAATAATTATGCTCATTGACAGCTTAAATTAATTAACATCTTATATTCCCGAGTAGTACCACTGGACCTTATTAACACACCTGAACTTAATCAACTAGCCGGGTTTAGTGTGCTAATCCTTACGAGTTCCTCAGGGGATATTATCAATCCATTTTACTAGGATACGGTTGCAAGATAAAGACAATCAGCCTGAGCCACAAATAACTACTAACACCCAAGATACATAGATCCGGTCGCGATGACGTTCACCATAGTAGGTCAAAGTGATAGATAGTCAAATGCGCTCAGCTAAAGTCTTAACAAGCTTAAGACCAACTAAGTCACCGAGATCTTGGTTCTCCACTAAGTTCAGTTAGGAGAACACATCTCACTGTGATCCATCAATACACCACCTTAAGTGTACCAGGAAAGACAAGCAGCCAAGACAAGTCACTTCTTATCTAAACTGCAGCTTAAACCGACAACTTTTCCTTAAGCTGTCTCAGTTGTGATAACTGTTTATATCTTGTCAGTTCAACCAATTTGTGTAGTCTTCTGTGATACCCGACACACTACATAAATCTAACTTTTATACAAGATAAATGATTACATGTGAAAATATATATATTTATCAGATAGGAGAATAAAATAGTGGTAGGGACAAAACACATTGTATACAAGCATAAAATTTACTTCCAGTATACAAAATCCCAACATCATTCACCTCTCGAATTTCTCCTTCATCATTTTCTCAAATTGCTGACACATGATGACATTCTTTGAACCGAAGATTATGTCATCTACGTAGATCCGCACATGTCAGATATTGTCGCCTAGACGAATGCTGAATAAAGTGCGATCCACGGTGCCCTTCTCAAAACCTATTCTGAAGAAGAAATTCAGACAGGGTATCGTAACAAGAGCTGGGTGCTTGTTTTAACCCATACAGAGCTTTTCTGAGTCTATATACCTAATGTCCCTGCTGAAAGTCGGGAGGTTGTTCCACATAGACTTCTTCTTTCAGAACGTCATTCAGGAATGCTGACTTTATATCTATTTGATAAACTCTAAATCATTGATGTGTTGCGTATGCAAGGAATAGTCTGATGGCATCCAGTCTTGCAATTGGAGTGAACGTTTCATCGAAATCTATCCCTTTGGTTTGACAATAGCCTTTCGCAACGAGTCAAGCTTTGTTCCTTACTATAAGTTGTTTTCATCACGCTTGTTTTTGAAGACCCATTTGGTTCCGATCACGTGTTGATGTCGGGGTATATCTACAAGCTCCCATACTTCGTTTATGACGAACTGGTTGAGCTCTTCTTGTATAGCTAAGATCCAGTCAGCATCGGCCAGTGCTTCTTTGATGGATTGAGGGTCTTCAGTAGATAGGAAACATGAGTACAGAGCACTTTCTCCTAAGCATAGCTTTGACCTTGTTTTAACGCTTGTTGAAGGATCACCTATAATAAGATCATAAGTGTGAGCAACTAACCAATACCTTTTTTGTCTAGTTTCATCTTCTGAAATGACATTTGCAGTAACAGTTAGAGTGTTAGGCATTTTAGTAGTACTGTTCTGAGATTGCAGTAATTCAGTAACGAAGTTAGGGTCTACCGAGTTTCCAGGTTCAGGGGCATTAAGATTGTGAACATGTTTTATCCCCCCTGAATTAATATACTCAGTGGAGGTTTCAGTTACCACTGGAATTTCTTCATCGACCTGAGTTACCTTTGATTGTTTCAGTTCAGTAGAATCAGTCAGTTCAGCTACGTTCCTTGCTGGCTGTGACTCAGTAGTGGTGAATTCATTTTCTTCTTCTGAATCATCATCCCAGCAATGTTGGATCTTTTCAACATTTTCTTTTAAGCTCTGAATGTGAGTTTCTGCTCCTGTTCTCAGTAGCAAACTCATTAAAAACAACCTGAGGGCTTTCCTCCATGCAAATAGTCTGGCAGTTAAAAACTCTGAAGGCTTTGCTGACCAGGGAGTATCCTAAGAAGATTCCTAGGTCTGACTTGCTATGAAAAGTCTTTAACTGGTCCTTTCCATTATTAAGGATAAAGCATGAACACCCAAAAATATGGAAATGAGATATGAGAGGCTTCCTGCCGTTCCATAATTCATATGGTGTCTTCTGATGTTGCTTTGCCAGTAGAGACCTATTCTGAGTATAACATGCAGTGTTAGTCGTTTCTGCCCAGAATTTTGATGGGAGTCCTGAGTCTGCGAGCAGGGTTCTTGCTGCTTCTTTGAGTGGTATGTTTTTCCTTTCAACATTCCCATTTTGTTGATGCGTGCGTGCAGCAGACATCTCATGCTCTATTCCTTCAGTTTCGGAGAACTCAGTTCCTCTGTCTGAATGAATTTTTCTGATCTTGATGTCCTTCTCAACACTGAGCTTTTTCAGAAGCGTAGGTAACTCTATTTTGACGTCAGATTTGTTGGAAATGAATATGACCCATGTGTGCCGCGAGTAGTCATCAATGACTACAATTGCATACTTCTTGCCTCTGATCATCACTGGAGAGACTGGTCCGAACAAATCCATGTGAAGAAGTTGAAGGATTCCATCAGTGGAAGGTGATGGAACAAGTGGATTTTCTTTTATTGTTTGCTTTCCCTTCAGAAAAGCTTCGCACTGGGTGTTTTTGCTGAACACTTCATTCGACAGTCCTCTCACTAGAGCATTTCTAGCTAGCTTGTTTAGCGTCTTCATTCGCACTGTGCCAGAGCCGTCTTGTTTTGTTGTCGTTCTTTGCTAGCAAGCATGCCTCAGGTTCTGCTGAATTCCAATTAGCAACGTATATATTTTTTTTGCGGGAACCTGATAATACTGTTTTCCCTGTTGATTTATCAATAACTTCACAGAAACCAGTGTAAAAAATCACTCTATTGTAGTTGTCAAAAAATGGACTAATAGAGATAAGATTATGCTGAAGTCCTTCAACGTAGGATACTCTTGGAACTGTGGCAGTTCCAAGGCTGAGTGTTCCGTAGCCTCTGGTGTAGCCTTTTGTGTTGTCTACAAATTCTATTTGGGGTCCTTCTTCTTTGACATAATTCTTCAGGAGACTCCTTTGGTACGTCATATGTCTTGAGCATCCGTTGTCCATGTACCATGGGTCCCTGTGCACCTGATAGTTTGTTCTTTGCTGCGGGGTTGTATGGTTCAACATTCATTGTCTCCCCTTGAACAAACCTATCAGTCAGCCGGTTTTCAGAGCGTGTGGGGGCAGATGATGAGTCTCCGTGACCTAATCCAAGTCCTTCCTTGTAGGACTTTGGCTTGTTGTTTTCCAGCATTGCCTCGAGCTTTTTCTCAGCTCCCATGTAACGTTCAGTCATCAGGTTCCTCCAAACATCATCACTTTTCTTGAGAGTTTCATGCTCAGTCTGAAGTCCTGAGTACTTCGGATTCAGCAAGCTCAGTGTAGTCTCTTTCTGAGTCAAGTCTTTGGTCAATACTGAAATCAGACCTTCTTGCCACTGAGATTTGATCATCAGAGAGTTTATATCCTCCCTAAGTCTCACAACAAGTCCTTCCGACTCAATAGCAACCTGACTTTTCTGAGAAAATCTCTGATTTTCAGCTTTCAGGACATCCAACTTCTGTAGAGTCTTGCTGAGCTGCAGACTCATCTGAATCTGTTCATCTAATAACTCTTCGTATGCGATCGTGACGTCTATATTCTCCTCTGCACTAGAAATTATGTCTTGTGTGCAGTGTGAAGGGAGGTTAGAAGGTTCTGGAGAATTTACCTCATCCTCTTCTCCTGCCATTAGACACTCCTCTATTTCTTCCTCAAGCTCTCGTGCCATGAAGACAGCTTCATCATCAGATGAATCCATGAAGGTGTCGACTTCATCTGAGAGTTCACTAGTAATGTATGCTTGTCGCTTCTTGATGAACTTCTCCCTTCGAGCTTTTCTCGCAGCTCTTTCAGCTGTGCTGAGCTCAGGACAATTATACTGATAGTGTCCTGGCTTTTTGCAGTTGTAGCAGGTGGTGACTCTACTCTCTTTACTATCAGTGTCTTTCGACTGTTGAGGAGAGTCTTCCTGTTTCCTGCATTCAGAAGTTTGTAAGTTAGGATCGCGTTTTGGTGAGAAATCAGACTTACTCTTAGAATTTCTGAAATTTCTGGTTAATTTCTTACGCCGATCCTTCTCTATCTGATACTTTAGCGCAAGCAACGCGTATCGTTCAGCTAAGCTCCCTTCTTGTACTGCACTAGTTGAAGGTTCAGCTTTACTGGACTTGGGAGCCGGTGTGCTGACTGATGCCTTAAAGGCATGATCAATTTGGGTGTCAGCTTCAGCTCTCTGCTTTCTCTGCGGCAGACCAAACTCAAATTCTTCCGCCTTTAATTCTGATAAGATATGATCAGGAGACACAAAATCAAGGTCAGAATGTCTTAAAAGAGTAGCAAATGGAGTCCACGGTCCGTCCGGCAGGGCTCTCAATATCTTGAGATTGATTTCTTGGTTGGAGAATGTCTTTCCCAACCCATTGATGGTGTTCATCAGATCTGTAAATTTGACGTTGAGATCTTCTATTGTGTTACTGGGCATGAGTGACAATCTCTCTAGTTTCTGGAGTTCCAATGCCAGCTTGTTGTCTTTGATCTTCTGAGTCCCCCGACTCAGTAGCGCTAGAGCATCCCAGAGTTCTTTGGCGGACTTGCAGTCATGAACTCTTCCAAGATAGGAGTCGCTCAGAGTGGTAAGTATGGCGTTCTTTGCTACCCGGTCAAGATTGTGAAGCTCCTTCTCTTCAGGAGTGAATAAACTTCTGTCTTTTGGAATCTTTTGCCCGGTAGTAGCTCCTCCTTTTGCTGGTTCCTGAAAGTCAACACTATCGACCATGGGAATGATAGGTCCGTCTTCCAAGACCTCGGTGATGATTTCATGGAGGGAGGTCAAATGAGCTTCCATTCTGACTCGCCATACCCCGTAGTTCTCTACTAAGAACATGGGTACCATTCTGATTCCTGACATATCAGACATGTTAGGTAAAGATATTTTTGACGAATGATATGCAGTGAAAACGTTTTCAAGGATCCATTCGAGTAGACCAGTTTCAGATAACGAAAGTCCAGAAGAACAACCGCTCTGATACCAATTGTTGGTCCCGAGTCAAATGTTGAGGTGTAGGGGGGGTGAATACTCCTGAAAAGCTTTTTCTCAAACTTGAACGCGAACAGTCCTATAATAAAATAGCCTCATGCCTTGTTCAGGACAGTGGACATAGGATCTTGCGTATCCGAACCACTTTAAAAGTCTCTGTGTTCATAACTGATGCATTCATTTTACTGTTCATACTGAAAAAAAAAAACAAAATCATTCAACTGAGTTTCAGTAACAAGCTTAAGTAATTGTACTAATCTACTGAAACAGTTTTATACGCAAAAGTTTTTCAAACCAAACTAATCTGGGTCTACAGTTTCTGCACGCTATTGAACACCACTGAACGCTTTTGAATTCTGACATCAGTCAGCTAGCAGAGCTCACGATCTTCAGTCACTCTGTCCACGTGATCAAGAACAGCTTGTCTGGTTTACTGAATTCATTCAGTAGACAATCTTCGTTAATCGGACTGTTCACGTTCTAGTTTTAGAAAAAGGTTTTCAGGTGTATTCACCCTCCCCTCTTCTCTACACCTAAATGTTTGACTCAGACCAACAGTCTAGGAGAAGCTTTTGTCAGAGAAGGTAAGGCATTGTCAACTCCTTATTGGTCGAGGTAGAATAGTAGGTGAGGTTTGTCAAACATCAAGGTTGACTCCCTCTAAATCCTCGGACCCTCAACTGAAGTGTCTTCCTACTGACATTCTTCTGAGCATCCAGTACGTGGGGCACGAATTCCTTTGCAGATTCAGTTGGTGGCCGGCTGACCAACTGACTTCTTCGATACTGAGTCCATTAGCAGAGTGCGAGGTCTTTGTTGGTCCTGAGACGTGGTTCAGGTATAGAGGGGGGGGGGGGTGAATACACCTGAATAAAAATTCGTTCTCAAACGTGAAAGTCAACTCTAGCTGACTTTGCTACTGAACTGAGTCAGATAGCCAAATATACTTTCAGATCGCATGGGCAAGAAAATCTTCTACCAAGTTCAGCTCTACTGACTTGAGTCAGTTGAACAGTCATTCAGTATTAGAGTTGTGTGCGGAAGTGTAGGCCCTATGAAACATCTCGGTTAGAAAACCGGTTTTATGCTGAGTTTGATGAAATACAATTTCAATGCAATATGATCAATATAAGAAAGCAGTAAATCAACACAGCAGATTTTTAAAGTGGTTCGGACACACTGGGTCCTACGTCTACTATCCTGACCAAAGCAGAATACTTGTTATATTTATATTGAGCAAGTCTCAGTGATCTGTTCTCAAGACAGATACAACTTGAAGCTTATACTGAGCAAGTTCTCAGTGATCTATACGCTGGACATATTCTCTACTTATAGTCGTAGGGACTTTTACAAGGGTTTCAAACTTAGAGAGTTTGAGTCTTCTCCATCTAAGAGGAAGTTCTTGCAATAAGAACAGTTTCATAAGGATGTGAACTCCCTCGAGATTTCTGAGCTAAAGATATTGCAATAAGGCTTGCTTAGATAAGAGAAGGGGAACAAATATAACTCTAAGTGATGAAGTAAAGGGTTCTCCTATGAATGCTAGTTCTTCACTGGATTCTTCGACTGAGAGTTTTAAGAGCTTTGTGCATAGATAGCTTGGGTTCCTGGTAGTGTCTCTGCATGAAGATTTCTCTTATATAGTCGTCGATGGTGGATAGATCCGTTGGAGGGAGGTCTAGCCACATGTCAAAATGACAAGGAAAATAGCTCCTTAATTTTGAATGTTGGTGAGCAGGTGCACCGTAGAGATTCTCCTCTTTTTTAGTCTGGAGCAACTTTTGTCAGAAAACATAAGTCGTTATCGGCTCCTTATTGATCAAGGTAGATTGATAGGTGAGACTTGTCAAACATCAAGGTTGACTTCCTCTGAATCCTCAGACCTTCAACTGAAGTGACTTCCTACTGACGTTCTTCTGAGTATAAGTGCATGGGTACGAATTCCTGTGCAGATTCAGTTGGTGGTCGGCTGACCAACTAACTTCTTCGATCCTAAGTCCAACAGTTGAGTACAAGGTCTTCTACTGAACTCTGCAGCTACTGAACTCTAGCCTGCTGAGTTCCTAACAATCGAACTTGAACTGAGCTATTACAGAACGAAGGTACAACATTCAGCTAGGGGTTATAGGATCTTCAAATCTATCAATTTATCTACTGAATCCTTATCCCAACAGTTTCCCCTTATTTGATGATGCCAAAACCTATTACATCTTCTAACAAGAAATATATTAAGGTTAAGAGCTATAGTTACTGAATAGAAAAAACTATTACAAGGAATGCTCCAGGCAACATAACAAAGCTGACTAAGATAATGAAAAGAAAGAATCAGAGCAGTCACAAGTAAAAAGAATATCAGAGCTATCTTATGATATTAAGTAATATATCAGAGCCAAGTTAAGAACAACAATTATGGAATGTTGAATGTATCATAACTTATAGATTTTAACAGTTATAGCATGCTGAAGTTATTAGAGCTTCTACTAACACGTATCATAGTTTAAAGGCAAGTTCAACATATTCACACAATATCAGGGCCGATACAAATATAACAATCAAAGAATAGATAATATTTCATACTAGCTAATCATCAAAAGTAAATTCAGCAGTTATCAATAACGTCCCTATAAAGTAGGTTCCCCCTAAGAACCAATTTCCCCCTACATCATATAAAAGAGCCCTTCCCCCTAAGTACTAGCAAAGTATCAGAGAAGATTAGAGCAAACATAAGTAATCAGGGAGAAATAACTCTAAGGCAGAGAAGCATATAAGTCACATAGGGCCAGTTAGATTAATATTTGATCACTTAGGTGATCAGTTGTGCTGAAAAGTAAATAAGGTCGTAGAGACAATGAGTAATTGTCGAGGCCAAAAGGGTGATAATTGTCATAAATGAATGAGAATTTACATTACATGACTTGCTATCACTACTGAAGCTAGACTAAGGAGAGAGAGGAGTCATCTAGGCTTCTTCTTGAATTGCTGCATGCGGGCGCAGAAGTCAGCAGACTTCTTCTCCGGAAGCTCAAGCCCGTATCCTGCGTAAATTCTGCTTCTAAGGGCCTTGATCTCCACCTAGTCTTCTTCAACATCTTTCCTTAGAGCTCTGCTGATTATGGCTTCCTTAATTTCTTCTTCGATCTCCTTCTTGCACAGATTGTCTTGATGAGTCATCGGAGGAGGAAAAGTTCTGAATGGAGGAGCCTTCAACGCTTGACCAGTTTGATCTAGCAGAGTCTGAATTTCAGCGAGGAGGGATGGATTCACGACTGTCAGGAAGTCTTTAAAGTATGCGTCAGCATCAGTAGAGTCTTCACTTTCGACTTTCCATATATAGAATCTCTTAATGAAATCGACCTTCAGCTTCTCCTACTGCTGATTCAGTTTGAGAGGTACCCAATCGTCAGTTCTTTTGTATACAATCCTCTTCACATCACTGACTAGTTCCCTACTCCTTAAGTATCGGGAAGAGGTGGGAATGCTTCTAGCTTTCTCAAGCACCCTCTCCCTTTCTTCTTTCTCTATTCTCAGCCTGAGGGCTTCGAGGTCAGCTAGGCGAATTCTCTCTCTCGCCTCTCTGATTTATCTTGCCTCAGTTGTTTGATCCAGTGCTCGCTCACACGCATCCCAAATTTCTTTGATCTCTTGCTCTTGTTCCTTAGAGGGGATCGTTGATAGCATATGTTGTTCTTCTGAGTCAACAGGCGACGAAGATTTTGACTTAGATCCAGACGCGCCTTGGTTCTCAGACTTGGACTGTCTAGGCTTGGACTGTTGGGATCTTGCTACTGCTGCTGAGGATTTGGATTTCTTGGGGATACTTGTCCGAGTATGTGAAGGCGCAGGAGATCAGATCTGTACCCTTTTCTTTGCAGCAGGCTTCTTCTTTGCATCTTGTTCAGTCAGTTCTCTCGCAAGCTTCTCATCATAAGCAATCTGCTCTTCGCGAGATTTGAATATAAGCTTCTTCTCTTTGGGTGGGCTAGGGTCAGTTGGAGCCTTGCCCTTTCCCTTGTCAGCTTTCTTGGGAGCTGGAGGTGGCGAATCCTCAATAGGTAGATTCTCCAAGTATGTGGCCACCTCAGCTACAGCTGAGTCAGTAGCTCCTTCAGCTGGCACTTCCCCTTGTGCTGCTGGACTCTTCCCCTTTTTGGCATCATCAATTAGCGTTGCCAGGGTGGTAACCTTCTTTGTCAGTGCATTGACAGAGTCTTTGACTGTAGTCATGTCTGTCACAATGTCAATCGATGCGTCAGTATAAGATTCCCCCCTTTGCTCATGCTCTTTACTTCTTTGGACTTGTCAAATCGGGTGAGGTAGTCTTCAACAACTTCTAAGGCACTTTTCTTGATCTCTTAGCAGGATTCATGTTGCTTGAGTCAGTGCTTTAGAAACACTGTTAGCTGTGAACTTGTATCTATCCTCAACTGCCTTCTTGACTTAACATGTTACAGTCGCCACTTCTTCTGAGAAAAGTTTTGCCTGCGACTGCAATATGTTCTGGAATTGTGCAGTCTGGTCAGTATTCTGAGCCTCAAGTGCCTTGGCGAGGATCTCTTCAGCATTAATAGTAGTTGGAGTGCTGATCCTCTACACTTTCAGTGGTAAGGTTGTTCAACGTGTTCGTCTGAGCCTCAGTGAACTTGCTCCACTTAGAGTTCACATCATCGGCAAGATTCCAATTCTTGTGTGGCTGACGCTTGATCACCTTATTGATTGACTCCATAGAGAAATCCTTGATCTCAGTAGTCAGATATCGATGTTTGGGCTTGGGCTGAGTCCAGGAAGGAGTCGGGATGATCTGGCCTGATGTAGGAGGTGGAGGTGGCTGATCATCCTTGGGAGTTTTACCCTCAGCAGATCCTCCCTAGTCTGTATCCTTGGGCGATCCATCACGTGGGGGAGATGGAGGGGGAGAAGGAGGAGGTTGTATGGAGGAAGGCTCAGCTCCTTGTGTCCTATCACTGAGCAACATGAGCATCCTGCCTTCAAATCCTCCATAGAGGCAATGTTAGACGGCTCCTCGTAGCCAATCTCCTCTTTCAGCTTCTGTTCTTCCTCCAACAGAGTGGTTAGAGTCCTGAGTCGGATGGTCTCTTCTAGCAGATCCCACTCCAGGAACCTTAGACACATCTAGACTCGAGCACGGACCGCTATGTCCACGAGATCAGCATGGGAACTGATCTCTGGGATCTCAGCTGCGACTTCATCAGCTGCTTTCAGTTTTGCATTCAGCACTGAAGTCAGGAGGGAGGAAATCTCAACAGCTTGAGTATTAGCGGGGTCTTTGCCTGAGTTTCCTCTGAAAGCACTCTCTGTTTCACCTTCTCTTTCAGGGTCACATCATGTTTCCATGACCCTGAGTCTTCAACAAAAATGGGTGAAGGAGGAGGGACGACTGAAGTAGGCTTCTTCAGCGTCTTCTGTTTCTTTGACTGAATAGGGAGGGGATCCTTCGCGATCTCCAAGGGGCGCTTAGCAGGCAGTCATTTCCCTATCTATTTCTCAGCTGAGGCTGCGTTCACAAACTTCATCAGCCTCTGATCAAAATAGTTTGCGTCAGCTAGGGAGACTTTGTCCGGAAGGTTGTCCTCCATCATAATGGACACCTTAGTTCCATATAGAAACTTTATTTTCGGAATGAGCTTCATGCCCTCTTTAGAGTCCACAAACTTCTGTGATTGAGCCTTGAATTCAGCTCTGAAGAATGCATTCCAGTTGATGGGTGCCTCATCCACTATGGCCATCATGATCTGGATGCGAATGCGGGACAACTGATCATATGAGCCCGCTGAGCTTGTCAAAATATGGTTGACAATATATGCCAAACCCCTGTACTCCGGCAGCAGCTGACTCTTAGGAAAAGCCGCTATGAATACTATGTTCTGCTGCCCACTGAATCGGCACAGGTACTTATCTATCTCAGACTCTTTGTACCCGGCGATTGGTGTCCCTTCGTCCTCCAACATGAAGCTGACATGGAGACGTCTAGAAATGTCCACTATGTGGCCATGTCTTCCCACTGACTGGGACGGACCTCACGGCTTGAAATGACTCAGGAAATGTCATTCAAATCATCATCCTTACAGAAGTTCAGGAAGAACTCCGCCACCTGGCGTGGAAGCTGATGACGTAGAGAGTGGGAGAGAATCGGTAGGAGGCCCGATCTCTCTATAGCATAAAAGACAGACATCATGCAGTCCACTCCACATGTCCTGACGGACAGAATGGGTTCAAAGAGAAACCCCTTCCCTGGAATGGTCACATCACTGATCGAAACAAATTGCGCCATTTTGAATAACTGAAATATGTCAGCTGAACATCGTAGTCAGCTGATACTAAGTTTGACGATACTGAATATTCAACTTTACTGAAAGTGAGTTCCCCCTTACTCAGTACTTCCTGGATCATTTACTGAATCGTATCAGTAGGATCCAAAAGACCTAGTTCAACTAAGAGATCGTTGAATTTGGTCTCAGCTAGAGGTTTGGTCAGGATTTCAGCTCTTTGCTTATCAGTGTGGATCTTCTCCATTCTGATATCCTTTTTCTCGACATGATCTCTGATGAAGTGATGGTGAATGTCCACGTGCTTGCACCTTGTATGTAGAACTGGGTTCTGAGTGATTGCAATAACACTGGTACTGTCGCAGTAGATCGACACTTCATCTTGATGGATGTCGCAGTCTCTCAGCTGTTGTCGAAGCCACAGTATCTGTGCGCAATAGCTTCTGGCAGCCATATACTCAGCTTCAGTAGTGGACGTTGCTACTGAATGCTTTTTCTTTAAGAACCATGATATGAGCTTGCTACCGAGGAACTGACAAGTTCCTGAAGTTGATTTTCTGTTAATTTGGCAACCTGCATATTCAGCATCAGAATAACCAGTTAGTACAAGGTTATCATCAGCAGGATACCATAATCCAACATCAGGTGTTCCCTTCAAGTAACGAAGAATTCTCTTCGCTGAATCTATGTGACTCTTCTTGGGATTTGCCTGAAATCTAGCGCATACACCTACAACATAAGTTATGTCTTGTCTGCTTGCTGTAAGATATAATAAAGAATAAATAATAACACGATAGTCAGTTGATTTAACGGATATTCCCTATTCGTCAAGATCAATCTTGAGATTTGGGTTCATGGTATCTTTACTGACTTGCTGGATTCGCAGCTGAACTTCTTGATGATATCTCTTGTGTATTTGGCATGATTAATAAATATTCCCTTTGATTGTTTGACTTAAAGTCCAAGGAAATAGTTCATCTGTCCCATCATCGATATTTCAAACTTTTCTTTCATCATCTGCTCAAATTTCCTTGATATAAAGATGATGTCGTCCACGTAGATCGGCACCAATAATATATCTTCTCCCGACTTGATACTGAATAGGGTGCGATCCACTTTTCCTTTCTAAAAAACTTTCTGAAGTAGAAAGTCTGAGAGTGTATCGTACCAAGCCCTGGGTGCTTGTTTTAACCCGTACTTGTTTTAACCCATACAAAGCTTTCTTAAGTCTGTAAACCTGATGTCCCTACTGAAAGCCGGGGGGTTGTTCAACGTAGACTTCTTCCTTCAGTACGCCCAAACCTGCCATGTTTTGTATATTCGTAAAACCACCCACATGTAGATCGGTTAGTTTTTACACCCAAACCCACTCGAACCCACCCACGCACATCCCTAGTACTGAGAGTAAGTTCCCCCTTACTCAGAACTTCCCAGATTATTTACTGAATCGTGTCAGTAGGATCCAATAGACCTAGTTCTACTGAGAGTACGTTGAATCTGGTCTCAGCTTGAGGTTTGGTCAGGATATTAGCTCTTTGCTTATCAGTGTGGATCTTCTCCATTCTGACATCTTTTTTCTCGACATGGTCTCGGATGAAGTGATGACGAATGTCCACGTGCTTGCACCTTGTATGTAGAACAGGGTTCTAAATGATTGTAATGGCACTGGTACTGTCGCAGTAGATCAACACTTCATCTTGATAAATGTCGTAGTCTCTCAGCTGTTGTCGAAGCCATAGTAACTGTGAGCAGCAGCTTCCGGCAGCCATATATTCAGCTTCAATAGTGGACATAGCTACTGAATGCTGTTTCTTTGAAAACCAAGGAAATAGTTCATCTCTCCCATCATCATTTTTCTCGACATGGTCTCTTGTATATTTAGTTTGATTAATGAATATTCCCTTCTTGGATTGTTTGACTTGAAGTCCAAGGAAATAGTTCATCTCTCCCATCATCGACATTTAGAACTTCTCTTTCATCATCTGCTCAAGACACATAGTTAGATTCCTTGATCCAAAGATGATGTCGTCCACGTAGATCTGCACTAGTAGGATATCTTCTTCTGACTTAATACTAATAGGGTGCGATCCACTGTTCCCTTCTGAAAATCTTTCAGAAGTAGAAAGTCTGAGAGGGTATCATACCAAGCCCTGGTTGCTTGTTTTAACCCATACAAAGCTTGCTTAAGTCTTAAAACCTGATGTCCCTGCTAAAAGTTGGGCGGTTGTTCAACATAGACTTCTTCCTTCAGCATGCCGTTCAGGAAAGCTAAGTTCACACAATCTAATAGACTGTGAACTACTGATGTGTTGCATAGGCTAGGAATAGACGAACGACTTCCAATCTTGCAAGTGGGGCGAATGTTTCATCGAAGTCTATTCCTTCATCTTGACAACATCCTTTGGCAACAAGTCGAGCTTTATTCCTGACATAGTCTCCCCTTGAACAAACCTATCAGTCAACCGATTCTCCGAGCGTACGGAGGCAGATGAGGAGGCTCCATGGTTAAACCTGAGCCCCCCCTTGGAATGTTGGCTAGCATCGCCTCAACCTTTTTTTTAGCTCCCATGTATCGCTCTGTCATCAGGTTCCTCCAAATATCCTCACTCTTCTTAAGCATTTCATGCTCGGTCTGAAGTCCTGAGAACTTACGCTCGGTGGAGACTCGAGTTCCGCATCCTTCGAGTCAAGTCATTGGTCAGTACTGAGATATGATATTCTTGATGCTGAGACTTGGCCATCAGAGAGTTAATCTCCTCCCAGAGTCTCAACACAAGTCCTTCTGACTTAGTAGCAACCTGACTCTCCTAAGAAAGTGTCTGATTCTCCACTTTCAGGGTATCCAACTCTTGAAGAGTCTTAGTGAGCTGCAGGCTCATCTGAATCTGCTCGTCGAGTAGTTCTTCATATGCGATCGCGACGTCTAGATTCTCATCTACACCTAAAATAGTGTCGTGTGTGCAGTGTGAAGAGGAGTTAAATGGAGCGTGAGAGTTTATCTCATCCTCTTCTCCTGCCATAAGACACTTTTCAGCATCTTCTTCAAGCTATAGGTCCATGAATGTCGCTTCATCTTCTGATGAATCCATGAAGGAGTCGACTTCATCTGAGTCGCCTGAGAGTTCACCGAAAATATATGCTTGACGTTTCTTGATTAACTTCTCCCTTCGGGCTTTTCGTGCTGCTTGTTCAGCTGTACTGAGCTCAGGACAGTTGTATTGGTAGTGTCCTGACTTCTTGCAGTTGTAGCAGGAGGTGATTCAGCCTTCTTTGCTTTCACAGTCTTTCGACTGTGCTGAATCCTCCCGTCTCCTGCAATCAGAAGTATGCGGTTCAAGAGTGTGCTTAGGTGTATACTCAGACTTACTCTTTGAGTCTCTGACGACTCTAGAGATTTTTCTGCGCCTCTCCTTCTCCTTCTGATACTTGATGGCAAGCAGTGCATATTTCTTAACTAGCTAGGTTTCCTTCTTGTAGATCGCTAATTGAAGGCTCAGTCTTGCTAGATGCGGGAGCTGCTGTGCTGACTGATGCTTTGAAAGCATGGTCGATTTGTGTGTCAGCTTCAGCTCGCTGCTTCCTTTGGGGTAAACCGAACTCGAACTCCTCAGCTTTTAATTCTGAAAATATGTGCCAGGAGAAGCAATGTCAAGATCAGAATGTCTAAGCAAAGTAGCAAATGGAGTCCAATATCCGTCAGACAATGCTCTCAAGATTTTAAGATTCATCTCTCGGTTGGAGAACGTCTTTCCCAGCCCGTTGATAGTGTTCATCAGATCCGTAAATCTGACGTTAAAAACTTCAATCGTGTCACCAGGCATGAGAGATAGTCTCTCCAGCTTCTGAAGTTCCAACACTAATTTGTTAGCTTTAATCTTCTGAGTCCCCAGACTCAGTAGCGCCAGAGCACCCCAGAGTTCCTTGGCGGACTTGCAGTCCTTAACTCTTCCGAGGTAGGAGTCACTCAGGGTTGTCAGTATAGCATTTCTGGAAACCCGGTCTATATTGTGAAACTTTTTCTCTTCTGGAGTGAAGAGGCTTCTGTCTTTGGGGATCTTCTTCCCGGTCACCATGCCTCCTCCTTATGCTGGATCCCGGGTTTCGACACTATCGATCATGGGAATGATAGGCTCGTCTTCCAAGACCTCTGTCATGCTGTCGTGGAGGGAAGTTTGATGAGCTTCCATTCTGACTCGGCATACCCCGTAGTTCTCTACTGAGAACATGAGTACCATCCTGATTCCTGACATATCAGACATTTTAAATAGTGATATGAATGGAGAATGATATGCAGTGAAAACGTTTTCAGGATCCGTTCAAGTAGACCAGTTTCAGATAACAAGAATCTTAGAGAACTCCTGCTCTGATACCAATTGTTGGTCCTAAGATAAACGTTCAGGTGTAGAGGGACGGGGGGTTAATAAACCTGAAAACTTTCTCAAATGAAAACGCGAACAGTCCTATTCAGGAGAGTGCCTTGCTGAACAAGTTCAGTAGACCAAATATGATGTTCTGAATCGCGAGTACAGTGACTGACTATACTGAGGCTTGCTAGCTAACTGATGTCAGAATTAGTAACATTCAATAATAGTTCAGTAGAGTGCAGAAATGTGTAGGCCCAATTCAGTTAGTTAAGTTTGAAAATGTTTTTATTAAAACTGTTTCAGTATATTAGTGCAATCTCTTAAGCTTTGCTGAAACTCAGTTGAATGATTTTGAAAGATAATTTTCAGTATGAACAGAAATCAATGCAACAATAGAAACAAAACACAGTGATTTTAAAGTGGTTCGGATATCAACAATCCTACGTCCACTATCCCGAAAAGATTAGGAGGCTATTTTATTATATTAAGTTAGTCTCAGTCGGTTTGTGCACTGGACAAACACTGGTCTTGAGGATTATACTAAGCAAGTTTCAGTTTAGAAGTATCAAACTGAAGTGTTTGACAAACTCTCCAACTATGAAGGAGTTCTTTACAAGTAAGAACAGTTCATGGATGAACTCCTTCGATCTAAGCTATGGATATATTCAGCTAAGCTTAGGTTAGAGGGAAGGGAACAAGAACGTGGCTTCTAGAGTGACGAACAGTGAGGAATAAGCTCTCTGGGTTCGTGTTCAATAAATTGGATACTAGAGGATTTGAATCTAATTCAGTTTGGTTCCCTTGAGCAAGGATGCCGCCTTTCCCTTGAGTGTAAGATTTTGCTTATAATCGCTCGTGTGTTCTTGGTTGTCTGGGTCAACTTCTATTTGATTTTTCCCTTTATTTATAGAGGTGAGTCATGGAAAGATCCGTTGGAGACGACAATCCATCTGTCACTCTCCTTTGGGTAGCTAACGGCTCTTTCAAAGAAATCTGACAGAGTCTTTTCCCTCCATTTCTGGAAATAAGTTGACTTGCAGCTTTAATCAGAACTTGGATAGCTGGTTGCCCGTCGTTGGTCGAGGTGTAGAAAGCAGTTGAGACAAACAGACTTCTAGGCAGATTTGAAGCTGACTTCTCTAAATACCTCGTATGACTCTACTAATTTAACAAGTAAGATCACTGACAGTCAAGGTGACTGTCTGGCCGTTGATGAGTCTGACCTTGGTTCAGTAGTATACTCCTGCTGAGTGCAACTCTACTGAAGGTCAACTCTGAGTTCAGTGAACTGCTCCTGCTGAGTCCAGTTCCACTAACTCATTTAGTATGTTGCTCCTGCTGAGTCCAACACTACTGAGTATGAATACCTCTCAGTATGCTGCTCCTGCTGAGTTCAACTCTATTGATTCTTCACTCCATGGTACTAAGGCTGATAGTCTACTGAAGAGTCAGCAGACATAACTGAGTGCCTGAACCATGCTGAAGGAATGTCTACTGATTCTGAAACTCTCAGAGACAAAGGCATAACAACTACATCTCAATGGTTCACCAATCAAATTAGGGTTTGGGATCATTCACATCTTCTAATCTTGTACTACTGAATCATCTCCCAACAGTAGCTGAAGAGATACCAGAGATCGGGTCGTACCCCAATCTGGTAGATATTGCGATCCGCGCAAGGACTTAGATGCGGATCCGATTCCTGGAATGGGACATGCTGGAGGTGACCATCAGGGTCAGGTCCCTATCCATGTTGCTCGAGGAAGAGCAAACTCTAAAGGAGGAAATTGGCTACGAGGAGCCAGCTGACATCTCCTCGCTGGAGGATCTTCGTGCAGTGCTGCTGATGCTGCTGCACAATCGGACTCAAGGAGCTGAGCCATCCTCTACTCAGCCTCCTCCGTCTCCCCCTCCTTCACCTCCTCATGATGATCAATCCCATCTACCTAAAGATGCAGACATGGGTGGATCTGTTGAAGGCAACACACCAGGAACGATCAGCCACAACCGCCGACTACATCAGGCCCGATCGTTCGGACTCCGTCCTCATCTCAGGCACTGAAGCGCAGATATCAAACTGCTGAGATCAAGGACATCTCTACCGAGTCCATCAATAAGGTCATTAGGCGTCAGGCCCATAAGAACAGAAACCTCACCGATTATGTGAACAAGAAGTGGAGCAGGATCAGTGAGGCGCGAGAGAGGATTTGCCTTGCTGGCCTAGAAGCCCTCAGACTGTGAACCGAGAAAGAAGAAAGGGAGAGGATTCCAGTGAAGGATAGGAGTATCCCTCGTTCCTCCCGCTTCTTCAGGTGCAGAGAGCCTCTGAGTCAGGTAAAGCGCATTGTCTACAAAAGAACTGACAATTGGGTGCCTATCAAGCACAATCAGCAATTGGAGCAGATGAATGTGGAATTTATCAAGAGATTCCATGTGTGGAGGATTGGTGATGTAGATCCTTCTTCAGATCAAGATTCTTATATCAAAGATCTACTAACCACTATGGATCCAGCCCTCCTTGCTGAGATTCAGACTCTGCTTGATTAGAAGGGTCAACCGCTGAAGGCACCTCCCTTTCGGACTCTACCTCCTATTATGACGAATGAAGGGAATCTTGGCAAAAAGGAGATAGAAGAAGAAATAGAGAATCCTATCTAGAAAAGAGGTCTGGAAGAAGCTAATGAAGATGACTTAGCTGAGATTAAGGCCTTAAGGAAGCATGTCGAAAAGAGCTATGGCCTTGAGCTCCCAGAGAAGAAGTCAGCAGATTTTCGGGCAAGGATGCAACAGTTCAAGAAGTAGAAGCCCATCTGATTCTGTCTCTCTAGTCTAGCTTCTAGTAATAGATTGTCATTGTATTGTAAATCTCTTTATCATTTATGACAATATCACATTTTTGGCCCTGACAATAACTCATTGTCTTTAAGGCTGCTTTTACCTTTCAGCAGGACTGATCACTTCAGTGATCAGCTTCTAACTTATCTTATCTGACCTATGTGACTTATGTGCTTATCTGCCTTAGAATCTTTTCCTACTGATTAACTATGCTCCTTTGATAAATTGCTTATACTTAGGGGGAAGAACTCTTTTATGATTTGATATAAAAAGGGAGAAATAAGGGGGAAATTGTTTCTTGGGGGGAACTTGCATCTTAGGAAGATAACTGATAAATGTTGAAATTACACCTGATGATTAGCTACTATATGATCAATTCTGAACCTAGAATATTTGTATCAACCTTGTGCTGAACATGTTATGATCTGAAATTCTGATACATGTCAGCATGCTATAAACATGCTAACTATAGTATTATGCTCTGATACATTCAGCTGTTCTTAGCTGTCGTAGTTTGGCTCTGATACATAACCTCATGATCATAAGTTTGCTCTGATATTCTTTACTTGTGACTACTTTGATTCTCATTTTCCTTATCTTAGTCAGCTGTATCTGTTGATTGGAGCTTTCCCTTGAAATAGATATTATGGTCAGTACCTATTAGTCTTAACCTTAACATGTTTTCTGTGATAGAAGATGTAATAGGTTTTGGCATCATAAAATAGGGGGAAATTGTTGGGATAAGGATTCAGTAGATGAATCTATAGATCTGATAAGTCTTGATAGATTTGGATAGATTTGATAGATCCCAAAACCCTAGCTGAATATTGTACCTTCGTATAACCTAGTCGAGTTCAGTTGTTAGAACTCAGTAGGACAGAGTTCAGTAGCTACAGGATTCAGTAGAAGACCTCACTCAGCTGAAGAACTCGGGATCGAAGAAGTCAGTTGGACAACAACCTCCAGCTGAATCTGCCCAGGAATTCATGCCCATGCACTGAATGCTCAGAAGAACATCAGTAGGAAAGACACTTCAGTTGCAGATCTGAGGATTCAGAGGAAGTCAACCTTGATGTTTGACAAGTCTTAACTACCAAACTACCTCGACCAACAAGGAGCCGACAGCGACCACCTACTCTGACAAAAGCTGTTCTGAAACTGAAAAAGAGGAGAATCTCTATAGTATACCTGCTCGACAACGTTTAAATTAAAGGAGCCGTTTTCCTTGTCGTATCGACACGTGTCTAGAGCTCCCTCCAATGGATCTATTCACCATCGATAACTATAAATGAGAGAAGTCGTCATGCAGAGACGACACCGGGAACCCAAGCTATCTACGCACAAACTCTTAGCCATCTCAAGCAGAATCCAGTGAAGAACTAACGTCCATTGAAGAATACCTTTAGTTCATCCCTTAGAGTTTTACCTTGCTCCCCTTCTCTTGTCTAAGCAAGCTCATTGTAATATCCTTAGCTTAGAAACCTCGAGGAAGTTCACATCCTTGTGAAATCGTTCTTATTTGTAAGAACTTCCTCTTAGTTGGAGAAGACTCAAACTCTTCAAGTTTGAACCCTTTGTAAAAGTCACTACGACTATAGGTAGAGAATCTATCTCGTGCACAGATCACTGAGAACTTGCCCAGTATAAATTTCAAGGTTCACGTCTGTCCAGTGAACAGACCAACTGAGACTTGCTCTGTATAAATATAACAAATACCCGTCTTTGGTCAGGACAGTGGACGTAGGACCCAGCGTGTTCCAACTACTTTAAAAATCGCTGTGTTGATTTACTATTTTATTTAACTGACCATACTGTATACAAACTGTATTTCACAAAACTCAACATAAAACCCGGTGTTTTCTAACCAAGACGTTTCATAGGGCCTACACTTCCGCACACACTCTGATACTGAACGACTGTTCGACTGACTAAAGTCAGTAGAGCTGAACTTAGTAAAAGATTTTCTGCCCACGCAATTTGAATTATATTTGGCTATCTGATTCAGTTCAGTATCAAACTCAGCTAGAGCTGACTTCGCGTTTGAGAGAAATTTGTATTCAGGTGTATTCAACCCCCCCCCCCCCACACACACACACACCTGAACCACGTCTCAGGACCAACACTTTCCTCCACGCAAAGGGTCCGGTAGTCAAAGACCCTAAAGCTTTGCTTTGCTATCAAAGACCTTTAACTGATCCTTTCTGTTATTGTGGATAAAGCATGAACAACCCAAAATATGGAAATGCGAAACAGAAGGTGTTCTCCCTTTCCACAATTCATATGGCGTCTTCATGTGCATCTATGTCAGTAGAGATCGATTCTGAGTGTAGCAGGCAATATCAATAGCTTATGTCCAGAACTTCAATGGTAGACCTGAGTTTGCGAGTAACATCCTTGCTGCTTCTTTACGTATTCTGTTCTTCCTTTTAGCAAGTCTGTTAAGCTGAGGCATACATGCCGCTGAGGTCTCATGTTCAATGCCTTCATCTTCACAGTAGCCCTTCACCATCGAGTTCAGAAACTCAAATCTATGATCTGAGCGTATCTTTTGGATCTTGATATCTTTCTCGACGCTCAGCCGCTTAAGTAGTTTCGGCAGCTCAAATTTGACGTCAGATTTGTTAGCGATGAATATCACCCAAGTATATCATGAATAGTCATCAATGACTACAAGAGCATATTTCTTTCCTCTGATTGTCACTGGATTGACCAGCCCAAATAAGTCCATGTACAGCAGCTGAAGGATTCCATCAGTGGAGAGTGACAGAATAGGCGAATTGCTTGACTTTGTTTGCTCCCCTTCAGACATGCCTCACAATTCTTATTTCTTTTAAATACTTCATTGTGCAGTCCTCTGACTTTTGCATCCCGTGCTAGATTGTTCATTGTCTTAAAGTTCAGATGGCTCAGTCGTCTGTGCCACAACCATGCTGTTTTGTCATCTAACTTCATATGTGCTAGCAGGCAGGCTTCAGTTTCGGCGGTATTCCATTCAGCATAGTATATGTTCCTTCACCGCGATCCTGATAACACAGTTTTTCTTGTAGATTTATCAAGAACATCACAAAAACCTGCGTCAAAAGTCACTTTATTAGAGTTGTCACATAATTGACTAACAGAAAGGAGATTATGTTGAAGTCCTTTAACATAAGATACTCTAGGAACTACCACATTTCCTATTTTCACTGTATTGTATCCCCTTGTATAGCCTTTGGAGTTGTCACCAAACTCAATTCTAGCTCCATCTTGCTGAACGTAGTCAGTAAGTAGGCTCTTTTGATGTGTCATATGTCTTGAACATTCACTGTCGACAATCCAAGAGTCCTTTAGCACTTGGAAAACAAAGACAAATTCAGGTACCCTTTGGGTTCAGCTTGGGTCCTTAGTTGTTAGATTTAAGGATCTAAACTCGTCTGACAGCCCTGATGGCTTCAGACTTCTTCTTGCCCTTGTTGTCATTAACCTTCTCCACTGAGCTTGGAGAAGCTGACTTCTTAGTCTTTTGCGGTTCAGGTTTCTTCTTTTTCTGAACTTTAGAGCTTTTGATTCTTGGCTCATAATAGTACGAACCATACTGAGCTGGGCGAGTTAGTTGTTGATGGCCATACTACTCGGCCCACCTGACCTTCTTGGTCTCCACAGAATTTGCTCTTGGTGTTCTGGGCTAGAACAATGGGTCATCTTCTGGTTGCTCGACTGAGGTGCTAGAATTTTTTCTGCTTGTTCTTTGCCTGAGGGGATGTATATAGTATGCATGCTGAGTCACCCCTTGGACAAACCTATCAGCCAACTTGGTTGAGCTCTTCTGTCCTGAAGTGGAGGCTTCAAAAGTGTAACCAAATCCTGCCTTAGTGGAGCATGGTCTCTGAGATCTTAGCTGCTTCTCCAACTTCTCCTTGGCTCCAATGTATTATTCTGTCATCAAGGTTCTCCACACTTTATCGCTCTTTCTCATAGATTCATATTTAGCTTTGGACTGTGTGAGTTTCTCCTTGAGATTAGCAATTTCAGTCTCTTTCTCAGAGACGTCTTTGGTCAATACTGAAATTTGTGCTTCTTGGTCTTAAACTTAGTCATTAGAGAATTAATCTCTTCCTTCAGTCTCAGAGTAAGAACTTTAGACTAACTAAAGTCCTGACTTCTCTTTGAAAGTCTCTGATTTTCAGCTTACAGGATTTCCATCTCTTGAATCATCTTGCTGAACTGTTGGCTAATCTGAATTTGCTCTGAATTTGCTCTTCAAGCAAATCCTCGTGTGCAAGAACCACATCTAGCAGTTCACCTGCAATTGAGCTCGTGTCGTGTGTTCACGGTGAAGAGGGGCATATATTGGGGTCAGAATTTACCTCAGCCACTTCTCCGGCCATGAGACATAGTTCAGTGTCTTTTGCTTCAATAGCAACGAACGCATCATCACCATCTGATGATTCCATGAAAAGCTCTGCGTCGTTTGAGCATTCAGACAACTCTCCAGCTATGTAAGCTTGCGTCTTTCTGACAAACTTTTGATGTCGGGCTTGCCTTTCAGCTCGTTCAGCTGCTGAGAGTTCTGGACATTCATACTGAAAATGTCCTAGTTTCTTGCAATTATAGCGTACTGAGCTTCTGCCATCCCTTCTAGGTGTGTCTTTTTGTTTAGCGGGAGCAGCTTTAGTATTCCTACAATCAGGTAGAGGTTTAGTTTCACTTTTTTAATGACTATAATCTCTCTTACCTTGATATTTCTGGGAAGCCTTTTTCATCAACCTTTTGTACAACTTCTTCTCATTCTAGTATTTCACAGCAAGGAGAGTATACTTCTTAGCCAAGTTGTCAGCAGTTGGTAGTGTTACTGAGCTTCCGGCTGACTGGCTTGTTGCTGAGGGGCTTGCTCCGGGAGTGCTAACTGATGCCTTGTATGCATTGTCCATTGGCACTTCAGCTTCAGCACCGGAGGTGTGTGGGAGGTTGAATTCAAACTCCTCCGCTTTTAGCTCTGAAAATACATAATCAAGAGTAAAAGAGTTTAAGTCAGATATCCTCAGATACGTAGCAAAAGAGTACCACTTCAGCTTGCTAAGAGCCCTTAGATTCTTGGTATTAGTCTCCTTATTGCTAAACGTTTTCCCCAGTCCGTTGATGATGTTGATCTGGTTTGTGAATCGCATGCTGAAATCAACTATGGACTCCCCAGGAAGCATAGAAAATGCCTCGATTTTATGCAGCTCTGACTCCAATTTGTTCTCTTTGATTTGTGGAGTTCCTTGGCTCAGTACTGGGAGAGCATCACATAGCTCCTTTGCCATCTTGCAATCATGCACTCTCCCGAGATAAGAGTTACTGAGGGTCATCAGTATTGCATTCTGTGCAACTCAGTCGAGGTTTTGCAATTTCTTCTCTTCAGGAGTGAAGAGGCTCTTATCCTTAGGAACCTTCAGGCCGGTTCTGGCACCTGTTGGTCATGCTGAGTCAACCATCGGAACAATTAGGTCCTTTCTCCAGGACGTCGGTCATGCTGTCATGCAGCGAAGTTAAATGAGCCTCCATCCTCACCCGCCATACCGCGTAGTTCTCTATTGAGAACATTGATACTGTACTTGTCCCTGAAATATCATACATTGTAGAAAGATAGGATATAGGATGCAATGAAGAGATGCAAGATGCAGTGAAAACGGGTTTTCCTAGGATCTTGTTCGAGATAGACCACTATTAAGAAAATGATAATCAATAAGAACACCGCTCTGATACCAATTGTCGGTCCTGAGACGTGCTTCAGGTGTAGGGGAGGTGAATACACCCGAATACAGATTCTTTCTCAAACGTGAAAGTCAACATCAGTTGAGTGTGCTACTGAACTGAGTCAGAGCAAGATATACTTTCAGATTACGTGGCCAGAGATTTCTTCAACTGAGTTCAGCTCTACTAAGTTATATTAGTTGAACAGTAGTTCAATATTAGAGTTCTGTGTGGAAGTGTAGGCCCTATGAAACGTCTGAGTTGGAAAATCGATTTTATGCTGAGTTTATGAAATATAGTTGAATGAGGAGTGAACAGTAAATAATGCAATAGTAAATCCACACAAGAGGTTTTTAAAGTGGTTCGGACACGCTGGCTCCTACGTCCATTGTCCTGACACAAGCAGGAGAACTTGTATTATTTATATTGAGCAATTCTCAGTGATCTGTTCGCAGGACATATACAAACTTGTTTGCTTATACAGAACAAGTCTCATTGATCTGTTCACAGGACAGATATCTACATATAGTCGTAGTGACTTTACAGGGTTTTCAAACTTAAAGGTTTGAGCTTCTCCAACTATGAGGAAGTTCTTACAATAAGAATGTTTCACAAAATGTGAACTCCCTCGGGGTTTCTAAGCTAAGGATATTACAGTTTAGCTCGCTTAGATAAGAGAAGGGGAACAAGTATTCTCTAGAGAGTAGAACTAAAGAAGATTCTGATTCTAAGTTCAAGTTCTTCGCTGGATATGTAGTGAGCTTGCTAGAGATTGTTTGTGCGTTGAAAGTTTTGGTTCCCTCATGTCTTTCTGTATGAAGACTCTCCTCTATTTATAGTGTTCGATTTGTGAATAGATCCATTAGAGAGGGTCTAGCCACGTGTCGAAACGACAAGGAAAACGACTACTTTAATTTGAATGTTGATGAGCAAGTGGACTGTAGAGATACCCCTCTTTTTCAGTCTAGGAGCAAATTTTGTTAGAGCAGGTAAGGCATTGTCGGCTCCTTATTGGGTCGAGGCAGAGTGTCAGGTGAGGTTTGTCAAACATAAAGGTTGACTCCCTCTGAATCCTCGGACCTTCAACTGAAGTGTCTTCCTGCTGACATTTTCTGAGCATTTAGTACGTGGGGCACGAATTCCTTTGCAGATTCAGTTGGTGGTCGGTTGACGAACTAACTTCTTCGATACTGAGTCCATCAGCTGAGTGCAATGTCTTCTACTGAACTTCGCAGCTACTGAACTCTAGCCTACTGAGTTCCTAACATGTTGAACTCAAACTAAGCTATTACATAATCGAAGGTTCATCATTCAGCTAAGGGTTTTGGCATCTTCAAATCTTCAAAATATTGTTCTACTGAATCTCATCCCAACATTCACAATAATAGGAAGGATCAGTTGAGAACTTTTGATAGCAAATTCGACCAAGGAGTGTTCTTCGGTACTCCATGGTCAGTAAATCTTGCAGGATTTTCAACCTCCGGACCCTTTGCATGGAGGAAAGTCCTCATCTGGTTTTTAACGAGTTCGCTACTGAGAAAAGGAATAGAAGCAACTCAGATTCTGAAGATGTAAGCCAGAAGCTACAGAATCTGAACCTAAACGAAGAATCAGAAATGATTCACCAGTTTTAGGATGATGATTCAGCAGAAGATATTCAAAATCAACCCACACTGAATGTAGCTGAGAATATTGATTCTACTGAATAGAATCAATCCTAGGTATTGGTCAATGAAGATACCTAAGTAGGTACTAACACCACCACTGAATGCACCAACTCAGGGGGCACAAATAATGTTCTTGAATCAAACACCCCTTTATTGGACGATTCAGTAGAACCTCAATTTGTCACTGAACTTCTTTAGTTTCAAAACAGTTTCAGACCAGAGCTAATCTCAGACAAGGCGAGAGTGCACTGTATTCCTGCTTCTTGTCTATTGAACAACCTCAGAATATTGAGGAGGTGCTGAACGATGCTGACTGGATTATAGCTATGCAAGAGAAGTTGAACCAGTTCATACGTAACGAGGTTTGGGAGGTTGTCGACAGACCCCGACATCAACATGTCATAGGAACAAAATGGGTCTTCAAGAACAAGCGAGATGAAAACAATGTCATTGTCAGAAATAAAGCTCATCTAGTTGCCAAAGGTTAGTATCAAGCTGAGGGAATTGACTTCGATGAAACGTTTGCCCCAAGTGCAAAACTGGAAGCTATTCGTCCTTTCCTCGCATACGCCTCACATCAAAGATTCAAGGTATATCAGATGGATGTGAAGCGTGCGATTCTGAACGGCGTACTGAAGGAAGAGATCTACGTAGAGCAGCCTTCCGGCTTTTAGTAGGGTTGCCAAGTATATAGACTCAGGAAAGAACTGTATGGGTTAAAACAAGCACCTAGGGCTTGGTATGATACCCTTTCAGATTTCCTCCTTTAGAAAGGTTTTCGCAAAGGCACCGTAGACCGCACATTATTCAGTATCATACTGAACGATGATATTCTTCTAGTGCAAGTCTACGTGGATAACATCATCTTCGAATCTCAGCATGTGTCAAAAATTTAACAAGATGATGAAAGATAAGTTTGAAACATCAATGATGGGCGAGATGAATTTCTTTCTTGGACTTTAGGTTAAACAAACTGATAGAGGGATATTCGTCAATCAAGCCAAATATACTACGAAACTTATCAAGAAATTCGGTTGCGAGTTCAGCAAACCAGTCAGAATCCCTATGAACACAAACTTTCAGATCGATCTTGATAAAGAGGTAGTATCAGTAGCCTCTACTAACTATCGTGTTTTAATTAGTTCATTATTATATCTAACTGATAGTCGACCTGACATAACTTATGTTGTAGGTGTTTGTGCTTGATTTTAGGCAAATCCCAAGCTGAGCCATATGGATTCAGCAAAGAAGATTCTCCACTATCTCAAAGGCACACCTGACAGAGGGTTATGGTATCCAATAGATGATAATTTTGAATTAACTGGCTATACTGATGCTGACTATGCAGGTTGCAGGCTCGACCGAAAATCAACTTCAGGAATGTATCAGTTCTTCGGCAGTAAGGTGATTTCATGGTTCTCCAAGAAACAACATTCACTAGCCACATCCACGATTGAAGCTGAATACATGGCTGCCAGAAGTTGTTGCGCCTAGATCATTTGGCTTTGTCAATCAACTGTAATAGTACCAGTGCCATTGCCATCTCGCAGGATCATGTTCTACATATAAGATGCAAGCACGTGGACATTCAATATCATTTTATTCGCAGTCTTGTCGAGAAGAAGGACGTCAGATTGGAGAAAATCCATGCTGACATTCAGAGGGCTTATATACTGACCAAGCCTCTAGCTAAAGCTAGATTCAAAGATCTTTCAGTAGAGCTCGGTCTCCTAGAACCTACTGACTTCACTTAGTAAGCATTTCAGATGGAGTGTCCTCAGTAAGGGGGAACACTCGTTCTACACTGAATTCGTTCACTTTAGATATTTAGCAACCATCTACACGAGGTATCAGCTGACTACAATGTACAGCTGACAGGTTTGAGTATCTCTTCTAGTAGTCAACTCAGCATAAGAAGGTTTTATGATATCAGTTCAGCATCGCATTTATTGCCTTAGAGAATGTCATTTATTAAAATCGTTTTCATTTATTACACGATATTCTATGTAACTTTGCTGAAACTACTTTCCATTAAATATATGTCGTATCACCTTACTACTATAGGCTATATTAGTCTGAGATTTGACTAAGGTAGCACAATCATCATTACCTTTTTTTATCAAATAAAATCGTGATCATCCAACTGGAAAAGCATGATTTAACCTTAACCGTCGATCATAAAACCATTCATATTTAAAAACCTATTTATCGACGTGATCATCCCAAAACTGCCATCTTCTCCATTTTCTCTCTACAAATACATTCGAACTCTCTGAAAAACATACTCAGCATCCTTCTTGTTTTAATATATTTCAGAGATTTCTTACTGTAATTCTTAATCTCTATAGCACTCATACAGAGTAACTCTATTTTCAAGTGCTAACCATTGTTTTTGCAGAAAGTCATGACGAACCTTACAGTTGTTTCTCCTCTAGACCTCGTTGAGATTTTAGAGAAGGACCGGGTGTGGGTGAACCAGTCATGGAGTTTGACTCCAGTGAATTGGAGATCATGGATGAAGTCTGCGATGCTTTGAGAGCATCTGGGATGGAGCTATTTCTCTTGAAGAAACCGACGTTCTTCCTACCTCAACAGATCACTGAGTTATTTCATAACCTCGAGGAGGAATATGGACACTTGGTTGGGACCTTCCAGATTCACCAGATTCAGGACCCATCCAAGGCGGCTCCCATACTGAAGACGATGTCACTGAAGCAAGCTTTGGACAGAAGCTTCAGACTTCCCAACGAAGGGATCTATCCTGCGGGATATAAGGATGATATCCTTAACGACTACCTGATGCTGTTTTGTGGGAAACCCACAAGTTTCAGAGCTACATTTCCCAAGAGCAACATGTTTCCACAATTCATGGCTTTGGCGTACATTGTAATACAGATACTGACTAGCCAGACCGGCTCTTTGGATCACATATCGTGGGCGAAACTCCAGATGATGATGGTCATATATGACAAAGCTTAGATTAATTGGGTAGATGTCTTCATCGGAGATATTTCAGGCTCAAGGGGCGAAGTTCGATCGATCAGCAGCTCGCTTGAGTGCTAAAGGAAAGCTTCTTTATGGGATGAAGCTCTCAGTCATGATCGAGGACTTCTGTGGGAATGATCAGATCATGTTTGCTGACAAAGAATATTTTAACCCGAAGAAGATTAGATTCCACAACCAAGCCAACTCATTGCAGCAGATTGGCGTTGGTGCCGGTGAGGGTAAGGGAAAGAGGAAAGCTCGAACCCTAATCAAGAAGGTTGCTACCCCGAACAAGAAGAAGGCTTCTGAGCAAGCCATTGTAGTAGCCCCTACTGTCCTCTAGCTGAGAGTTGAGGATACTCCGTCAGCTAAGAAGACTAATTCAGAAGAGAAGGCAAAGTCAGCTGAGAAGGATGTCTCAGCAGACATTGCAGACTCAGTGGAACAGGGGACTTCACCTCATGTCACTACTCCCACTCCACTTTCTCCACTGGATGTACCACCACTCAGCAGCTTACCTTCTGCTGAGAAAAGATAGTCTCCCATAGTTATTGAGGAGATGGAGACGAACACTGAAGTCGGGACTTTTGGGTTTGACCTTCCATTGCTTCAATCCAGAGCAACCCAAGAAGTCTCAGAATACATTCCTGAAATCGCCAGTCACTGTGACTTGGTTGATATAACCAATAGGGCTAGGCTTCAGATGTTGTATAGATTTCGGGACTGGATCACATTAGAGCAATTGATCCGATTCACGTCCGATATTCGGAACTACTGAACGCCGATGAGCTGCAGCTTAGACAGCAGATAGGCTACAAAGAGCCTACTGATCTCAGCTCGTTCGACGACCTTAGGGCGACTATGCTGGCCTTGCTTGAAGATAAATATCCTTCTTCAGCAGCCGTCCCTATGGAAGGTTCAGCAGGTCCCGATGACCAGGAACCACCCAGTGATGCAGGAACTGAGAAGCCTATTAAGGCTTCTCAACAGGAGAAGGAGGGAGAACAACCTTCAGATGATCATACTATCTCCCCTCCTCCTTCTGGATCAGCAGCAGCAGACGCCTCTTGCCCTGCTGACCCTGAACAGCTGTTGCTGTGGTCAGCTTATGAGGTTGGCTTTGTTGCTAAGTGCCGAAAGTCGAAGGCAGTGGCCAAAGCTCTCCTGAAGCAGGGGACTCAGAATCGTCTCCTTTCCAGGAACGTGCATAAGATATGGCGCAAGACCACTGCAGTTCAGTGCGAGGAAGTTAGGGAGCTGAAGTCTGCTGTTCAGAATATTTCTCTGATCCCTAACTTCGGCTCAATTCTCATAAATGCTTTATCCGCACAGAAAGAAGAATTCGACACTCAGCAAGCATCAGTTTAGGAGCTTCTGAAAGCTGGCCATTCTTCCATTCTTGAATCAATCAAGGCAGCCCAGACTGAGCTTCATCACCAGATCTATTAGCTCACTCTAGCTCATGAACAGTGAATTTCAACACTTCAGAATGAGTGTGAGCTGAAGATCGATGCAAAGCTGAAGAAGATTGAAGAACTTGTAGATCTCTCACCGCAAGTATACTGAAGAACTCATTACTGAGAGGAATGATCTACACCTCAAGTTCGAAGATCTTTAGAAGACCTTGGATGAGCTCAACATCTCATATCAAACGCTCAGTCCAAGGTAGTTACTCTTCCCACCCCTCCGAACCTATTGGATGATGCTAAAAAGGGGGAAAAGACTAAGAGCTCTAAGGGGGAAAAGACTAAGACTGAAAAGTCTAAGGGGGAAGTAACTAAGGTTATTGCCCAGGGTATCTCAACAGGAGTTGTAGTAGCTGAGACCGGCCCAAGTGGCTCAGGACCCAAGAAGGCAAAAATTGGCACTTATGAACCTACTCAGAAGATCACTGAGGAAGTGGCCCAGTTCATAGAGGAGTCTGATGCTGAAGACACTCCTCTCGGAATGGGAAAGGACTTCTGAAAATTCCACCTCGTACCCAAAGATAAATAAGCCCAGCAGAGCAGGCTCAAATTGATGCAGATGAGAAGCTCGCTCGGAAAATTGCTGAGGCTGAAGCAGCTAAGAAGCCTAAGAAGGCTCCTACAAATGCCAGAACTAAGGCACCTGCAAGAAAGCCTATTCAGAGGCAGGCTGCTAGTAAGCTTACTCTCAAAGACGATGAGGACAAAGAGAAAGAAAAGGAGAGAGAAGCTGAGAAAAATGCTGATACATCCAAGCAAACAAAGAAACAGGTTGAGCCTACTATTGATGAGCTGATTGATCTCAGCATAAGAGCTCTTGATTCCAGAGGTGAGTGGCATCAGCTAGCTGAAGCAAGAAGAAAGCAGGCAGAAGCCAAGGAGAAGGCGGCAGAAGAGGCACGAGAAGATGAAAGACTTAAGCCTAAGCCTAGTTCAACCAATCACTGCAGTCGTCTGTGATCAACACACTGCATGATCTAACTTTTGTGAGATAATGGACTAATTTATGCAATTATAATAATAAGAAAGGAGAACAATAATAGTGGTAAGAGGAAACATTGTATACAAGCCAATACGTAGATAAGCAGTATACAAACCCAACTATTCTCCCCCTTATACTTGAAGTAAATCTTAAGTATATAATGTGTCTCAAAACATAACTACTAGCTATCACTTCTCCCTCTTATACTAAGATTTATTTCTATGTAGGGGCCCTGGTGGCAGACTCTTAGTGAATGGATCTGCTTGGTTATCCCCGGTCGCTATCTTCTCGATCACCACGTCACCTCGGCGTATGAATTATTGTATAATGTTTTACTTACGTTCTTTGTGTATAAATTCCTAATGGGATCTCAGTTCCTTAGAGTTTGCAACAGCACTGGAGTCATCACAATATATCATGACACACTTTGTCAATGATGTCGAGATCCAGGTGGAAGGCCTTAAGCCAAACTACCTCTTTAGAGGCCTTTGAAGCAACAACATACTCTGCTTCCATGGTAGAGTCAGCAATACACTTTTGTTCCAGCTCCTAAGGTAAACAAATAGCCCGAGATACACTTATTTTTGTCTCTATCTGTTTGGAAATCCGAATTTGAATAACCCATATGCATTAGATCGTTAGACTGGTAGAAAAGCCTCTATTCTCGAGTCCGTTTCATGTACTTGAGAATATGTTTGACTGCAATCCAGCAAGTCTTTCCAAGGTTAAACTAATTTCTCGAGACCATGCTAATGGCTTAACCAATATCTGGCCTCGTGCATAGCATAACATACACGATAAGAAATGATTCTCATGTCCTCTATCTCCTTTGGTGTCTTAGGACACTGATAAATCAATGTCATTAATGTCATCGTAACCTTTTGATAGCATAATTCGTAATTAATGCCATTTTAACCTTTTGATAAATCAATGGTATTAAGAACCTCACACAGCTCTAAGAATTTCACTTGTAAGCCACGCACGCAGGTGGACGTTTACTTGCATAAGCATAGATCAAGCTATTTACCTAGTTCTTTAGTTCCAATCCACACTTAGATTCTTAAGACGAATGGAATTAATAGTTCGATATTATGCACCATATCACTATTAAGAATAAAACGCAGTAAGAGACTTCGAGTGGAAGTGAATTGTACCTGCAGTGACAGCTAAGCATTGACCAATAATTTAACCAAGCTAAAATCAAATTCTCAAAATTGACATACTTACGAGAACCATGACACATTCAGTTTGATTTAATTAGTCATCCTATTTAATTATTATCTTCAAGAGTATTCGTATTTACTAGGCGCGTAAACCACGCAGATGGATGTTTACGGCTTCGCTCCCACTACTCAATAATAATTAAATATTATTTTTTAAAACAAACCTCACAAAAGTTGCAACTCAAAGATATAAGCAAGCCATGCATGTGGACGTTTATTTATATAATTGAACTACTTTCGTGTAGAGTCCAATTAATGGAGCTCTAATTTAATGTTTAATGTCCAAATAATGGAATCTAATTAAACATCTAATTTAAATCTTTCTTAGTATTTTCTTCAAAAGGTTTGTTGAATCATGCAAATCCACATAATTTCTAAAGCATGTAATTTCTAATAATCAAAATAAAACGTGCTCGCGAAAAATTAAACATGCTCTATAACGAAGAAATCATAATTTCATATTAATCTAAGCACAATTAAACATATATGCTAAAGCATTAGAATAAATAAATGTGAAAATAGGAATTAAAATGATCGGGTAAAAAACATAGATAATTCCTATCTATTACTGAGCCCAAACAAAATACAGCTCTTTGATCTACAAAATCTTTGAATTTGGAGCTTCCACATCATCGCCATGTCTATTACAACGTGTCAGACATGTGGCAGCAACGTCAGATGCCAGATCAACAAAGGCTAACGACAGCAGCCCAAGGTCTGACATCAGCCCTTTTGTTGTTGTTGCTCTCATCGCCGCCTGTCGGCAGATGAAGACGGCCTCCTACCGCTATGATCACAGCCGCCCCACTATCAGGAGTCGATTGATGCATACGCCGCAACCGAGGATATCGCGTAACGACGTCGGGAGTTAAAATACACAAGGTCACGACTGCTCACAACAATCGCGTCGCCTTCGCACCTCCACAGCTGCTGCAACCCTCCTCCGTCCCTTCCAACCACACCCAACGTCGACCAAAGGTTTGGTTCGAGAGAATCGTCCGCCTGGAGCCGCCGCCGCGATTAGTGCTGCGGAATTTTGAAACCCATCACCGGCGAGCTCCACCGCTCAAAATCCGCCCTATCCGCCGCGATTTTGTTCAACTGGTTTAGGAGAAATTAAGCTTTGACGATTTATGGAGACCATGAGCAGATTCTAGCCGAAATTGTCCATAATCTCCATTTATTTTGAACTTGTCACCGAAAATAACGTGAATTAGAGCAATCAACTTTTGACATCAATTTTGGTCGTATCTGAGGTCAGATGACTCCATACGACATATCTTCGCGAAACTCATAACAAGACAAACCAAACGCGCAAGCCGCTTGGTCGGAGGAGGTCGAATGCATCGCATCTCCTAACCGCATGTGGTGGCAGAACCCTAAATTTCTAGGGTTTCGGCACCATATGGTTTCGTCTCCAACGCCTCAAATTCGTGCACCGCCAAACCAATACCGTAAGATTACATAAAAAAATATGCATATACATTGGTCCTATCATCTATTCGTGGATTTTCTCAAGAGAAAAACGGTACAAATGGTTCAAAATAATAGCTCGCAAGCCACCCTTAAACACGAAATTGTCCAAAAACGACGAAATAAACCCTAAACATACTCCTAAAAAGCTACCAGGCTATGATACCAAACTGAAGGAATATGAATTATCCGCCTCCTTCGTATGTTATTATAGCTCTGATTTCTATTTTTGATCAGATCTTCTGATCTGTGTCCCTACCCTTTTCTTCATCCTCGTGGCAAAGAACTGAAGATCATATAATTTTTCTCTATCAATCATTCGTCTCTTTCAGAACCCTGTATGTGTGTTTTTCAGAGTGCATATTGATAATGAGAAACCCTGTAGGGCTACTGCTGTTTAGGAGTACTCCTTGGGTGTAATATGATTTTGTGCTCCACCCCTCTGCTAGGTGGCAGCCCTTTTGGTGCCTCAAAGAGGTCACTGTAGGATTCCAGTAAAGGAATCATTAATGGATTATTCTGATCTCCTCCCTCAGACATTGCCATTAAAAGAAATTGTTTTGGTGTAATGGGATTGTCATGCTACAATTTGTAGATGACTGCTGCTGTGACTGGGGGTGGCTTACCCCTTCCCTTTGCTGTGTTAATATATACCCTCTGTGCCTCATGCATTATGGCGAAGTACATGTCATCATAGTCCAGTATGATAGGAGACCCTCTTTTAAGCCATTCACTCCCCAATATCAAATCATAACGTGCAGTTTGTAGCAATCTAATATCATACATGAACTCATGATTCTGCATTTTCCATCTGAACCCCATCAATTTTATGTTACTCACCATAACATTCCCATTTGCCACTAATACATTTAGTTGTCTCCCTGGTTCCAAAACTCCTCCCAATCCCTTAGCCAATTCTGTGTTCAGGAAACTCAAGGAGCTGCCAGTATCGATTAGGATCCTCATCTTTCTTGGTCCAGAACTTCCCATCAACCTCATTATACTCTTGCCAGATTCTTCTTCCAGAGAACACAGAGTAATCATTGTCATACCTAGCTCCTCATTAGCATCCCCAAACTCATCCTCATTAGTAACCATTTCTAAACTGTTTAGAAATTCACCTTGTTCCTCTACAGTCATAACCATGAAATTAATCTTCTTGGTGCACTTGTAACCGGGTGTGAACTGCTCATCACAGTTGTAACAAAGTCCCTTAGCTCTCCTTTAATCCATCTCCATAGGAGTGAGCAGCTTGAACCCGGGCTTGACAGCAGGCCCTGCCTTAGTTGTTGTTTTATGATGCACCTTCCATTCATTTTCTTTGTATAGGAAGATAGGTTCATCCCTTTAGTAAACTCGTTGATCTTCCTCATGAAAGATTCATTCAAGTGGACTTGTTGCCTTCCCAAATGTATAACTGACTCTAGGAATTAGAGTGTAGCATGTCAAGGTCAACTTGTATGTCTTTATCCAAACCACTCACAAAGGCTGCCATCCAATAGTCTTCATCAAACTCACCACACCTGCTGTGTACTATAAATACTTTTAACTCCTCAAACCTAGCCACATAATCATCATAGTTGCCAATGTGCCACAATTTATGTAATTCATCAATGGCCTTATTAGCTTGCAAGTCCTAAAAGCAATTTGATATCATGCGCACAAACTGTGCCAAGATCAAATCATCCCCCTTCAAAGGAAGATTGTCATACCATTCTAAGGCTTTCCCTTCAAAATACATGGAGGCAAAAGTCACCTTCTGCTCTTCTGGTATAGTAACCATAGAGAAATAACCATTACACCTCAGTAGCCACGATCTAGATCGTGTGCCGTCAAACTTAGGAAAATTTATTTTCGCCACAGTTGGTAATATTCCCACAGATGAATTACCAGAACTCATAGAATGGTTTTTAAAACCATTTCCCCTCACATTTCCAAATGAGCCATTACAGTTATTTTGATTGTTGTTCCACTGTTTTTTACCACTTCCCAGAATGGACATCCTCACCTCCTCAACCCCTTTAGGTAACTTGCCTATGGGTTTTGGAACCTCCATGTACACAGATCCTATAGTTTTAGGAATTCCCATATACGTAGCCCCACTCCCATCATCAATTCCCTTACCCGTGTTCTTAAATCCTGGGGGGGAAGTGGTGCAGTACGAAATTGAGCATTATAATAGTGTGGAGTAGGGGGATGTTGTGGCAGTATAGAACCATGCTTAGAACCGTGACCTAGTTGTGACTCAACCAAATCTAATCGATCTGATAATTTACCAAGCATACCAGAGAAGTTGTTGGTGAGGGTGCGAGTTGTTAACACCGATTGTTGCATCATATTATTGTTTAAGAGGTCTGCTAAGGCCTCAAAAGGGGAGACTTGTCACACCTCGTACCGGAGCTCGTGTCGGCGTGACTATTAATGGAGAAATGGCGTTCAGGAACGAAGGCGGTTTACTGACCAGGAAGGGAGTAGGAACTACTGAGGATGGAGTTGTTGACTCTACTGAAGAAGATGTCGAGTACTGTGATGCTTCGGCTTAATTCACAGCCACTGATCTCCAAAGTGGCTGAGCAGCTGTGATTGAGGAAGGAGGTTGGGCGTGGACAGCAAATCACACTTCCACGTGTCTATCTGCTATTTTAATAACTAGTCATAAATAATTACTATTAATTTCCTTAAGTGTGTCTAGTAAGCGTGTTATACTAGTCACGCGGTTGTAGCAACTGTTATATTGGGCGGTTTCGGCGTTGGAATGGATAACAATGAAAACAATCTCTCTCCCTCTCTCTCTCTCTCTCTCCATTTCCTCTCACTCTCAATTCTCCCGTGTTCTTCTTCCCGATAAAATCCAAAATCTGATTTACAATTCAATTCAACAACTCTTTTTCGATCAAGTCTGGTAAATATCTAATACAATTAACATCACAAACCAGTGGTGTTACAGTGGTATTAGAGCAGAAGGTTCCATGGCGGCGCCGAGCCTCTCCACCATTCCTGCTCTGAAACCATTGTAACACCACTATCTTGCGAAGTTAATTGTATTAGATATTTACCAGACTTGATCGGAAAAGAGTTGTTGAATTTAATTGTAAATCAGATCTGAATTGTATCAGGAAGAAGAACACGAGAGAATTGAAAGTGAGAGGAAATTGAGAGAGAGAGAGATTGTTTTCATTGTTATCCATTCCAACGCTGAAACCACCCAATATAATAGTTGCTACAACCGCGTGACTAGTATAACACGCTTACTAGACACACGTAAGGAAATTAACAGTAATTAATTATGACTAGTTATTAAAATAGCAGATAGACACATGGAAGTGTGATTTGCTGTCCACGCCCAGCCTCCTTTGTTGGGTTATGAGTCAGTGGTTGATTTTAATCATCACTTAGAGGGTACTTTGTTTTATTCTCAGTAGTTCTTGTAATAGGAGTTGTCTATTTATCGGTAATGGGGGAAATCATAGTGATTTAGTGCTATAGAATTGAAGATCCCAAAACCTGTCTTGTACCCATAGTGTAGTGTCTTTCAGACTAGATGATGTAATAGGCTAGACTGCTCTTATTCTCATTATCTGTTTTGTCTAAGTCCTGTAAGGGGTATTTGTTGGTCTGAACTTCAGTAGGAAGTTAAATTCCAGAACCCCACATCATCACTTGTAAAAGCTCGTGTCTTCAGGTCTCCAGCTGACTACACATCAGTAGAAGATTTCTCATCAGCTGAACCTCTAGTAGAAGAATGCAGGATAAAGCTTAGTACCTTCAGAGTCATCAGCTGACTACACTCAGTAGAAGATTGTTTTATCAGCAGACTCAAACGAAGAAGACAATGATCGTGTCAGATCTAATGTATCCGACAGGAAATGACCCGACCTTTAATACATAATTCGAAAGTCAGCAGAAGATCATATGAGGAAGAGTGAGAGTCAACTCAGACGAAGACTGATGTCTGACAAGTCTCACCTACCACAAACCTCGACCAATGAGAAGCGGTCTAAGCCTTACCTGCTCTGACCAACTAAAGTTGCTCTCATGCACAGTGACCAACTACTCTGCGACATTATTTCGAACGTATGGCCGTTTTCCTTGGACGCTTGTGACACGTGGTATCGTCCCCTCCAACGGACAAATGCCTGGGTCACAACTATAAATAGAGAAGCTTTTCCGAGCTCAACGCATGGGATATCAAAGGGATTACACGCTCAAGCATTCAAAACACTCTAGCGCTTTCACAAAGATCCAGCGAAGAACTTGCTTATTAGAATATTTTTAGTTCTTCTCTCTAGTGTTTTTTCCTTAGATCCCTCTTCTCTATCTAAGCTCCATTGTTATATACATAGCTTAGAAACTTCGAAGGAGTTTACTCTTCGTGACTATTCTTATTGTAAGAACTCCTTCATAGTTGGAGAAAATCTCCTCCCCTTCAAACTTCGGTTTGATTTGTAAAGTCGCTAAGGACTATAACTTAGAAGGGTTTGTCCAATGCACAGATACATTATTGAGGCTTGCTCAGATTAATCAACAAGTCCTCCTGTTCAGCAGGACCGTGGACGTTGGATCTTACGTATCCGAACCACGTTACAAATCGCTTGTGTCATTTACTGTTTTATTGCATTATTTTCAAACTATCTTACAAACTCATACTTTGCATAAAATGTATTTAAAAGTGCACTAGCCAAAACTATTGGGTTTGCAAAAAACACGTTTTCAAATCGAAACGAAGTCTATCGGGCCCTACACTTATCCGCACTCACTCTCTGCTTGAGGTTCTGATACTAACAAAAGTCAGTAGAAGAAACTCAGTAGTTGAGTCACTCTGACCCGCGATCAGAAGGTTACTATCTGGCACTGTTCATCAGTCGCAACCTACAGCTCAGTTATCCTTCGCATTTGAGAAAATAAACTTGTACTCAGGTGTATTCACCCCCCCTACTCCTGACACTCGTCTTCGGACCAACAATTGGCATAAGAGCAACGGTGTTCTCCTGATCATCGGTTCTGAAACTACTGGTCTACTTGAACAGATCCTGAAAACGTTTTTCACTACATAAGCATCTCTTCCTACATCCTTATACTCTCACCCATAATGTCTTATATGTCAGGTATACAGATGGTGTCGATGTTCTCTATGGAGAACTACACGGTGTGGCGCGTGAGAATGGAGGCGCACCTTACATCACTGCACGACAGCATGACTGATGTCCTTGAGACAGGACCCATCATTCCCATGATCCACAGCGTTCAATATGCCGCTGTGGGAGGTGTAGAAGCATAGACTGGTGTTAAGGTTGCTAAAGACAAATCTGCCTTCACGCTTGAAGAGAAAAAGCTGCACAACCTCGACCGAGTTGCGCGGAATGCAATCCTGACTACGCTCAACGATTCACACCTCGGGAGGGTGAAAGATTGTAAAACGGAAAAAAACTTTGGGATGCCCTGGCAGTACTGAGCAAAGGAACCCCGCAGATTAAAGAGAACAAGCTCGAGCTAGAGCTTCAAAAGTTTAACACCTTTGCCATGGAGCCCAACAAGACCATTGACGAGCTTAGCATCATATTCACAAACCAGATCAATGTTATCAACGAGCTAGGGAGGACGTTCACCAACAAAGAGATGAACACCAAGATCTTGAGAGCGTTGCCTCGACTGAAGTGGCTTCCTTTTGCTACTTATTTACGTCACTCAGATCTTAATGCTTTGACTCCTGATGTTATCTCTTCAGAAATAAAGACTGAGGAGTTCGAGCACAGCCTACCCCAAAGATGTTCCAGTGCTCCAGCTAACACCCAGATAGATCATGCTTTCAAAGCAACAGTCAGCAAATCTGGAGCTAACCCTATTTCTTCCAGCAAGACAGTAGTTGCTTCAGATACTAAATCTTCCGAGACTCCCGCTACTGATCAACTTGCACTTATAGCTCTCAAGTATCAAAGAGAGAAGGAAAGAGTCAGAAAGCTGAAGAAATACCACCGAGATTCTCCCTCAGGTAAGAAAGATCCTCGAAATAGGGAAGAATCTAAACCATCTACTGATTGCAGGAACGCAGAACCTACTGCCAGTCCATCTAACAGCTCAGCTGGAAAAGGCGGTAGAACAACTGTGTGTTACAACTGCAAGAAAGAGGGACACTTCCGGTACGACTGTCCCGAGCTCTCAGCAGCTCAACAAGCAGAAAGGCAAGCCAGACGTGAAAAATTTGCCCGGAGGAGGCAGACCTACATCGCCGGAGAGTTATCCGACGACTCAATCGAGGAAGATACTTTCATGTATTCTTCTGAAGACGAAGCTTCATTTATAGTCATTGAGGTCGGAGAAACAAATCCTGAATCAACGACTGAATATTGTCTGATGGCCGGAGAAGAGGCTGAGGTAAACTTGAAAATTTTTTAACCTCCTCTTAACAAAGCACACACGACACATGCTCATCTACAGATGAACCGCTAGACGTAGTACAAGCATATGACGATCTACTAGAGGAGCAGAATCTGTTAAGTAGAGAGTTCAGCAGAACTATTCAGGAATTGGAACAGGTAAAGGCTAAGAATCAGAGAATTTCTTCTGATTGTCAGGTCTCCACTGATTCAGAGAATCTAGTTGCGAGACTGAAGGAAGAGATTAAATCTCTTATGACTAAGTCTCAGCTTCAAGAAACTCAGATATCAGTTCTGACCAAGGACAATTCTGAGAAAGATACTGAAATAGCCCGACTAATTCATAAACTCGCAGAGGTTGAGAAAGATTATGAATCAATTCGGGAAAGTGATGAGGTTTGGCGAGGACTGATGACTGAACAACACCTAGGAGCCAAAGAGAAGTTGGAAAGCATGCATAGAACTCAGAGGCCACCAGCCATGAAAGTAGGACTTGGCTACACTCATGAAGCTTCCACCTCTACTTCTAAAGGCTCAGAAATGCTGGCTGATAGGTTCGTTAGAGGGAAAGTTCAGATCACTGAACCAACAACTCAGGCGAAGAACAAACAGAAGATGATTGCACCTCAGCTGAGCAACAAGAAACAACTGACCAAAGGTTCTAGCCCCAGAACACCATGATCAAATTCAGGGGGAACTAAGAAGGTCAGAAGGGCAGAGCAGTATGACGAGCCACTGTATGAGCATCCAACACAGTATGTTTCGTATTATGAGCCCAGAGTCAGGAGGAGCAAAAAGCCTCAGAAGAAGAATGCTCCTAAACCCAAAACTGCCAGGAAGTCAGTATCTCCAGGTCCAGTGGAGAAAAAGACTGACAAGGTTCAGAAAAAGAAGTCTCAGACTCCTAAGGTCCCGAGACAGATCTGGGTCGCGAAATCACCAACTAATGCTTAAGGACCCAAACTGAACCAAAGGGTACCTAAAAATGTTTCTGTTTTGCAGGTGCGTAAGGACCCTTGGATTGTGGACAGCGGCTGCTCGAGATACATAACGTATCAAAAGAGCATGCTGACCAATTACGTGCAAGTAGATGGTCCCAGAATTAAGTTTGGTGGCAACTCTAAAGGCTATACAAGGGGATACAAAACACTGAACCTTGGGACTGCTTCAGTTCCAAGAGTAACATATGTTGAAGGACTTCAACATAATCTCCTTTCTGTCATTCAATTCTGTGATAATCTTAATAGAGTTATCTTTGACGCTGGTTTTCTGTGATGTTGTTGACAACTCTAAAGGCTATACAAGGGGATACGAAACACTGAACATTGGGACTGCTTCAGTTCCAAGAGTAACATATGTTGAAGGACTTTAATATAATCTCTTTTCTGAAAGTCAATTCTGTGATAATCTGAATAAAGTTATCTTTGACGCTGGTTTCTGTGATGTTGTTGACAAATCTACAAGGAAAACAGTGTTATTAGGTTCGCGAAAGAAGAATATATACATTGCAAATTGGAATACCGCAGAACCTTAGGCTTGCTTACTTGCTCAGACGAAATCCAGTTATAAAACAGGATGGTTGTGGCACAAGAGACTCAGTCACATGAATTTCAAGAAAATGAACAAGCTAGCCAAGAACTCTAAAGTCAGAGGACTGCCCAATGAAGCTTTTATCAAAGATAGAAATTGTGAAGCATGCTTGAAGGGAAAGCAGACAAAGAAAAATAATCCACCTATTCCGTCACCTTCCACTAATGGAATCCTTCAACTGCTACACATGGACTTGTTTAGGGTAGTTTCTCCAGTGACTGTAAGAGGCAAGAAGTATGCCCTCATCGTTATTGATGATTATTTGAGATATACGTGGGTCATCTTCATAGCCAACAAATCTCATGTTAAGACTGAGCTACCAAGACTGCTGAAGAAACTCAGTGTGGAGAAAGACATCAAAATTCAGAGAATTCGCTCAGACAGAGGAACAAAGTTTCTTAACTCAGTAGTTAAAAAGTACTGCGATAAGGAGGGAATTAAGCACGAGACTTCAGCAGCTCGCACCCCTCAGCAGAACGAACTTGCTGAACGAAAGAACAGAACACTAAAAGCAGCAAGAACGCTCCTAGCAGACTCTGGACTACCCTCAAAGTTCTGGGTTGATGCTACTGACACCGCCTGCTACACTCAGAATCACTCACTACTTATACAGCAGCACATGAAGACGTCATACGAACTGTGGAAAGGGAGAATTCCTTCTATTTCTCATTTCCATATTTTTGGTTGTCCTTGCTTTATCCACAATAATGGGAAGGATCAGTTGAAGGTCTTTGATAGCAAATCTAATCAAGGAGTATTCTTAGGATACTCTCGAGTCGGTAAAACCTTCAGGGTCTTCAACTATCGGACTCTTTGTGTTGAGGAAAGCCGTCATGTTATTTTTGATGAGTTTGTTACTGAGTACAGGAAACCAAAGAAGACAAATCCTGAAGATGTCAGCAGCAAGCTTTAGGATCTCACACTAAATGACAAAGCTGAGAAGATCCAGCATTGTTGGGATGATGAGTCAGACGATGAAGAAATTCAGACCCATCCCGCAAGCACTGTAGCTGACCTGGTTAATTCTACTGAACAGAATCAACATCATGTAACAATGGTCGATGAGGAAGCCCCAGTGGTAACTGAGACCTCTACTGAGAATATAAACTCAGGGGGTACAACTAATGTTCCTAAGCTAAATGCCCCTGAACCTGGAAACTCAGTAGATCCTAACCTTCTTACTGAATGGCTTCAGTCACAAAATAATACTACTGAAATGCCTAACACTACTATTGAGTGTACAGAAGTAAATTTAGAAGAAGAAGCCAAACTCAGACGTTCGTGGCTAGACGCTCTCTCTCCTGATTTAAACATTGGAGATCCATCAGCAGCAGTAAGGACAAGATCCAGATTAAGCCAAGGAGAAAGTGCTCTCTACTCCTGCTTCTTGTCTACTGAAGAACCTCAGACTATAGAGGATGCTCTCAACGATGCTGACTGGATCATTGCCATAAAAGAGGAGCTGAACCAGTTTGTCCGTAACGAAGTTTGGGAGCCTTTTGAGAGACCTAGACATTAGCACGTGATCAGCACTAAGTGGGTCTTCAAAAACAAGCGAGATGAAAACAACGTCATAGTTAGAAACAAGGCTCGACTTGTTGTCAAGGGATACTGTTAAGCAGAAGGAATAGACTTTGATGAAACATTTGCCCTAGTCGCCAGATCGGAAGCAATTCGTCTGTTCCTAGCTCATGCAACGCATCAAAGATTTAAAGTATATCAAATGGATGTAAAGTCAGCGTTTCTGAACGGCGTACTGAAGGAAGAATTCTACGTGGAACAACCGCCTGGATTTCAGCAGGGACATCAGGTGTACAAACTTTGGAAAGCTCTGTATGGGTTAAAACAAGAACCCATGGCTTGGTACGATACCCTATCAGACTTTCTGCTTCATAAAGGTTTTCAGAAGGGGACAATAGATCGCACCCTATTTAACATCAAGTCAGGCGATGACATTCTACTGGTGCAGATCTACGTGGACGACATCATTTTCGGTTGCAGGAACGTGACTATATGTCAACAATTCGAGAAAATAATGAAGGAGAAGTTTGAGATGTCCATGATGGGGGAGATGAATGGGGGAGATGAAGTATTTCCTTAGATTTCAATTAAAGCAATCAAATGAAGGAATATTCATCAACCAAGCTAAATACACTCGAGACCTCCTGAAAAGATTCGGCTGCGACTCAAGCAAGCCAGTCAAGATCCCCATGAACACAAATTTTAAAATCGATCAACACAAAGAGGGAGCTTCTGTTAACTCTACTGATTATAGAGCTATTATTGGTTCTTTATTATATTTAACTGCAAGCAGACCTGACATAACTTATGTTGTAGGTGTATATGCAAGATTTCAGGTGAATCCCAAGCGAACTCATCTGGACTCAGCAAAGAAGATTCTGCGATACTTGAAGGGAACACCTGACCCAGGGTTATGGTATCCTGCTGATGATAATCTGATACAAACGGGTTATTCTGATGCTGATTATGCAGGATGCAGGATAGATCGAAAGTCAACTTCTGGAACATGTCAGTTCCTAGGTAGCAAGCTGATATCATGGTTCTCAAAGAAACAGCATTCAGTGGCAACGTCCACTACTGAAGCTGAGTATATAGCTGCTAGAAGTTGCTGTGCCCAGATCCTTTGGCTTCGACAACAACTACAAGATTATGGAATTACTCAAAATGAAGTGCCCATCTACTGCGACTCCACCAGTGCTATTGCAATTACTCAGAATCCAGTTCTTCATACGAGATGCAAGCACGTGGACATTCGACACCACTTCATCAGAGACCATGTCGAAAAGAAGGATATCAGGATGGAGAAGATCCATACTGACAAGCAAAGGGCAGACATACTGACCAAACCACTAGCTGAGAACAGATTCAGAGAATTATCAGTCGAGCTAGGTCTACTGGATCATACTGACTCGAGTCAGTAAGAGAAGTCAGTACAACAGGTCAAAAGTCAGACTCAGTACTTTGATTCAGTCGGGTGAATCATAAAGTACACGATAAGGGGGAACATGGTATCATCAGTACCACGAAGATCCTCCTGAGTCATTACGGTAACCAGCTGATCATACAAGTTCAGCTGAAGAGGTTTGCGTAGTTAGATTTTTTAATATTCTCAGAAGCATGCTGGCATTTATTAAGTCAATCGTTTGCATTCAGTAGCATGACTTGCATGTCTTCTCACCTTACTCTATCTGCGCTTATCTTACGTGGGTCTAGATTAGAGGCGGCTAAGTAATCATTCCGTTTATAACATCAGATCACAGCAGTCACAGAAAAGCGAGATTTTATATCAACCGTTCGATCGAAAAACCCTTGGTATTCAAATCTTATAAAATCTTACCTTTTCACTCTAATCCCATCTTCTTCGCCATTCACGCACTCAGAGCTTTTTCGAGCATTCAGTTTTTACTGCATCATTCTCTATCTCAAACTGCTTATTTCCTTCAAAGCTCTGTGATTACGGTAAATTTTCTTAACTATTAGCAACTAATTGATCGAACTTACTCTATTTTCAAGTGCTAACGTGATTTTTGCAGGCATCTATGGCGATTGTTAAGACCCCGCACAACATCGAGGAAATCATCCGTTCCAGGGTTCTCTTCGAACCCACGATGGTATTCCATCAGGTGGAGCTTCAGTTTTTAGAGCCCACCTTCTCGGCTCTAGAAGCGTCCGGCCTGAAGCTTCTAGTGACGAAGCACACCAAAGCGTATCCACCCCGTCATGTGGTAGAGTTCTATTACAACTGGCGTTCCGTGGAGGATACGGATGGGGAGGTGACGTTGATCGGCTATATGAGGGAAGTGGCCCCTCAGAAGTGGGAATCTAGCAGAGCCGACATCAATGTGAGGGAGACTGTGAAGCCCTCCTTTGATTTACTGGATTTTGGGATTTCTCCCGTGGGCTACAAGGAGACAGAGCTCAATGCCTACGTCCACCGATTCTGTGGAAGGGACGATATCTCCTTCAAGTCCGCCTTGCCGAAGAACCAACTGCTTCCGGAGTACAGAGGCCTCGCATACGTCGTTATCCACATTCTGATGAGCGCCGCCGGTTCCTTCGACCAGCTGTCCAAGCTGAGACTCCAACTGATGATGGCTATAGTTGATGGAGTTCAGGTGAACTGGACACAATTCTTTATGGCCGAGCTGAAGGCTCAGGCACAGAAGTTTGCAGCCACTGAGTTAGGAGAGAGAATACTGATTAGTGTGAGCAAACTCCTGTATGGGACCAAGGTGTCCGTACTGATGGAGGATTCGGTGATGAATCATGCGTTGTTCGTAGATTCTAAGTACTTCAATCGCAAGCTCATTAAATTCAAAACCAAAGCAGCGGCTGAGAAGTCTATCGGAGGTGGAGCAACTGAGCTCAAGAGATCATCTACTGATCTGCCTCCACGGGCCGATCAGCCGAAGCGAAAGAAGCTCTCCAAGGCTGGAGCTTATAAGGCCCCCGCTAAGCCTGCTTCCCCTCCACCACCTCAGGAGGAGGAGCTATTGGATGTTGATACCGGCATTGAGGGTGCCACGCTGAAAGACAAGGTACAACGAGTCAGCACGGATGAGACTCAGTCGAAGGAAGTTAAGGAACCGGCTACTGAGGTCTCTTCTGATCAGTCATCGACTGTCAGATGACTCGTCTCCGTGCCACAGGAGAAGTCGCCGCACAAATTCCTGAGATCTCTTCTCATCAGGACTTGGTCGACATAGCGATCAGGGCAAGGACTCAGATGTTGCTGAGGTTCCTCAACTGGGACATACTTGCAGAGCTCATCCAACAACACTCTGCATTGTCCCTACTGGCAGAGGAACAAAGTCTGCAGTCAGCGATTGGGTTTGGGGAACCCGCTGACATCACTTCCTTCGAGGACCTACGCTCAGCCACGTTATATCTTCTGGAGCTGAGGTCCTCCCCGCAGACTACCAGGAGCCCGTCACCGCCTTCTCATCATGATGATGATAATGATGATGAACAGGCACCACCCAAGGATGCAGAACAGGGAGATTCTGCTGAGGGAAAGTCTCCCAGCGAGAAGGGCGAGTCACCACCACCACCTCTTGAATCAGGTGCTGCCCCAGTTGCTTCAACCAGCAGGAAGCAACAACTTGCAGCCTCAGAGCAGAGGCTCGGAACCTCATCCTACTAGATTAAACCAATCGGTTCCGTGTCCTCAAAGTCTGTCCACCGCACAATCAGAAAGCAAGGAGACAAAAATTGTCTCCTGGTTAAGGACGTCCACCTGAAGTGGGCGCAGTACACAAAGGCGCATACAGAGAAGGTTGGACTTGCGAGCGCAGTCAAGAAGGTCTCGAACGCTCCTACTCCCAACATACAGGAGATCGTCGAGACAGCACTGGCAGCTCAAATGGAATACTTGGCTTCTCAATATCAGCAGCTGCTCGAAGCCCAGCAGAAGAAGTTTGCTAAGCAGCTGACTAAGAGCTTAGCCACAGTCCAGACCACCGTGGATGAACGCAACAAGATGGCCACCTCTAGTATTCAGAAGGCCTTAGAGACTCAGGCGGCCACCCTGAATCTTATCCAGGCAGAGATGACTGTCTCCCACGATGCATCGCTTCTAAAACAGAGGAACGAAGCAGAAACTCACATTCGACAAATCCGCAAGGATCAGGAGGATGATTGGGTACACTACTGTGATGCCATCGGAGACTTCAACACCACCACCACTTCCATTAAGACTGCTATCTTCGATCTTCAGAAGGAAGTAGCAGCCATCAGGACCCTTCTGACCCTGGCTGCGGATGATGCCAAAAAGGGGGAAGAAAGGGAAGGAAGAGGTCAGGTAGGCGGGCAGTCAGAAGAGAGGGAAGTCCTCAAGGGGGAAAGTTCAGCAGCACAGGCTGGAACTGGCTCTGTTCCCCCTCCCCAAGTCCAAATCCCTCAAGTCCAAACAACTCAGCTGCCCGACCCAGTTAGAGGATCAGGTGAAGGATCCTTGGCTCAGGCGCAACATATAGAGGAAGGTCGCTTAGTTCGTGGACCAGGAGGATGAGCCCCTGCTGCCTCAAAGGCCTGGGGAGAAGAAAGTTACTGAATCTACTCCACCTCCTTCCTCGACGCCCAAATTCAAAACTAGAGCGGAGCAGGAGGAACATGACAAGCGAGTGGCTCAGCTTCTCCAGGATCAGTTGGACTACGAGGTGAGGTTGGAGGAAGAGGCTCAGAAGCCTAAGAATAAGACTAGAGTGACAGTTGCCAAAATGTCTAAGAGTCATGCCAAGAAAACATTGGATGAACAGAAGAAGAAGGCTCAACAATCTGCTGATGAGCCTGCTGACTCAGACACGTACAATCTGCCACTTGCTCAGAGGCTAAATAAAATCTCTACTCTTACGCCTGAGCAGGAGGCAGAAGACAAGGCAACCTGGGAGGCCAGGCAGCAAGGGCTAAATCTCCGGAGAGGAGATAAGAGAGTTGCGGCCTTAAGGGAGAAGAAGAGGTTGGAAGATGATGCAAGCAAAAAGAGCTCAACCCTAGCTTCCGATATTGATGATTGATGAATACGTAATATTTAAAACTTCTTCACCGAACACAAAGTATATAATACTCTTCCAAGTCGAAACAGGAAAGGAATTAAAAAAAAAAATAAAGAGTGCTGGACTCCAATTTGAATTCGTTCTGCAGTCTTGCTGATAAATTTCCAATTGCCGATTACACACTTTGCCAAAATAAGAAATATAGATCAAAGCTTTCAAACCAAAACAAAATTGGAATTAAAGATAAATCCCAATAGGAAACGTCCCTACGAAACCAAGATGATTTCGTCCCAATCAAGACGTACGTCTTGCCAAACCAAGTCCCAAATCAAGCATACTAAAAACTAGGGTTCTCATCTCCTTTTATAAGATGGAAGCCCACAACTTATTGATACGGAATAAACAAGCCCAACACTACGAAAATAACAATATAAAACTACTAAAATAATAATACGAAACTTGGCAACCCGCGATGCCTCATGCGATCCATGCAATACCTCCTCACGTGATCCATGCAATTCCTCACGTGCATTCGCATCTCCTCCTCGCTTGCCATACCTTCGTCGCACATAAAATATCGTAAATTGATTATCCGGTGCCACTTCTTCAATCGCCGCCCCTTCGTCTGATTGCTCCACATAAACTCCCTCCCCCTAAAAACGGCCTTGTCCTCAAGGCAAAAATGCAGAAATTGAAGCCGAAAATCCTCTTATTCCACCCACGAAGACTACTCCTCCCCGCGATTTTTCCACCGCATTCGATCCTGCGCCCTCTCTAAATTCAGCCGTAATTGTCGAATTATGTTTCTAAACCGCCTTTTCCATATCATCCCGTTTTTGTAATGTTTTGAGAGGATGCTAACGAGTACCTTCGCCCATTAATCTAACAAGTCGCTCATTGAGCTTAAACATGATATATAAACGTTCATAATTTACCCGCAACTCGCCTAATGTCTTGAGCCATGCAATACCAAGTAATAAATCCACACCACTGAGCGGAAAAACGTGGAAATCCACAGTAATCCTTCTCAACTCGAATTGAATGTCCATGCTGATACACAAACCCTCGAAAAAGACACGGTGTCCGTCCCCTAACCGTACCGGAAAAACCTTGGATGCATCAGCGCTTAACCCTAACTCCGACACCAACTTATTTGATATAAAATTATACGAAGCTCCACTATCCACGAGTATCGTAACATCCTTTCCTTTGAGCACGCCAAGCAGTCTAAGTGTATCCGTACCCAAAAATCCATAAGCGGAAAAAGCATTCAAGATGACGCCTCCGGCCGGCTTCGGTCCAATGTCTGCGACCGGAATCAAAACCTCGTAATTACCCCCCTCCGTTAAAACCACTTCCTCCAACTCCAAATGCTCAGTATCATCATCATCATCCACCATCAAAATCCGCAAATTTTTAACCGCACAAACATGATTTGTGGGGTGATACGGCAGTTTACACTTAAAACACAAGCCCTACTGTCGATGCTCTTCTCTCTCGGTCTCCGTCATGCGACGGAACGGTGCCTGAATGATTACAGATCGCTCACTTGGATTCGTCGTGGCCGGTGGTGCCGGCAATGCCAATGGGGCTGGTGTTGGGTCGAGACACGCCGTGAATATTGCAACGGAGCTTTACGCGGAGTCCATTGCTCCTTATACCCGCCCGTCATACGCGAGCTATTCTGTACCGTAATTTCTGCCTATAGCCGTCGAAAAATCTGTCGGCTCAACAAACCAGACTTGATCCCGTATGGGTTCCTGTAATCCCATAATAAACAAACTCAAAATATTCTCCCTCGGAACCGTTTTGACTTGATTTGCCAAGTGTGTAAATTGATCGATATAATCCAAAACATTGCTCGTCTGTTTTAACGCCGCTAATTTGGCGAAAGCGCTGCCTTCACCGCCTTCATCGAAGCGCTCGGCCAAAGCCTTTGAGAACGCCGGCCATGTATACTCCGGCATCTCTACCGTAAACTACCCATACCAATTCAACGCAGGGCCTTCCATTGCTACGCCGAGCAACTGTCATTTTTGCGTCACCGAACTCCCATACAGCTCAAAGTGATCATTAACCTTAGATATCCACCCTAACGGATCATCGCCATTAAACGCCGGTAATGGAGGCGGAAGAGTCTGCCTCGTCTCTAAGCCCTCAGTATGCGACTGTTCTTTCGATAATAGGGCTTCTAATTGTGCCTGAATTTGCGCCAGTGTATCAATAGTCTTTGCCGATGTCGTCGTCAAAATTTCCAATTTCCCTTCTAATGCCGATACTCATCCCTCCATGATAGATTGTTGATTTCAACGGGCTCTCGTTTCTACCATACACCGTTAGATCCGGCAGGTCGGACCAAAATGATGCAAGCAAAAAGAGCTCAACCCTAGCTTCCGATATTGATGATTGATGAATATGTAATATTTAAAACTTCTTCACCGAACACAAAGTATATACTACTCTTCCAAGTTGAAACAGGAAAGGAATTAAAAAAAACAAAGAGTGCTGGACACCAATTTGAATTCGTTCTGCAGTCTTGTTGACAAATTTCCAATTGCCGATTACACACTTTGCCAAAATAATAAATATAGATCAAAGCTTTCAAACGAAAACAAAATCGGAATTAAAGATAAATCCCAATAGGAAACGTCCCTATGAAACCAAGATGATTTCGTCCCAATCAACACGTACACCGTGCCAAACCAAGTCCCAAATTAAGCATACTAAAAACTAGGGTTCTCATCTCCTTTCATAAGATGGAAGCCCACAACTTATTGATACGGAATAAACAAGCCCAACACTACGAAAATAATAATACAAAACTACTAAAATAATAATACGAAACTTGGCAACCCGCGATCACTCCTCATGTGATCCATGCAATACCTCCTCACGTGATCCATGCAATTCCTTACGTGCATCCGCATCTCCTCCTCGCTTGACATACCTTCATCGCACATAAAATCTCGTAAACTGATTATCTGGCGCCACTTCTTCAACCGCCGCCCCTTCGTCTGATTGCTCCACATCAGAATACCTAGCCAAAATAATAGATCTTACTGATAGGATCGCCAGGGAGCCAATCCTCGACAAGAGTAAACAAGTTCCGAGGACATCCAAGTTCTTCCGGCGAGGTGCACAGAAGGCATATCTCAAGAAGACTCCGCACCGCCGCGTAGATAGATGGATCCCCTGGAATTTGAATGAGTAGTGGGAGATGCTGAAGATTGATTTCATTAAGGCATACTATATGTGGCAGTGCTATCCTGCTGAGGTGTCGCTTGCTGATCTCTTCGACGAGTTCATCTATCAGTACGACGCGAACTTCAGAGCACAAATCAAGCTACTTCTATTTAAAGAGAAGCTGCCACTCACTGCTCCTGCCTACCGCCAGCTGACTCCTCCCATGCCTACTTGAGGAGTTATATGCACGAAGGTGATCGAGGACGAGGTCAAGACTGCTGCACATCACAATGACTTAGATCCTTTGCAGCCAAGCAATCTCGATGACATCCAAACCCTCAGAGCGAGAGTGTACAAATCTTATGGGTTGGAGCCTCCAGCTGCTAAGTCTGCCGAGTTTAAAGCCAAGATCAAGAAGTTCAGGCGTTAGCAGTAGCTGATCCTACTTTTGTTATATAGAAGCTTAGACTGATTGTAATCTCATTCTCATATATATATCAGTTATTTGCTTGGCCAGACAACTACTCATTGTCTTATGGCTGTGTTTATTTATGTTATCACAATCTGACACACACACACGTAACCTATATTTCTCTGATATGCCTATCTGCTGATTACCCTGCTTTAACTGCTCAGTTTTACTGAAGTCTTTTGGGTCTGTAGTTTAGTGCTTAGTGGTTTTGGCATAATCAATTAGGGGGATATTGTTAGGTTATGAGTCAGTGGTTGATTTTAATCATCACTTAGAGGGTACTTTGTTTTATTGTCAGTAGTTCTTGTAATAGGACTTGTCTATTTATCGGTAATGGGGGAAATCATAGTGATTTAGTGCTATGGAATTGAAGATCCCTAAACCTGTCTTGTACCTATAGTGTAGTGTCTTTCGGACTCGATGATGTAATAGGCTAGACTGGTCATATTCTCATTATATGTTTTGTCTAAGTCCTGTAAGGGTTATTTGTTGCTCTAAACTTCAGTAGGAAGTTAAATTCCAGAACCCCACGTTATTAGTTGTAAAAGCTCGTGTTCTCAGGTCTCCAGCTGACTACACATCAGTAGAAGATTTCTCATCAGCTGAACCTCTAGTAGGAGAACACAGGACAGAGCTCAGTACCTTCAGAGTCATCAGCTGATACACTCAGTAGAAGATCGTTTTATTAGCAGACTCAGACGAAGAAGACAGTGATCGTGTTAGATCTACTGTATCCGACAGGAAACGACCCGACCATTAATACATCATTCGAAAGTCAGCAGAAGATCGTACGAGGATGAGTGAGAGTCAACTCAGACGAAGACTCATGTCTGACAAGTCTCACCTACCACAAACCTCGATCAATGAGAAGCGGTATAAGCATTACCTGCTCTGACCAACTAAAGCTGCTCTCATGCACAGTGACCAACTACTCTGCGACATTATTTCAAACATATGGCCGTTTGCCCTGGACTCTTGCGACACGTGGCATCGTCCCCTCCAACGGACAAATGCCTGAGTCACAACTATAAATAGAGAAGCTTTTCTGAGCTCAACGCACGGGATATCAAAGGGATTACACGCTCAAGCATTCAAAACACTCTAGTGCTTTCACGAAGATCCAGCGAAGAACTTGCTTATTAGAAAATTTTTAGTTCTTCTCTAGAGTTTTTTCTTTAGATACCTCTTCTCTATCTAAGCTCCATTGTTATATCCATAGCTTGGAACCTTCGAAGGAGTTCACTTTTCATAACTGTTCTTATTGTAAGAACTCCTTCATAGTTGGAGAAAATCCCCTCCCCTTCAAAGTTCGGTTTGATTTGTAAAGTCGCTAAGGACTATAACTTAGAAGGGTTTGTCCAGTGCACAGATAACTTGCTGAGGCTTGCTCAGATTAATCAACAAGACCTCAAGTTCAGCAGGACCGTGGACGTAGGATCTTGCGTATCCGAACCACGTTAAAAATCGCTTGTGTCATTTACTGTTTTATTGCATTATTTTCAAACTATCTTACAAACTCATATTTTGCATAAAACGTATTTAAAAGTGCACTAGCCAAAACTATTGGGTTTGCAAAAAATACGTTTTCAAATCAAGACGAAGTCTATCGGGCCATACACTTATCGGCTCGGGCCCTACACTTATCCGCACTCACTCTCCGCCTGAGGATTTGATACTGACAAAAGTCAGTAGAAGAAACTCAGTAGTTGAGTCACTCTGCCCGCTATCAGAAGGTTACTATCTGACATTGTTCATCAGTCGCAACCTACAACCTAGCTGTCCTTCGCGTTTGAGAAAAGAAACTTGTACTTAGATGTATTCAGCCCCCCCCCCCCGACCTTTACACCTGACACTCGTCTCCGGACCAACAACCTTCCTCAATCACAACCGCTCAGCCACTTTGGAGATCAATGGTTGTGAATTCAGCCGAAGCATAACAGTACTCAACATGTTCTTCAGTAGAGTCAACAGCTCAATCCTCAGTAGTTCCTACTCCCTTCCTGCTCAATAAACCGCCTTCGTTCTCGAACTCCATTTCTCCATTAATGGTCACGTCGACAGGAGCTCCGGTACAAGGTGTGACAATTGATAAAAAAGAAAACTCGATAATCGTTAAAAAATCCTAAGATTTCCAACGCCAAGAGCCTAGTCGCGTAAGCCGCAAGTTTTGAGCAATTTCAGAACTAGGAATAAATGGAGAAATATAGTTGAAAGAACATATACACACCAGATATAGGGCAAGATTGTTGAATAAGCAGAAGGCTAGAGTGTATAATCCTATTGGAAGATTCAATTTCAGATGCGACACTTCGAATGCGCTCACATAAGCTGTCCAAATCATATCTAGATCTGACCGAATCGGAGGTGGAGGTGTAAATCGTGGTAGGGTTGTAGAGTCGGCTAGTTTTTGTGGTTTTATCTTCGGTGTCAGTGTGATTCGAGGAGTAAGGAGGTGGCTACACCATGGAGGAGAGAGAGCGCTTTAAGTTAAACGAGTGCGGGAGAAGACTGTGAAGAAAAGAGACCCAATCACTTATGTGGGACTTGGATGCGACCAATAAACTGGCGCACCCAAGTCCGCCCCTACTAAGTGGGTGTTTGGAACAGCTTTTTGTAAGTTGCTTCAGTTTTAAGCTGGTGTGGGGGTATTTGGGACTCCCAGCTTAAAGCTGAGATTCTCTAAAATTGGATCAAAAATAGAAAATCAGCTGAAGCTGCTCCACCCCAGCTTCTAGCATTCAGCTTATAGCTTATGTTTTTTTCGGACCAAACTACCCCCAATAATTTTATCTAATTCCAGAACTATCCGTAACCCTAATCCTTTGAAAGAATATATTTTTATCACATTCGCCGCGTCTCTTCTCTTCTCTCTCTCAATTCTTTATAAATTTATGAAGGAATTTTTATGTATTTTGTTTGTATGATGAATTTATACAAATAAATAGTATTTAACATACAATTGTATACTATATTTATTATGATACAATTTTATAATATATATAATATTTAGATTAATTTAGTATTTTATAGTATTAGATTGAAATTGTAAGCAAAAAATAAATATTGAATAATAATTATTTCTGAATTTTATTATTTATTATAAATAATAATTAATAATACTAAGGGCAAAACAGACATTTCTTTTAAAAAGTAACAATAAGCTACTTTTATGAGCAGTATTTCCAAACACTATTTTCCCCACTTTCAGCAGCTTTCGGCACTTATTTCCAAACACTAACTGATTTTCAAATAAACTGTTTTCAGCAGTTTTAAGCAGCTTTCATCACTTATCAATAAGCTTCAGCTACTCCAAACATCGGGTTAATTGTACTAAACCCCCTCAACTATTAATCTTTTCCAGTTTACCCCCTGAACTATGAAATTTTGCATCATACCCCCCTGAACTATTTAATTCGTTTCAGGTAGCAACAATCCGACCAATGTTCCGACCATACATATAGGTTGGAAGGGTAGCTTCGTTCAAGATTAATACCGTAACACAATCTGCTCCCTAAACTATGACTTTTGTGCCGAGTTTCATCCTGAACTATTGAATTTACATCAAGTTCCCCCCCAAAATCAGCACTTGAAAATTTTCTTAAACACAACTAAAGAAAATGCTGCACTCAAAGCCAAAGGCAGGACTATTACAGTAAGGAAGCAGTTGTTGACCTCACTTGCTTTTCAATACTAGCAAGATAACATATAGACCATATGATAAGGTTATAAGAAAACCCCCCAAAAAAATATGTACGATCTTATCGAGTTTTCCACCTGCAAAGCTTGTCAAGTTTAACAACTAACTACATCATAGTTTGCAATTCAACCAGTTATGAAACACATGAAGAAAATTCCACAAAAATCAAATCCGACTTCATATCAAAATTTACCAAGAACTACATTTCTAAATAATAAAAAACTAGAGTTCTTGAGCAAAAAAGGTCAGAAAACAGCATTCTGGTAATTTTCGTTTTGAGCAAAAAAAGGTCAGAGTTTGACAAAACATGTAATTCAGTCTTCAAATCCTCCATTTTGGTAATTTTCGTTTTACAGCAGATTGATGAGTAATTACACTAACTTGGCTTCCTAGGCTTCTAGTTGTTGCCATAACATTCAACCTTGATACCTATTTGACACACATTAGTTTGTGAAAATGTTGAAACACATAAGATGAAGTATAGAAATAACTTAAATCGTGTAAAGCAAAAATATTACCCTAGGCTCATTACAAACAGTAGTATGATTAGGTTTTTTCAAACTCTGCACAGCTGCTGCAATCTCAGTTTGTGAGTTCTGAATAATTCTAATATTCTTTGCACCCTATACAAATATAAATTAAAGCAACAACATACTAGAACTTGATAAATAGATAATCACAATATTCAAGTAAAATTTAAGTGAGAAGAATGTCTAACCTTCTTAGCACCGGCTGAACTTTGGTCTTGTGGTTCTTTATTTCTTTGAGGACACTTTCTCATGTTGTGTCCAGCAGATTTGCATATAGAGCAATGTAGTATAACTCCTATCCTCCCTAGCTTACCAGCTTCTTGAGCTCTACTTGTTGCAGCTTTAGCCTTCCTCTCTTCAATCTCTGTTGCACTCTTTCTCCTTTGATGTTTCTTAGGTCTACCAGGAAGCTTCTCAATCAATGGGGGCAACAATGGTTCTATATTAGTGTGTGGCCACTCCTCACACCCATTTAAAGCCTTCATACATGAGCTATACACTCGCAAATAACAAACCTTGGTGTAGCATTCATCAACCAACTCCTCTGGTTCCTGCCCCAAAAAATATGTTGCTGCAATAGCATGGCTACAAGGAATGGCAGTCAATTACCACTTCCTGCAAGCACAAGTCTTGTCTTGCCAATTAAGTTTGAACCTCCCTCCACTTATGTTTGTGATTTCAAACTGATATGTTCCATTCCAATCGACTTTGTATGTTTGTGCAATCTTTTTTGATTCTTCCAACTTCTTTTGGATCTTTGGGCATAAAGGACCATGCCACTTCTTTACTAGATCCCTCTTACTGTACACCCTTTTCATCAAAATTAGTCTTATTTCCTCGAGCATTTCAATCACGGGTTTGCTCCTTGCTTTTAAGATTAGAGCATTGAAACACTCACACAAGTTATTCAGCAGAGCATCAGATTTGCAACTGGTCCTAAAGTATGACATAGACCACCCACCAGCAAGCCTCTTTGCTAGCCATTTGAATGCTTCCAATTCCTTGTTCCTCAAATCATTCATAATTTTCTCAAAATCCACAATTCTGGTGCTCCTAGCAGCTCTCCACAAATATTGCTGCATAGCAAGCCCCTTGTGGTTGTTGGGAGAAGATTGAGTCGCTCCTCAACTCGTTGGGAGATAACTCAGCAGCCCAGTGCTCTGAATATTTGCTGAAGATTTGAAGATCCCAAAACCCTACTTTGACTGATGAACCATTCCGTTGTAATCTGTATTGTTCTGTCTCTGAGATTTCAGACTCAGTAGACACTCTTCATTTGGTTCAGGCGCTCAGTAGATTACCAGCCTCAGTACCAGAAGAAGAAGACTCAATGATACTGAACTTAGCGGAAGCAGGAGTCAGTGGAACTGAACTCAGCAGGAGTAGTTCACTGAACTCAGAGTTGATCTTCAGTAGAGCTGACTCAGCAGGGGCATGCTACTGAATATAGATCAGACTCAGCAACGGATAGACAGTCTTCTAAACTGTCAGAATTTACTAAGTCAAATCAGCAGAGTCATACGAGGAAGAGAGAAGTCAGCTTCAGATCTACCTTGAAGTCTGTTCTGTCTCACCTACTTTCTTTAGCCTCGACCAATGACGAGCGGCCAACTGTCTATATTCTGATTAAAGCTGCAAGTCAACAACTTTTCAGAAATAGAGGGAAAGTACTCTGCCACCTTCTTTGAAAGAGCCGTTAGCTACCTAAAATAGAGAGACACAAGGATCGTTGTCTCCAACGGATCTATCCTTATCTCTGCTCTATAAATAGAGGGATACAATTCAAATTGATGCTCATAACCGAATGAGTGAACACCTAGAAATCGAAGAACACACGAGCATTCACGAGCAACTCAAAACGACCTAAGTCTTCCGCAAGAAGTTCAAAGAGTAATCTCCGGCGAAAGACAACATACCTGCTCATAGGGAACCAAGCTGAACCCGAGTATAAAGCCTCTAGTATCCGAGCGACTGAATACGAACCCAAGTCCATACTTAAATTGTTCGTTGCTCTAGAAGCCACTCTCTCGTTCCCTATCCCTCTAACCTAAGCTCAGCAGATCTTATCCATAGCATAGACGAAGGAGTTAATATCTGAACTGATCCTTATTGTAAAGGACTCCTTCATAGTTGGGGAGTTTGTCAAACGCTTTAGTTTGATCCTTTGTAAACTGAGACTTGCTCAGTATAAATCTCAAGACCAGTGTTTGTCCAGCGTACAAACCGACTGAGATTATCTCAATATAATACATAGCTTCCTGATCTTTCGGGACAGTGGACGTAGGATTGTTGGATCCGAACCACTTTAAAAATCTCTGTGTTCTATGTGTTTTTTTGTTTTAACTGTTGCATTGAGTACTGTGCATACTGAAAGTATTTATAAAATCATTCAACTGAGTTTCAGCAAAGCTTAATCGATTGCACTAACATACTGAAACTGTCTTATTAAAAACGTTTTCTAAACTCAACTGAACTTGGGCCTACATATTTCTGCACTATAATGAACTTCAATTGAACGGTACTAAATTCGGACTCAAGTCAGCTAGCAGGCCTCAGTGAAGTCAGCCACTCTGCCACACGATCCAGAACAGCTGATTTGGTCTACTGAACTTGTTCAGTACGACACTCTCCAGACAAGGACTATTCGTGTTTAAAGTTGAGAAATTGTTTTCAGGTGTATTCACCCCCCCCCCTCTACTCCTGAACGTTTAATCTCGGGACCAACAATTGGTATCAGAGCAGGAGTTCTCTAATACTCTTGTTATTCTGAAACTGGTTGTTGGGTTATGAGTCAGTAGATGATACTCAGCAGATCATTGGGTTAAAATAATATTGGGGGAAATCGTAGTAAGTATACTATGGAATTGAAGATCCCAAAACCCAGCTGATATCAGTAGTGTAGTGTCGATAGGATTAGATGATTTAATAGGCTAAACTATTTTGATTTTCTACCTTCCGTGTCTATGTCCTGTAGGGGGTAAAATGTTGGACTGATCCTCAGTAGGAAGTTACTTTCCAGAACCCCACGTCATCATTGTAAGAGCTTGTGTTCTTAAGTCATCAGCCGATCTTCACCTCACTAGAAGACATTGTACCAGCTGACAGACATCAGTAGAAGAACCTTACAAAGCTCAGTACCTTCAGAGTCAACAGCTGATTACACTCATTAGAATATCTTATCAGCCGACTCAGATGAAGAAGACAGAGACTGCATCAAGTCTACTGTATCCAACAGGAAACGACCCAGCTATTAATGTCACTCGAAAGTTAGCAGAATATCATACGAGGATAAGTGAGAGTCAACTCCGATGTCTGACACATCTCACCTACCACAAACCTCGACCAATGAGAAGCCGACAACGCAATACCTGCTCTGACCAACTAAAGCTGCTCTCATGAACAGTGATCAACAACTCTGCTGCAATAATTCGAATATATGGCCATTTTTCTTGGAAGTTTGTGACACGTGGCATCGTCCTCTCCAACGGGCAAATGCTTGGGTCACGACTATAAATAGAGAAGAAAATCCGAGCTCTACGCACGGGAAATCAAAAGGGACAAACGCTCAAGCACTCAAATACTCTAGCGCATTCAAGATAATCCAACGAAGAACTTGCTCAATAGAATATTCTTAGTTCTTCTCTCTAGAGTTCTTTAGATCCCTCTTCTCTAGCTAAGCTCATCGTCATATCTATAGCTTAGAAAGTCGAAGGAGTTCACTTTTAGTGATTGTTCTTATTGTAAGAACTCCTTCTAGTTGGAGAAATTCCCCTCCCCTTCAAACCTCAATTTGATTTGTAAAAGTCGCTAAGGACTATAACTTAGAAGGGTCTGTCCAGTGCACAGATTCCTTGCTGAGGCTTGCTCAGATTAATCAACAAGACCTCCTATTCAGCAGGACCGTGGACGTAGGATCTTGTGTATCCGAACCACATTAAAAATTGCTTGTGTTGTTTTCTGTTTTATTGCATTGCACACAAACTGATTACGAAATCATATCTTGCATAAAACGTATGAATAAAGCGCACTAGCCAAAACTATTTGACTTGTGAAAATCACGTTTTCAAACTGAGACGAATCTCCGGGCCCCACACTATTCCGCACTAAAGCTTTCGACTAAGTTTCAAGTACTGGCAAAAGTCAGTAGGAGAGCTCAGTAGTTGGCTCACTCTCTGACCCATGATCGAAGGTTATTATCTAGCACTGTTCAACAGTTGCACCAAACAGCTCAACTGTCCTTCGGTTTGAGAAAAAGAAACAGTACTCAAGTGTATTCACCCCCCCCTCTACACCTGACTCTCGTCTCCGGACCAACAATTGGTATCAGAGCATCGGTGTTCTTCTGATAATCGGTTCTATAACTACTGGTCTTCTCGAACAGATCTTGAAAACGTTTTTCATTGCACAAGCATCTCTTCATACATCCTTATACTCTCGCTCACAATGTCTGATATGTTAGGTATTAGGATGGTGCCGATGTTCTCGATAGAGAACTATATGGTATGGCCATGAGAATGGAGGCGCACCTAACATCGCTGCATGACAGCATGATGGATGTCCTAGTGTTGGGTGATGATTCAGTCCTCAGCACGATTTTACGCAGTGGGAAATGATTCTATCTTCCGTACTGAAATGCACTCAGTAGGCTTATACCCTGAGTGATCCCATGAAGATTTGAAGATCCCAAAACCCTATCTGATTGGTGAACCATTCCTTTGTAATTGTTTTTGTCTCTGAGGATTCAGACTCAGTAGACACTCTGCACTGGTTCAGGCGGTCAGTAGATTATCAGCCTCAGCATCGGATGTAGAAGACTCAGTACTGAAAGACTCAGTGGAACTGAACTTAGCAGGAGTAGTTCACTAAACTAAGAGCTGACCTTCAGTAGCGTAAATTCAGTACTCTCTACAGGATCAGACTAAGTAACGGCAGACAGTCTTCTGAACTGTCAGATCTTTTGAACAACAATTAGCATAGTCAAATACGAGGAAGAGAGAAGTCAGCTTCATTATGCCTCGAAGTCTGTTCTGTCTCAACTACTCTGCAAAACCTCGGCAAATGACAAGCCAACACCTGTCCTTACCTGCTAAAGCTACAAGTCAACAACTTTCCGGAAAAGGAGGGAAAGGACACTGTCACCTTTTTCAAAAGATCCGTTAGCTACCAAAAGAGTGAGATAAAGGGATCATAATCTCCAACGGATCTTTCCTAATCTCTTCTCTATAAATAGAGGGATGATTCAAGTTTTTTATGCACGCAGAGAGCCAAAAAGCAACGAACGAGCCAACACACTCTCGAGCAAGAAAATGAAAAAACGAGCAAAAATAGAATATCGCATAAGTCTTCCGCAAGAACTTAAAGAACATTCTCCGGAGAAAGACTACCTTCTAGCTCTTAGGGAACCAAGCTAAACAGATATAAAAGCCTCTAGTATCCAAATCGAAGATACACGAACTCAAAGCTACAACTCAGCTGTTCGTCGATCTAGAAGCCACTTTCTCGTTCCCTATCCCTCTAACCCTAAGCTCAACTGAATTTATCCATAGCTTAGACGAAGGGGTTCACCTTTGAACCTTATCCTCATTGTAAAAGGACCCCTTCATAGTTGGAGAAGTTTGTCAAACACTTTAGTTTGATACCCGTTGTAAACTGAGACTTGCTCAGTATAAATTCCAAGACAAGGCTTTGTCCTCTGTACAAGCTGACTGAGACTAACTCAGGATAATAAATAGCCTCCTGACCTTTCGAGACAGTGGACGTAGGATCCTGTGCATCCGAACCACTTTAAAAATCTCTTTGTCTCTTATTTACTGTTGCATTGCTTTTAATTGTTCATACTGAATATCATATCTTTAAAATCATTCAACTAAGTTTCAGCATACTTATCTGATTCACTCTTCTGAACTGAAACTATTTTTAAGAAAATGTTTTTTCACTCAACTGATTTGGGCCTACACATTTCCGCACCACTGAACTCCATCTGAAGATACTGAATTCTAACTTAGTCAGCTAGCAGATCTCAAAAGAGTCAGTACCTCTTTGCCTTAACACGATTCAGAACAGCTATTTGGTCTGCTGAACTCTTTCAGTACGGCACACTCCTGAACGGGACTGTTCGTGTTACAAGTTGAGAAGTAGGTTTTAGGTGTATTCACCCCCCATCTACACCTAAACGTGCTCTCGGGACCAACAATTGGTATCAGAGCGGGAGTTCTATAAGACTCTTGTTATCTTGAAACTGGTCTACTTGAACGGATCCGGAAAATCGTTTTCACTACATATCACTCTTCATTCATATCATTATTTAACATGTCTGATATGTCAGGAATAAGAATGGTACATATGTTCTCAGTAGAGAACTATGGTGTATGGCGAGTCAGAATGGAGGCTCATCTGACTTCCCTCCACGACAGCATGACCGAAGTACTTGAGGAAGGACCTATCGTTCTTATGATCGATAGTGTTGTGACTCAGGATCCAGCAGCTGAAGGAGGAATGATGACCGGGAAGAAGATTCCCAAGGACAGAAGTCTTTTCACTCCTGAGGAGAAGAAACCTCACAATTTAGACCGAGTTGCCAGGAATGCAATACTAACCACTCTTAGTGATTCTTATCTCGGCAGGGTTCAGGAATGCAAGACAGCAAAAGAGCTCTGGGATGCTCTAGCGCTACTGAGTTGGGGGACTCAGAAGATCAAAGCTAACAAACTTGCGCTGGAACTCCAAAAACTGGAGAGTTTGTCTCTCATGCCTGGTGACAAAATAGAAGATCTAAATGTCAGATTTACGAATCTGATGAACTCCATCAACGGGCTGGAAAAGACATTCTCCAACCGAGAAATGAATCTCAAGATACTGAGGGCACTGCCAGATGGACATTGGACTCCTTTTGCCACCTTATTTCGCCATTCTGATCTAGATATTGCTACTCCTGACCATATCTTTTCAGAACTTCAGGCAGAGGAATTCGAGTTCAACAGACCTCAACGGAAGCAGCGAGCTGAAGCTGACACCAAAATTGACCATGCTTTCAAAGCATCAGTTAGCACAGCATCTCCCGCGTCAAGCAAAACTGAACCTTCACTAACTGACATACAAGAAGGAAGTTTAGCTCAGAAGTACGCGCTGCTCGCTGTAAAATATCAGAAGGAGAAGGAGAGGCACAGAAAAGTGACTAAAGCCTATCGAGAAACAAAAGGTAAGTCCGAATATACAATGAAACGCGCTCCTGACTTGAACACTTCTAAATACAGGACAAGAGATGACTTAGCACCTTCAAAAGAAAGCGAAAACAAAGAAGAAAGAGTCATCGCTTGCTACAACTGCAAGAAGCCAGGACGCTATCAGTATGATTGTCCTGAGCTCAGTAGTGCTGAACGGGCAGCACGCAAAGCAAGGAGAGAGAAGTTTGCCAAGAAGAGACAAGCTTACATTGCTGGCGAACTCTCAGACGACTCAAAAGAAGTCGACTCCTTCATGGATTCATCAGATGATGAAACTGCTTTCATGGCTTTGGAGCTTGAAGCTGAAGGAAGTACTGAAAAGTGTCTGATGGCAGGAGAAGAAGATGAGGTAAACTCTCATGCATCTTTTAACTCTCGTTCACACTGCACACACGACACTATTTCAAAGTGCAGATGAGAATACGGACGTCGGCTCCAAAGATATGAAGAACTATTAGACGAACGTATTCGGATGAGTCCGCAGCTCAAGTAAGACTCTTCGGGAATTGGATACCCCGAAAGTGGAGAATCAGAGACTTTCTTAGGAGAGTCAGGTCTCTACTGAGTCTGAAGGACTTGTGTTGAGACTCGGGGGAGGAGATAAACTCTCTGTTGGCCAAGTCTCGGCATCAAGAAGATCAGATCTCGGTTCGACCAAGGACTAACTCGGTAAAGATACCGAACCGAGTCTCATCGAAGCAACAACTATCGGGACTTCGGACCAAGCACGACACATCGAAGAAAAGTGATGATGTCTGGAGGAACCTGATGACTGAGAGGTACATGGGCGCTGAAAAGAAGCTGGAGGCTATGCTAGCAAGCAACAAGCCCAAGCACTGCAAGGAAGGTCTTGGTTTCAGCCAGGGTGCTTCCTCATCTGCCCCCGTACACTCAGAAGTGCGACTTGCTGATAGGTTTGTTTGAGGGGAAACAATCAATGCTGAAATACTGAATCCCCTAGCCAAAAACAAACAAAAGATGAAGGCACCTCATCCTACACATCAACATTCTGACAAGAAGATCAGTACCAAAATACCCTAGTTCAGTTAAGGGGGAACTAACAAATCCAAATGGGCTGATCAGTATGGACCACCTCAGCTGACACATCCTGCTCAGTATGGGTCATCTTATTATGATCCTATAGTCAGAAGTGGACCCAAGAGTCAGAAGAAAAGGAAGAAAATCGCAGAAAAGGCAAAGGTCAGCAGTCCACCAGCTCAGAAGATCCGGACTCCTGGACCCGAAACGCCTAAGAAGTCAGCTTCGACCAGTCCAGTGGTCAAGTACGTTGACTCAAGTGGAAAGAAGATGTCTGAGACCACCAGGGTCGTAAGACAAATTTGGGTTACCAAAACTAACATCTAAGGACCCAAAATAAAAAATAAAGGGTAACTGAATATAATTCTGTTTTGCAGGTGTACGAAGACCCATGGTACGTGGATAGCGGATGTTCAAGACACATGACGTACCAAAAGAGTCTATTGAAGAATTATATCCCTGAAGAAGGACCCAGAATCGAGTTTGGAGACAACGCTAAAGGCTACACAAGAGGATTTGGAACACTCAGCATTGGAACTGCCACAGTCCCTAGAGTATCATATGTTGAAGGACTTCAGCATAATCTTCTCTCTGTTAGTCAATTTTGTGATAACTCGAATAGAGTGATATTTGACGCTGGTTTCTGTGATGTTATTGATAAATCCACAGGGAAAACAGTGTTATCAGGTTCGCGCAAGAAGAACATATATGTAGCTGACTGGAACTCAGCTGAACCTGAAGCTTGTCTGTTGGCGAAAAACGACAACCGAACGGGGTGTCTATGGCACAGGAGACTCAGTCATCTCAACTTTAAGACGCTCAACAAACTTGCAAGAGACACTCTAAGCAAGAGGACTGTCGAATGAAGTATTCAGCAAAGACACTCAGTGTGAAGCATGCTTGAAGGGAAAGCAAACAAGGAATCAAAATCCTCATGTTCCATCTCCTTCCACTGATGGAATCCTTCAGCTGCTACATATGGATTTGTTCTGTCCAGTCTCTCCAGTGACGATCAGAGGCAAGAAATATGCTTTAGTGGTCATCGATGACTACTCGCGCTATACTTGGGTCATATTCATTGCCAACAAGTCTGACGTAAAAACAGAGTTACCAAGGCTTCTGAAAAGGCTCAGTGTCGAGAAGAACACCAAGATTATCAAAATCCATTCTGACAGAGGAACTAAGTTCCTCAATTTTATGGTGGAGGAGTTCTGCAAAACTGAAGGAATAAAGCATGAGACTTCAGCTGCACGCACACCTCAACAAAATGGAGTTGCTGAACCAAAGAACAGAACTCTAAAAGAGGCAGCCAGAACTCTACTCGAAGACTCATGACTCCCAACCAAATTCTGGGCAGAAGCTACTGACACTGCATGTTACACTCAGAACCGATTTCTACTGACAAAGCAACAGAAGAAGACTCCATATGAACTATGGAACGATAGGAAACCTTCTCTATCCTATTTCCATATTTTTGGTTGTTCGTGCTTTATCCACAATAATGGGAAAGATCAGCTGAAAACCTTTGATGGCAAGTCAGATCAGGGAGTGTTCTTAGGATACTCCCGGGTCAGCAAAGCTTTCTGGGTATTCAACTATCGAACCCTTTGCGTGGAGGAAAGCCCTCATGTTGTTTTTAATGAGTTTGCTACTGAAGACAGGAGCAATAACTCTAATTCTGAATCTGAGGACATCAGTAGACAGCTATAGGATCTAAGCCTAAAAGATAAAGTCGAAAAGATCTAGCTTTGTTGGGATGATGATTCAGATGAGGAAACTGAAGACAAGTTTACTAAATCTCAACCAGCAGAAAACATAGCTGAACAGATTGACTCTCCTGAACAGAGTCAATCCCAAGTACCTCATGTCGATGAAGAAACCCTAGAGGTAACTGAGACCACTACTGAGAATAACGACTTAGTGGGAACATCTAGTAATGTTCCTGAGCTGAATGCCCCTGAACCTGGTGACTCAGTAGATCATGCTCTCACTACTGAATTGCTTCAATTTCAGAATAGTACAACTGAAATGCCTAACTCACCTACTATCTGTGTTGAACAAATTTCAGATGAAGAGCTGAAACATCGTAGATCGTGGCTAGACGCTCACACTGCTGATCTAATTATTGGAGATCCCTCAGCAAGTGTAAAGACAAGATCCAGATCCTGTCAAGGAGAAAGCGCATTATTTTCTTGCTTCTTGTCTACTGACGAACCTCAGACGATTGAGGATGCACTAAAAGATGCTGACTGGATCATAGCCATGCAGGAGGAGCTGAATCAGTTCACGAGAAACGAAGTTTGGGAGCTTGTTGATAGACCCCGGCATCAACATGTTATTGGAACTAAATGGGTCTTCAAGAACAAGCGAGATGAAAACAACGTCATAGTAAGGAACAAAGCAAGACTCGTGGCAAAAGGCTACTGTCAAGCTGAGGGAATAGACTTCGATGATACTTTCGCTCCAGTTGCAAGATTGGAGGCAATTAGACTATTCCTGGACTACGCAACACATCAAAGATTCAGAGTCTATCAAATGGATGTGAAGTCTGCGTTCCTGAACGGCGTGCTGAAAGAAGAAGTCTATGTGGAACAACCGCCCGGCTTTCAGCAGGGACATCAGGTTTATAGACTCAGAAAGGCTCTGTATGGGTTAAAACAAGCACCCAGGGCTTGGTACGATACCCTATCTAAGTTTCTTCTTCAGAAAGGTTTTCAGAAAGGCACAGTAGACCGCACTCTGTTCAGCATTTGACTAGAAGACGATCTACTACTTGTGCAGATCTATGTGGATGACATCATCTTTGGATCAAAGAATGTCATCATGTGCCAACAATTTGAGAAAATGATGAAGGACAAGTTCGAGATGTCAATGATGGGAGAAATGAACTATTTCCTCAGTTTTCATGTTAAGCAATCTGAAAAGGGAACGTTCATTAACCAAGGCAAATACACTCGAGACCTCATCAAAAGATTCGGTTGCACATCCGGCAAACCTATCAAGATCCCAATGAACACGAACATGAAAATCGATCTTGATAAGGAGGGAGTATCAGTAGACCAAACTGAATTTTGCGCTCTAATTGGTTCTTTATTATATCTAACAGCTACTCGCCCTGACATAACTTATGCTGTAGGTGTCTGCGCTCGATTTCAGGGCGAATCCCAAGCGAGTCATATGGACTCAAGCAAAGAAGATTCTCTCGCTATCTCGGAGGAACACCGACATAGGTTTATGGTATCCACTGATGATAATATAGAACTAATCGGTTATTCGATGCCGACTATGCGAGATGTAGAATTGACCGAAAGTCAACTTCGTGAACGTGTCGGTTCCTTGGCAGCAAGCTAATTTCATGGTTCTCAAAGAAACAGCACTCAGTAGCCACGTCAACTACTGAAGCTGAATACATGGCTGCCGGAAGTTGCTGCGCCCAAATCCTTTGGCTGAGACAGCAGCTACGCGACTATGACGTTATTCAGAATGAAGTGCCAATTTTTCGGCGAATGCATACCGGTGCCATTGCAATCACTCAGAACCCTGTACTTCACACGAGATGCAAGCACGTGGACATCAGACATCACCTCATTCGGGACCATGTCGAAAAGAAGGACATCAAGATGGAAAAGATCCATACTGATCGACAAAGGGCTGACATACTGACCAAGCCTCAAGCTGAAGCAAGATTCAGAGAACTTTCAGTAGAGCTAGGTCTGCTGGACCCTACTGACCCCAGTTAGTAAGAGGTTTCAGGAGAGGATCATTCAGTAAGGGGGAATGTTCGCTCTCAGTACTGAATAGTTTCAGTACATAGAGACTCAACAACCATCTACACGAGGTATCAGCTGACTACGATGTTCAGCTGACAGGTTTGCGTATCTCTACTCAGTAGTAACCAATAAAACAGTAATATACATTTATTGTTCAGATTCAGCATCGTATTAAATATCTTATGAATTGTCATTTAAGATTAACGGATTACATTTAATGCACGACATTCTATACATAAGTTTGCTGAATTCTGCCACGCATTTAATGCATGTGGTATCATAGTTACTACTTAGGCATATTACAACTGGCTTTTGACTTAGGCGGCTATTTGATCATTACCTATATATGTCATCCTATCTTAACCGCACATCTCATAAAGCAAGTTTAAATTCAACCATAGATCGATAACTGTCCATCTTCTTCTTAGATAAAAATATTCGATCGTATCTTTGAAACCGCCATTAGCATACTTAAATCTTTTCAACTTCGAAAAATCCGAGATCTCTCTAGCAACCCTACATGCAAATCCTTTTATAAACACTCAGATTTTTCATTGGTATGATTGTATATCAGTTATAGTTTTATTCTATTATTTGTTCAGCATCGTCGTAATAACTACTTTATCAAACTCGATACCGACAACGTTTCTTGTAATGTATATAATGGCGGATACGTGGCCTCTCTGTAATCGTCCCTAAAGATATGCAAGAGATCCTTGACAAAGACCGTGTCTGGTGCGAACCAGTCATGGAATTTGATGCATGCGAGCTGGAGTATATGGAAGAGATATTTGCGGCCCTTCGTGAATCTGGATTGGAGGCGTTTCTCTCCAAGAAGCCCACCTTTTTCCTCCCAAGGCAAGTCGCTGAACTTTACCTCAACTCGACTCGCAGCGGGCGATATCATCGGAACATTCACCGTTCACACAATCGGTGAGGCTGCCATGAGGATAAAGAAGATGTCAGTGAGGGAAGCACTGAAGAGGAGCTTCAACCTACCCTCGAAAGGAGTCAGCACCGTCGGGTATCTGGACGATCGGGTGGATGACTACCTTTCAGTCTTCTGCTGGAAGCCCACGGCCTTCAGAGCGGCCTTCCCAAAGAATGCCATGCTGCCTCAGTACAGGGCACTGGCTTACATAGTCACTCAACTGCTAACGAGCCAAGACGGCTCTTTCGATCAGGTATCTAGGCCAAAGATTCAGCTGATGATGGCGATACATGATCGTGCCTAGATTAACTGGACTGAATTCTTCCTCCGAGAATTCATGGTGCAGGCTACCAAGTTTGACAAAGCCTCATTCATACTGAGCGCTAAAGGAAAATTACTGTATGGGCTCAAGCTCTCAGTAATAATTGAAGATTTCTGCAGCGATGACCAGATCACCTTCCACGACAAGACTTATTTCAATGTGAAAAAGGTCAGGTTCCGTAACCGCACCGCAAAGACTTCAAAGCAAATAGGGTCAGGACCCTCAGCTCAGCAGACACCGCCTCAGAAGGCCGCGCCCATGAAGAAGCGGTCTCCTCAAGCAAAATATCCTAAGGCACCGACCAAACGTCTAAAGAAAACATTCACTGACGTGCCTACTAAATCAGAGGTAACTGCTGAAGTTCCTAAGATCCCTACTGAACAGACACAACCACTGCAGCTGGTTGATGAATCTGAGTCCTCTGAAAAGACTCACTCAGTGGACCAAGCACAAGAAGTGGACCAAGGGGTTCAGACTGAAGAGGTCCAGAGTGGTGATTTGGAGACTCTGGACAGTCCCCTTGACATCCCTCCACTCAGCAGTTTGCCATCTGCTGAGAAACAGACGTCCGCCATAGATATTGAAGATTCAGAAACGGCGTCTGAATAGGAATCGATTGGAATGGAAGCTTCAGCTCTCCGATCTCAAGCATTCCGAGAGATTACTGAACTCATACCGGAGATTACTGGCCATCCTGATCTGGTATCTCTTGCCAAGCAGGCCAGGCTCCACATGCTCCTAAGGTTTCAGGAGTGGCATCCTCAGCTCCGCCTCATCCTACACTACTCCTGCGACCAGCTACATAAGGAGAAGCAATTCTTAAGGCAGCAAATAGGCTACTCCTAACCTGCTGACCTTGGAACCTTCGACGATCTGAGGGCCGCAATATTGGCCCTGCTGAATGATAGACAGTAGGCAACTGGCTCTGCCCCCTCAGATGGGTCTGACCACGACGGTCAGGACCCACCCCATGATTCGAGCCCTCGAGAAGCTCGATGAGGAAACTCACCAGGACGAGGATACAACTACTCAACCAGACCTACCACTACGTATCCTTGCTCCTGTGAAGTCGGCGGCTGGTACTTCGTCCTCAGCAGAGCCTGCTCAGCTCTTGCTGGAGTCGACCTATGAAGTAGCGCCCAGCCCCAGAGGCCGACGCTCAAAGTCAGTGGCAAAGGCTCTCCGATGCCAAGGCACTCAGAATCGTGCCCTTGCCAAGGCTGTCCACAAGACATGGAAGCACGCTGCTCAGGCCACTAGTGCAGAGCTTCAGGGGCTGAAGAAATCATTGTCAAAATCAGTCACCCCTGATGTCTCCTCCATCGTATCAAACGCACTGGCCCAGCAGAAAGCTGACTTTGAAGAACAGCTCAGACTATTCCAGGAGGGACAGGCTAAACTACTTGATGAATTCAAGGCCTCTCAGTCCCTTCATACGGAGTTAGTCTCCACCTTATCTCAGGCCAATGAGCTCCGTCTCATATCTATTCAGAAGGCTCTGGAGAATTCGGTCAGTCTGAAGCTGAATGAGTTCAAGGCTGCAGCAGACACTTCTCACCAGAAATACAAAGATGAACTGATTAATGAGAAGAATGAGTTGCACGAGGAGCCGAACAAGATCCACACTCGACTTGATAAGTTGTCAGCATCCTACAAAAGCCTAAACACTAAGGTAACTGTTCCTAACCCGGCTCAATTTACTGATGCCAAAAAGGGGGAAAGAATAAGAAGCCTGAAAAGGAAAAGACACCTGAAAAGCAGCCATCAAGCAAGGGGGAAGAGAAAACCCAGAAGGCTCAGGAACAGGCACCAAAGTCTTCAAGGAAGACAAGGTCGATGGGCCGGAGCAAGCATCGAACCGACCGGGTCGGGCCCGGGGGTGTCTCTGTTGGAATCCCAGCAAGGACTGGCCCAAGTGGCTCAGGAACCAGAACACAAGCAACTCAGGCAACTCAGAACCCGTTGGATATGGTCAAAGAAATTGCTGAGTATGCTGAGGAGGATGAGTCTGAAGAGGAAGAGGCACCTCTCCCACCTCCAGTAGAAGGCAAAGGCAAGAAAGCCTTGAAACTCCCGACCCCTCCCTCCAAGAAACTGAAGAGATATATAAGTAAGGAGGAGGAGGCTCAGATCGCAGTTGATGAAAAGCTAGCCAGGGAGATAGCAGAAGCTGAAGCAGCGAATAAGCCTAAGGCCAAAACCACAACTGCCAAAACTAAGGCTCCTGCTCGTAGAGGAAAGAAGAAAGCTCCCTGCTAGGTCGCCTTCCGTAAAACCGGTACTTCGGGATGATGAAGACAGGGGAGCAAGGGCAACGAATAAGAAAAGTACTGAGAAGCAGGGTACATCTAAAGACAAATCTAGTACCCCTGCTGACTCAGAAGAACAGTCGTCTCAGAAGCTCTCATACACAAGATCAAAAGAACAAGATGCTGAGATCGAGGCCATCTTTGCTCAGATGGATCGGTATCTTTACAGAGGAGAAGAGGCGAGACAGATAGAAGCTGCCAGACTTATGATTCATATGGCAGACTTAGAGGCACTCAGAATCCGCACTGAACAAGAGGCTAGGCTGAGAGTACCTTCCAAAGCTGATATTCCATACAAATACCGAAGGTTCAGGAAGCCAACGGACATGAAGATTCAGAGATGGCCTAGGATGGATGAGTGGATTCCTTCTCAGTTCACTCAGAGATGGGAATCACAGAAAATAAAATTCATCAAGCGAAATTATTTTTGGAATTTCTGGTCAGGTAAGACAAAGGCTGATGCTTACGTGGAATGGATAATGATCACTGAACCGAACTTATATCCCTACATGGAAAATGTTGTAAGAGCAAACATTGAAGTAAAGGTTCCTGAACCCAGAATACTGCCACCACCAAGAAGACTTGATGATTCTATTCACTTTGGAGTGATAGAGAAGGAAGTGAAGGATGCTGCTGCACACAAAGGACTTGAAGAAGATGAGCCAGCAGACTTTGCTAAGTATCTGAAGCTAAGGAAGTACACCTACAGAATGTATGGACTGCCCCTTCCTGAGACTCAATCGCAAAATTTCATGGACAGGATCAAGCAGTACAAGCGTTCATAGTTCTTAGACTTTTCTTGTACTTTCCTAGCTTAGCAAGAGATGTATATGTACTGAACTTTCTTTATCTGATATATATATATATCTCTTTCTTTGGCTTTGACAGTACCTTATTGTCTCTATAAGCCATGTTCTGTTTTTATGCTTAACACTCAGAATCACTGAAGTGATTACTGACACACACTCACTTGTTGATCTTTTGTCGTAGCTTGGCGAGATTCCGTTAGACTAGCTGATATGTTATAGAGGGAAATTGTTTCCTTGTAATAAGGGAAATTGTTAAGACAGGGTTATACTTAATCTTTTTATTCTGACTCCCTGCTCTGCTCCCTTCAGTAGTCTAGAACTTGCAGAACAACTCCACTGATTCTTCTTGTAATATTGTAAGGAGCTCTGTTTCTGTATAAGTTTAGTGCTTTGATAGCATAGATAGTGTTAGATTTTTTTTATAGTGTTAGGTTTTGGCATCATCAAATAGGGGGAAATTGTTGGGTGATGATTCAGTCCTCAGCACGATTTTACATAGTGGGAAATGATTCTATCTTCCGTACTGAAATGCACTCAGTAGGCTTATACCCTGAGTGATCCCATGAAGATTTGAAGATCCCAAAACCCTATCTGATTGGTGAACCATTCCTTTGTAATTGTTTTTATCTCTCGAGGATTCGGACTCGGTAGACACTCGCACCGGTTCAAAGTTCGGGCAAGAGATTATCAGCCTCAGCACCGAATGTAGAAGACTCGGTATGTACTGGACTCAGCAGGAACAGTATACTTAAAGACTCAGTGGAACTGAACTCAGCAGGAGTAGTTCATTGAACTAAGAGCTAACCTTCAGTAGAGTAAATTTAGTACTCTCTACGAGATCGGACTCGAAGCAACGGCAGCGTCTTCCGAACGTCGCGATCTTTTGAACAACAATTAGCATAGTCAAATACGAGGAAGAGAGAAGTCAGCTTCATTATGCCTCGAAGTCTGTTCTGTCTCAACTACTCTACAAAACCTCGACAAATGACAAGCCAACACCTGTCCTTACCTGCTAAAGCGGCAAGTCAACAACTTTCCGGAAAAGGAGGGAAAGGACACTGTCACCTTTTTCAAAAGAGCCGTTAGCTACCAAAAGAGTGAGATAAAGGGATCATCGTCTCCAACGGATCTTTCCTAATCTCTTCTCTATAAATAGAGGGATGATTCAAATTTTTTATGCACGCAGAGAGCCAAAAAGCAACGAATGAGCCAACACACTCTCGAGCAAGAAAACGGAAAAATGAGCAAAAACAGAATATAGCATAAGTCTTCCGCAAGAACTTAAAGAACATTCTCCGGCGAAAGACTACCTTCTAGCTCTTAGGGAACCAAGCTAAACAGATATAAAAGCCTCTAGTATCCTAATCGACGATACACGAACTCAAAGCTACAACTCAGCTGTTCGTCGATCTAGAAGCCACTTTCCCGTTCCCTATCCCTCTAACCCTAAGCTCAACTGAATTAATCCATAGCTTAGACGAAGGGGTTCACCTTTGAACCTTATCCTTATTGTAAAAGGACCCCTTCATAGTTGGAGAAGTTTGTCAAACACTTTAGTTTGAAACCCGTTGTAAACTAAGCCTTGCTCAGTATAAATTCCAAGACAAGGCTTTTTCCTGTGTACAAGCTGACTGAGACTAACTCAGGATAATAAATAGCCTCCTGACCTTTCGGGACAGTGGACGTAGGATCCTGTGCATCCGAACCACTTTAAAAATCTTTGTGTCTCTTATTTACTGTTGCATTGATTTTAACCGTTCATACCGAATATCATATCTTTAAAATCATTCAACTAAGTTTCAAAGATACTTATCTCGATTCACTCTATTCTCGAATCGAAACCGTTTTTAAGAAAACGTTTTTCCACTCAACCGATTTGGGCCTACACATTTCCGCACCACTGAACTCCATCTGAAGATACTCAATCCTCGACTTAGTCGCCTAGCGGATCTCAAAAGAGTCGGTACCTCTTTGCCTTAACACGATTCGGAAACAGCCTATTTGGTCCGGTGAACTCTTTCAGTACGGCATACTCCTGAACGGGACTGTTCGTGTTACAAATTGAGCAATAGGTTTTAGGTGTATTCACCCCCCCCCTCTACACCAAAACGTGCTCTCGGGACCAACACCTTGAGACGAGACCCATCATTCCCATGATAGACTGTACAATTTGCTATCATGCGGGAGGGGTAGGAGCAAAGACTGGTGCTAAAGTTGCAAAAGACAAATCGCCTTCATGCCGAGAAGAGAAAAAGCTGCACAACCTCAACCGAGTTACGCGTAATGCAATCCTGACTACGCTCAGCGATTCACACCTCGGGAGGGTGCAAGACGGCAAAAGAACTTTGGGGCGCCCTGGCTGTACTGAGCCAAGGATCCCCGCAGATCAAGGAAAACAAGCTCGAACTAGAGCTACAAAAGTTCGATGCATTTACCATGGAGCCCAACGAGACCATTGACAAACTAAGCGTCAGATTCACGAATCAGATCAATGTGATCAACGGGGTTGGGGAGGACGTTCACCAATAAAGAGATGAACACAAAGATTCTGAGAGCGCTACCTCGACTGAAGTGGCTTCCCTTTGCTACTTATTTACGTCACTCAGATCTTAATGCTCTAACTCCTGATGTTATCTTTTCAGAATTAAAGACGGAGGAATTTGAGCATAGCCTACCCTAACGATGTTCAAGTGCTCCAGCTGACACACAAATTGATCATGCTTTTAAAGCAACAGTCCGCAAAACTAGAGTCAAACCCATTTCTTCCAAAGAAGGCAAAGAGCCACGACGATGTAAGCAAAGTCCATTGAGATATCCGGCACCGACCAACTAGCACCGATGGCTCTCAAATATCAAAGAGAAAAAGAGAGAGTCAGAAAGCTGAAGAAATACCACAGAGATTCTCCCTCAGGTAAGAAAGATAATCGAAAAAGGGAAGAATCTAAATCAACTACGATTGCGGGAACACGAGCTCGCCGCTAGTCCATCCAATGACCGAGCCGTGGAAAGAGCAAGCAGATCGACCGTGTGTTACAACTACAAGAAAGAGGGACATTATCGCACGACTGTCCCGAACTCTCAGCTGCTCAAGGAGCAGAACGGCAGGCCAGACGCGAGAAATTTGCCCGAAGGAGGCAGGCTTACATCGCCGGAGAGATATTCGATGACTCAATCGAGGAGGATACATTCATGTATTCTTTTGAAGACGAAGCTGCATTTGTCGCCATTGAGATCGGAGAGACAGATCCTAAAGCAACTGCAGAATACTGTCTGATGGCCGGAGAAGAGGCTGAGGTAAATTCTAAAATTAATATAACCTCTTCTTCACATAGCACACACGATACGTGCTCGGTCACAGATGAACCTCTAGATGTAGTACAAGCCTACGATGATCTACTAGAGGAGCAGATTCAGCTGAGTAGAGAGTTCAGCAGAACCATTCAGGAACTGGAATAGGTAAAGGCTGAAAATCAGAGACTTTCTTCTGATTGTCAGGTCTCTACTGAGTCTGAGAATCTTGTTGTGAGACTCAAGGAAGAGATTAAATATCTTATGACTAAGTCTCAGCTTCAAGAGACTCAGATATCAGTTCTGACTAAGGACAATTCTGAGAAAGATACTGAAATAGTCCGACTCAGTCAGAAGCTCGCAGAAGTTGAAAAGGATTATGAGTCACTTCGAAGAAGTGATGAGGTCTGGCGAGGACTGATGAATGAACAGTACCAAGGAGCTAAGGAGAAGTTGGAAAGCATGCTTAGAGCTCAAAGGCCAACGGTCATGAAAGAAGGACTTGGCTACAATCATGAAGCTTCCACTTCAACGTCAAAAAGCTCAGAAATGTTGGCTGATAGGTTCGTCAGAGGGAAGGTTCAGGCTACTGACTCAACACCTCGGGCGAAGAATAAACAGAAGATGATTGCACCTCAGCCGAGCAACAAAAAGCTACTGACCAGAGGTTCTAGCCCCAGGACACCACGATCAAATTCAGGGGGAACCAAGAAGGTTAGATGGGTAGAACAATACAATGAACTGTTGTATGAGCATCCACTACAGTATGGTTCATACTACTATGAGCGCAGGGTCAGGAGGAGCACATAGCCTAAGGAGAAGAAAGCTCCTGAACCCAAAATAGCTAGAAAGTCATTATCTCCAAGTCATGTGGAGAAGAAAGCCGACAAGGTTCAGAAGATGAAGTCTAAGACTTCTAAGGTCCCGAGACAAATCTGGGTTCCAAAATCACCCACTAACACCTAAGGACCCAAATTGAACCAAAGGGTACCTAAAACGCTTTCGCTTTTGCGAGTGCATAAGGACCCTTGGATAGTTAACAGCGGCTGCTCAAGATATATGACCGATCAAAAGAGCCTGCTAACCAACTACATACAAGAAGATGGTCCCAGAATTGAATTTGGTGACAACTCTAAAGGCTATACAAGGGGATACGGAACACTGAACATTGGAACTGCTTCAGTTCCTAGAGTAACATATGTTGAAGGACTTCAACATAATCTCCTTTCTGTTAGTCAATTCTGTGATAATCTGAATAGAGTTATCTTTGACACTGGTTTCTGTGATGTTGTTGACAAATCTACAGGGAAAACAGTGTTATCAGGCTCGCGGAGGAAGAATATCAATGTTGCAAACCGGAAAACCACGTAACCCCGAGGCTTGCTTGCTTGCACAGAAAAAATCTAGTGACAAGGCAGGATGACTATGGCACAAGAGACTCAGCCACCTGAACTTCAAGACTATGAACAAGTTAGCCAAGAACTCTAAAGTCAGAGGACTGCCCAATGAATCGTTTAACAAAGACAGAAATTGTGAAGCATGTTTGAAGGGTAAGCAGACAAAGAACAGCAATCCACCAATTCCGTCACCTTCCACTGATGGAATCCTTCAACTGCTGCACATGGACTTATTCGGGCCGTCTCTCCAAGTGACTATAAGAGGCAAGAAGTATGCTCTCATCATTATTGACAATTATTCAAGATATACGTGGGTCATCTTCATAGCCAACAAATCGATGTCATGACCGAGTTACCAAAACCGCCGAAAAAAGCTCATTGTGGAAAAGGACAACAAGATTCAGAGAATTCGCTCAGGCAAAGCAACCGAATTTCTCAACTCAGTAGTTAAGAAGTACTGCGAAAAGGAGGGAATTAAGCACGAGACATCAGCAGCTCGCACCCCTCAGCAGAACGGACTTGCTCGAACGCAAGAACGAGAACACTTAAAGAAGCAAAGCAAGAACACTCCTAGCAGATTCCGGACTACCCTCTAAGTTCACGGGCGGATGCTACCGACACCGCCCCGCCACACTCGTAATCGCTCATTGCTTACACAACAACACATGAAGATACCTTACGAATTATGGAAAGGGAGAATTCCTTCTATTTCTCATTTTCATATTTTTGGTTGTCCTTGCTTTATCCACAATAATGGGAAAGATCAGTTGAAGGTTTTTGATAGAAAATCTGATCAAGGAGTATTCTTAGGATACTCTCGAGTCACTAAAGCCTTCAGAGTCTTTAACTATCGGACTCTTCGCGTGGAAGAAAGCCCTCATGTTGTATTTGATGAGTTTGTTACTGAGGACAGAAAATCTAAAAAGACAAATACTGAAGATGTCAGTGGCAAGCTACAGGATCTTGCACTAAACGACAAAGCTAAAAAGATCCAGCATTATTGGGATGATGAGTCAGACGATGAGGAAATTCAGACCCATTCCACAGGCAATGTAGCTGACCTGGTTGATTCTACAGAACAGAATCAACAACAGGTAACAACGGTCGATGTGGAAGCCCCAGTGGTAACTGAGACCTCGACTGAGAACATAAACTCAGGGGGAACAACTACTGTTCCTGAGCTAAATGCCCCTGAACCTGGAAACTCAGTAGATCCTAACCTTCTTACTGAACTGCTATAGTCACAGAACAGCACGACTGAAATGCCTAATACACCTGTTGACTGTGCAGAAGTAGTATCATAAGAAGAAGCCAGACTCAGACGTTCACGGCTCGACGCTCACTCTTTAGATCTTATTATAAGAGATCCATCAGCAACGATCAGGACGAGATCTAGATTAAGTCAAGGAGAAAGCTCACTTTATTCTTGTTTCTTGTCTATAGAAGAACCTCAGACAATAGAGGAAGCACTCAATGATGCTGACTGGATCATTGCGATGCAAGATGAGCTGAACCAGTTCGTTCGAAACGAAGTTTGGGAGCTTGTTGACAGACCTAGACATCAGCATGTGATCGGTACTAAGTGGGTCTTCAAGAACAAGCGAGATGAAAACAACGTCACTGTCAGAAATAAAGCTCGACTTGTTGCCAAGGGATACTGTCAAGCAGTAGGAATAGACTTTGAGGAAACGTTCGCTCCAGGCGCTAGATTGGAAGCCATTCGTCTGTTCCTAGCCTACGCAACGCATCAGAGATTTAAAGAATATCAAATGGATGTAAAGTCAGCTTTTCTGAACGGCGTACTGAAGGAAGAAGTCTATGTGGAACAACCGACCGGCTTTCAGCAGGGGACATCGAGTGTACGGGACTTCGGAAAGCGCCGTATGGGTTAAAACAAGCACCCAGGGCTTGGTACGATAACCTATCAGACTTTCTGCTTCAGAAAGGTTTTCAAAAGGGGACAGTAGATCGCACCCTGTTTAACATAAAGTCAGGAGATGATATCCTACTGGTGAAAATCTACGTGGACGACATCATTTTCGGATGCAGAAACGTGACGATATATCAACAATTCGAGAAAATGATGAAGTAGAAGTTCGAGATGTCTATGATGGGCGAGATGAACTACTTCCTTGGATTTCAAGTAAAGCAATCACTTGAAGGAATATTCATCAATCACGCCAAATACACTCGAGATCTCCCGAAGAGATTTGGCTGCGACTCGAGCAAGCCGACCAAGATCCCCATGAATACAAATTTCAAAATCGATCTAGACAAAGTGGGGGCTTCGTTAACTCAACCGATTATAGAGCTATTATTGATTCTTTATTATATTTAACAAAGAAGCGGCACTCGATATAACTTATGTTGTAGGTGTATGTGCAAGATTTCAAGCGAATCCCAAGCGAAGTTATATGGACTCAAAGAAAGAAGATTCTGCGATATCTCGAAGGGAACACCGACGCAGGTTATGGTATCCTCGCTAATGATAATCCGATACCGACAAAGTTATTCTCGATTCGATTATGCGAGATGCTTTGGATAGATCGAAAGTCAACCTTCGGAACGTGTCGGCTCCTATGCAGCAAGTTGATATCTTGGTTCTCAAAGAAACAAGATTCAAGTGGCAACGTCCACTACCGAAGCCGAGTACATGGCTGCTCGGAAGTTCTTGTGCCCGCATCATTTGGCTTCGACAACAACCTGCGAGATTATGGTATAATTCAAGATGAAGTGCCCATCTACTGTGACTCCACCAGTGCGATTGCCATAACTCAGAACCCAGTTCTTCATACGAGATGCAAGCACGTGGATATTCGACACCACTTCATCAGAGATCATGTCGAGAACAAGGACATCAGAATGGAGAAAATCCACACTGACAAGCAAAGGGCAAACATACTGACCAAACCACTAGCTGAGAACAGATTCAGAGAATTATCAGTTGAGGTATCAGTAGAAAGCAACAATTGGTATCAAGTGTGGGAAACAGTACGATAGGTCAGAAGACTCAGTACTTGATTCAGTCGGGTGAATCAAATGGTACACAGTAAGGGGGAACGTGTCTATCAGCACATTATATGTCCTCCTGAGTCTAAACGGTAACCAGCTGATCGTAAAGTCACCGAAGAGGTTTGCGTAGTTTTATATACTTAACTTTTATCGAAGCATGCTCGCGTTTAATATATCGATCGTTTGCACTCGGTAGTTAATGAACATTTATTTCCCGCTATTAATTCTTAAGGTTTAAGTCGAAGAGGAAACCGTTCTCAATTAAAAGATTTAGACTTTAATGATACCCGCAACGCATTTAATGCATGTCTTCTCACCTTACCTTAATCGCGCATATCCTACGTGGGTCTAGATTAGAGGCGGCCTAAGTAATCATTTTGTTTATAACATCAAATCACGGTCGTCATTAAAACGCGAGATTGAATTTCAGCCGTTAGATCAAAACCGATTGATATGCATATCTTATAAAATCTCTCGATCACCACTCTAATCTATCTGTTTTCGCCATTTTCATTCTCAAGAGCTTTCGCATTCGTTTCTCATTTCCTCTTTAACCGCTCTACATTTCTCTCAAGCTCTCGTAATACGGTAACTTTCATTATTCTCTACTTAAAACTTTACCGACTTACTCTATTTTCAAGTTTTTTGCAGATAATCATGGCGATTGTATCGACCCCACCGCAAGTTGATGAGATCATCAAATCAAGGATTCGATTCGAGCCAACGATAGCTCTTCATCGCCGAGCTTCCATACCTTGAGTCTATCTACACGGCTTTGGAAGCGTCGAGCCTCAAGCTTCTTATCGCGAAGCATCCCAAGTGCTTATCTTCCTCGACAAGTCGCAGAGGTTTACTACAACCGGAGATCGTTAGAGGATACGGACCGGGAAGTATCCCGGTTCGCTTATATGAGGGAGGTGACCCCTCGTAAGTGGGAGTCCGATCACCATGACATCGATATCCGAGCCGCGCCGCAAGCATCGTTCGATCTTCCGGCCCACGGAATCTCCCAAGTTGGATATAGGAGAAGGAGCTAAACTCCTATGTCCACCGGTTCTCATGGGCGAGATGACATTACGTTCAAATCCACGCCGCCAACGAACCGCCTTTTACCCGAGTACCGCGGACTCGCTTACATCATCACACATATACCGACGAGCTCCGTTAGTTCCTTTGATCAGCTGTCAAAGCCACGTCTTCACCGACGATGATCATAGAAGATGGTGTCCAAGTCAATCGGACCGAGTACTACGTGGTTGAGCTTAAGGCTCAAGCGTAAAAGTTTGTCGCCACACCCTCTTGAGAGAGAAGGTCGATAAGTGTGGGCAAACCGCTATACGGGACGAATATGTCCATATTGATCGAAGACTCGGCATCGAATCATGCGGCCTTTGCCGATTCACGATACTTCGACAAAGAAGCTCATAAAGTTCAAAACAAGAGCCATTGCTCGAGAAGTCGGTTGGATGAGGGCCACCGCACGTAAGAGGATCACGACCGACCCGCCCCCTCGTGCCGACCCACCCATGAAGAAAAGGCTCACTAAAGGTTGGAGCGTCTCGTGGCTCCAAAGAAAGCCTGTTTCTCCCCTACCTACTCGGGGAGAGGAGAACATATTAGACGCGGACACGAGCATTGAAGGTGCCACGCCGAAAGAGAAAGTCCAGCGCATTAGCTCGAGGAGAGACACAGTTGGATGAGGTCGAACCGAGTGTGGAAACATCTCCCGAGTGGGACGACCATCCGGGCCGGCTCGTCTCCGAGCCACAGGAGAAGTATCGGTAGAAATCCCGGAAATTGCTGATCAAACGGATCTAGTCGATATCGCAATAAGGGCGAGGACACAGAAGCTGCTGAGATTCTTGAGTTAGGATATACTCAAAGAGCTCATAATGACTCAGTCAGCATTGTCCCTACTGATAGAGGAGCAGAGCCTTCAGTCAGCTATCGGTTTTGGAGAACCCGCTGACCTGGCATCGTTCGAGGATCTGAGAGCCGCTATGCTCTATCTTCTCAGCTTAAGATCCTCAGAACAACACGTCACCAGCCCATCGCAGCCATCCTATCATGACGATGATGACGATAACAACGATGATGTGGATCAGGCACCCAAGGAAGCGGATCAGGGAGGATCTGCTGAGGGTAAAACTCCCAGCGAGAAGGGCAAATCACCACCACCGACGACATCAGGTGATGACCCAGTTGCCTCGAAGCGTAGTCGAGAGCAACAACTCGCAGCTTCTGAGCAGAGGCTCGGAACTAGCTCATATCAAGCTCAACCCACAAGTTATGTGTCCTCCAGGTCTGTCAACAGAGCCATCAGAAAGCAAGGAGACAAGAATCGTCTCCTAGCCAAGGACGTACATCCGAAATGGGCTCGAGACACCAAGTCTCAAATCGAGATAGTTGACAAGCTTGCCGATGAGGTGAAGAAGGTCGCCGAAGCTCCTACTCCATCTTTCAATATCCGGGAGATAGTCGAGGCCGCCCTCACGACTCAAAAGCGGACTTAGCCGCTCGTAGTCGCAGCCTACTCAAAGAACAAAGATAAGACATTTTTTCGAGCAAATGACTCAAAGCCTCGCTATCGTCCGCATACAGCGATGGATGAGCGCAAAAAAAATGGCCACCTCCAGCGTACAAAAAGCTATAACCAATCGGGCGGAGGCCCTCAAGCTCATCCAAGCCGAAATGACAGACTTCCCATGACGAGTCCCTCCCGAAACTAAGACAGGAGACGAGACCACAAATCAAGCAAATTGCATCGAACAAGAGAGGGACTGGGAGCATTATCGCGATGTTGTCAAGGACTTCGAGACCATCGCTACTTCTATTAAATCTATTCTCTTCAATCTTGAGAAGGAAGTAGTAGCCATCCGCACTCACCTCTCCCCGGGCCGATGATGCCAAAAAGGGGGGAAGGAAAGGAAGGAGGTAATAAGAGTGAGGCGGAGGCTCGGGTCATTGAAAGGGAGGAAGCCGAGGCAAGAACTTTTGCCGAGGGGGAAGGTTCGGTTGAGCCGGCTAGAACCACGGCTCAAGCCCACCCCTCCCAAAATAGTCCAAAGTCTGGCCATCATACCGCTGACTTAGGTGCCCGAGCAGACCGGAGGATCTTCCTCAACTCAAGCACATTGAGGAGGTCGTGAGGTATGTGGACCAAGACGATCAAGACGATGAACTATCGCCACCGCAGAGGCCGGGGAAGGAGAAAGCTACTGATGTTACTCCACCGCCTTCCCCGACGCCCAAATTCCGATCTAAAGTGGAGCAGGAGGAGTTCGACAAAAGAGTTGCTCAGCAACTACAGGATCAGCTCGACCTTGAGCATCGTCTTGAAGAAGAGATTTAGAAGGCTAAGAAGCCCGGTGAAGCTCGTTGGCAAAATTGCTAAGGGCGCGGCCAAAAAAGCTTCTGGATGCTCAGAAGAAGAAAACTCAGAAAGCTACTGATGTTCAGGTTCTCTCCGATATAGACAACATTCCCCTCGCTCAGAGGATGTCAGATGTTTCTAAACTAACACCTGAGTAGGAGGCGAAGGAAAGAGCCACCTGGGAGGCAACGCTGCAAGGACTGAATCTCCGGGAGAGGAGACACTAGAGCAAACTTGCCCTCAAAGAAAAGAAAAGATTGGAAGATCTGGCCGAGATCATCGAAGTTACTGACAAGATGGCCAGTGAACCAGTCTTTGACTGGAAGAAACAGATACCCAGGTCGTCCAAGTACTACAGGCGAGGTGGTCCGAGAGCCACATATCAGAAGAAAACTTCTCACCGCCATGTAGACAAGTAGATACCATGGAATCTGAACGAGGAATGGGAGGAACTCAAGATCGAGTTCATCAAAGGGTACTATGTGTATCAGTACTTTCCTACCGAGATTCCGGTTAATCGCTTGTTCGATGAATTCCTTCATCAATCTAACGTCGGACTCGTGAGCACGAGTCCATATAATACTTGCCAAGGAGAAGTCGCCATTAGTTGCTCCCCGCATTCGAAGAGTACCTCCTCCCGGGACCACTCGTGGTGTTCTATGCACCAAGGAGATCGAAGACAAGGTCGACATTGTAGCATATCATCACAATCTAAGTTCTCACTGCCTCGATGACCTCGAGGATATCCAAACCCTTCACACCGGGATCTACAAATACTACGGGTTGGATCCTCCCGCCGACAAGTCTCGCTGATTTCAAGAGCAAGATAAAGAAGTTCGGACGTTAGCGAGTATTCTTCTCATCTCATGTATAGAAGATAGGAACTCGTAACTCATTTCATATATATAATGGTTCCTTCTTCCGCCGACAATTACTCATTGTCTTACGGCTTTTGTTTGTGATATTGTTTATCACAACTGATCACTAAAGTGATTCGACACACACTCACACATAACCGTTTCTCCGATGTGCCTATCTCGATTAGGCTGCCGATTTTTCCTTAAGTTATTTGCTCGGTTTTTAACTCGAAGTCATTTCATCGTAGTTTAGATCTTAGATTATAGAGGTTTTAGCATCATCAATTAGGGGGGAAATTGGTGGGTTATGAGTCAAGAGATGATACTCAAGCAGATCATTGGGTTAAGATATATTGGGGGAAATTGTAGTAAGTATACTATGGAATTGAAAATTCCAAAACCCAGTGATATCGGTAGTGTAGTGTCGATAGGATTAGATGATGTAATAGGCTAGAGCTCGTTTTGATTTTCTACCTTTCGTGTCTATGTCCCGTATGGGGTAAAATGTTGGACTGATCCTCGGCAGGAAGTTACTTTCTAGAAACCCACGTCATCATTGTAAGAGCTCGTGTTCTTAAGTCATCACCGATCTTCACCTCGGGAAGAAGACACTGTACCAAATTGACGTACATCGTAGAAAAACCTTACAAAGCTCGGTACCTTCGGAGTCAACACTGATTACACTCATTAGAATATCTTATCACCGACTCGGTATGAAGAAGACAGAGACCGCATCAAGTCTATCCGTATCCAACAGGAAATGACCCAACTATTAATGTCACTCGAAAGTCAGCAGAATATCATATGAGGATAAGTGAGAGTCAACTCCAATGTCTGACACATCTTACCTACCACAAACCTCGACCAATGAGAAGCCGTCAGCGCAATACCTGCTCCGACCAACTAAAGTTGCTCTCATGAACAAAGTGATCAACAACTCGCCGCAATAATTCGAATATATGGCCGCTTTTCTTGGAAGTTTGTGACACGTGGCATCGTCCTCTCCAACGGGCAAATGCCTGGGTCACGATTATAAATAGAGAAGAAAATCCAAGCTCTACACACGGGAAATCAAAAGGGACAAACGCTCAAGCACACAAATACTCTAACGCATTCAAGATAATCCAGCGAAGAACTTGCTCAATAGAATATTCTTAGTTCTTCTCTCTAGAGTTCTTTAGATCCCTCTTCTCTAGCTAAGCTCATCGTCATATCTATAGTTTAGAAAGTCAAAGGAGTTCACTTTTAGTGATTGTTCTTATTATAAGAACTCCTTCTAGTTGGAGAAATTCCCCTCCCCTTCAAACCTCGGTTTGATTTGTAAAGTCGCTAAGGACTATAACTTAGAAGGGTCTGTCCAGTGCACAGATTCCTTGATGAGGCTTGCTCAGATTAATCAACAAGACCTCATGTTCAACAGGACCGTAGACTTAGGATCTTGCGTATCCGAACCACGTTAAAAATTTCTTGAGTTGTTTACTGTTTTATTGCATTGCACACAAACTGATTACAAAATCATATCTTGCATAAAACGTATTCATAAAGAACACTAGCCAAAACTATTTGACTTGTGAAAATCACGTTTTCAAACTGAGACGAATCTCTGGGCCCCACACTATTCCGCACTAAAGCTTTCGACTAAGTTTCAAGTACTGATAAAAGTCAGTAGGAGAGCTCAGTAGTTGGCTCACTCTCTGACCCGTGATCGAAGATTATTATCTAGCACTATTCATTAGTTGTACCAAACAGCTCTGCTGTCCTTCGGTTTGAGAAAAAGAAACATGACTGTGTGTATTCACCCCCCCCTCTACACCTGACTCTCGTCTCGGACCAACACTGGTCCACTTGAACGGATCCAGAAAATGTTTTCACTGCATATCATTCTTCATTCATATCATTATCTACTATGTCTGATATGTTAGGAATCAGAATGGTACCCATGTTCTCAGTAGAGAACTACGGGGTATGGCGAGTTAGAATGGAGGCACATCTGACTTCCCTCCATGACAGCATGACAGAGGTATTGTAGGACGGACATATCGTTCCGATGATTGATAGTGTCATAACTTAGGACCCAGCACAAGGAGGAGGAATGGTGACCGGGAAGAAGATCCCTAAAGATAGAAGTCTCTTCACCCCTGAGGAGAAGAAGCTTCACAACTTAGACCGGGTCGCCAGAAACGCCATACTAACCACTCTGAGCGATTCTTATCTCGGGAGAGTTCGGGGACCGCAAGTCCGCGAAAGAACTCTGGGACTATATTTTGGCATTGTTTAATATGTGGTTTGGTTTTAATGATCTTCAGTTTTGAACATTATTGCTACTTAATTTGTAAGTTTTGGATCTTGATAGATGTAAAGCTTTCATATGGAAATGTGGAAGAAAACGAAGGAAAGAGAACAAAATTAATGTTGAACAATGCCGGATTGAATGTCGGGATGAAAGTCAGACGAAGAAGAAAAAGAAATAAAATGTGCGCTGATTTAAAAAGGGAATAATTGGGCTTTTTAATTCTCTAAGTTAATTAAGCCCAATTAAGTTCTTTTCCTTGGATAAGAGAGGAACGGTAGTTTGAAAAGGATGAGGATGGGAGTTAATTTTTAAGAGGGGGGAGAAAAGAAGACGCAGGCCAGGAGGGAGGATAGAAATCATCATCAAAACTTCTTGGGGAAGAAGACACACATGGCAGTGGAAAAGGAGAATCGATACAACCTTTTGACGAGATTCGACATGGAGATTGAGAAGTCCCTTTGTCTTTTCTTTACAATTCTTGTATTCGAATTCTCTCTTGTTTTATCGACTATGTTTTGTGGCTAATTCCCTTCGCTAGGGATTAGGGTGTTTATGATTATGAATGATATTTATTCTTTGATTTTAGTTCTTCATCCATTTCTTAATTCTACTAACTTGTTTTAATTACATATATATGCTTGATCAACATGTATATGATGTTTGGGATTGATTTCTTGTAACTCTCGTGATTAATCCGTGCAATAGATAGTAGAATATGCCCGAGAATAGTCACGAGAGTAGGCTAATAAGGGTATAGTATGTTCAACACCTAGGATTGTAATGGGTTCGTTTAATTTCTATATCACGAAAGTATGTATAGCATTTACACGAGCACGTCTTATTCGAATCGAGAGATTGTTTAAGATACGATAGAGTGCATGCTGTAGAATAGTTGAAGAACAAAATCAATAGGTTAATTGAATTTCTAATCATAGCCCGACATTCCTAGTTCATTCTCATTCTCATTTATCTCGTTTTTAGTGTTTCTAGCTTTAATCATTATCATCACAAATTGGTTTATTGTTTTATGTTATTGGAATAAATTAAGTAGAAGAATTACTGTCCCTGTGGTTCGACCTTGGTCTTCCAAGATTTATTACTACAATAGGACTAAATTCGTACACTTGCGAATAAAATTCATATCATGTTTTTGGCGCCGTTGCCGGAGACGGTGTTTATTTGTCTACTTGTGTTATTCTAATAATTTTTCTTATTTAAGTTTGTATTCTTTTATCTACTATTTCAATCTATTCAGGTACTCAGTTTATGACCCGATCTCAAAAGGAGCCTTTACTTATTTTGGATTCAGAGATCGAGAAGACTTGCAGAAGAAACAACAAAGCCAAGAAGCTACGGAAGAGAAACTTGCAAGAATCACCTCCTCAAGGATTAGGTTCGGACATCACGCATGTCCCGAATTGGAAATTGAAACGAGAACTAGTTGTTCCAATGGTGGAGAGGCATGAAGAAAACAATGGACGTGGTCCGAACCACCCCCTGCCTATGCGCCTTCGCGATATTCGGAGGCCCGTTATTGCGATCGACCCTCATTGCATTAGGGCCGAGTACGAGAGCCCGAAATTATGAGTTGAAGAATCTGCATTTCAACACACTCCCAATTTTCTATGGATTGGCGAATGAAGATCCCTTGGCATTCATTAGGGAATTCTTTGCTATTCTACAAACCTTTCCATTGAGTGGCTTAACTGAGGAGGAGTTGAAGATGCGTTGTTTTCCCTATTGTTTAAAGGATAGGGCGAAAACTTGGTTGCTTGGATTGGAGAAAGAATCATTATCTACTTGGGATGAGGTTTATGATGTGTTCATTTCACGATATTATTCATCTCAAAAGACTAATGAAAACAGAAACAAGATCTGCACATTTACACAAGCTTTAGGAGAGCCTCTTCATGAAGCATGGGAGCGATACAAGGCACTTATTACTCAATGTCCACATCATCAATTCTCAGACGCATTACTTGTGCGATATTTCTATGATGGGCTAACTGAGATCACTCAACAGCTTGTGGATCTAAGTGCTGGTAGTTTTATTGGAAACAAGACAACCGAGGAGATGAATAATATTTTCAAAGAGTTGGCTGAAGGTTCAATGTAGAAGGTTGTTCGAGGGCAAAAAGCTTCAGTTAAGGAAGTCAATGAAATCAATACATCAGCTTTCAACAATTTAACCACTCAAATGGCAGAAATGGGCAAGAAGTTGCAGAACATGCAAATCATGATGCAGATACCATCACAACTACTTCAGCAACAAGCAAATAATTACATGATGGGGCCTCCAACAAATCACGGTCAGCAAGGAGAACAAAATAATTCTTTTTTATGAGGATGTATGCTACGCTGGTCCTTATGGGGGAGGACCACCGGCACCACTTATGCAAAAGAATAATCCATATTCTGCTATATACAATCCGGGTTGGACGAATTACCCACATTTTTCATGGAGTCAACAAGGGAGCAGCTCACAACCTCCTGGATTTCATTACAATCAGCAAAGAGCAGCGCCACAAGCTCTACCTCCACGGCCTCCTCAACAGAAAAAACTAACATGGGAGGAAACATTGACTGAAGTGCTCAAAAACCAACAAGTTTCCTTAGACGAGTTAAGGCAATCGAACAAGAATATTGAGCATCAAATGGGTCAGATTGCAAATAGCATTGGAGGAAGGGACCATGGAAAGTTTCCAAGTAATACTGAGATAAATCCTAAAGAGGCTAAAGCCATCTCCCTTCGTTCTGGTAAGATACATGATGATCCAGTGGTTAAGGCACATGTGGTGCCTAATTCGGATGAAAAAGTTGAGGGAAATCTTGATGAGGAAGTACAAGTGTCAATCTCTACAGAGGAAAAGGCAAGGCTTGACAACATACCAGAGGTGAATGCTTATGTCCCTCCTATTCCTTTTCCTTCCCGATTGAAGAAAAGTCGATGAAGGAAGATATCGAAATTTTTGGAGATGTTCAAAAAGCTACATGTTGATATCCCTTTTGCCGAGGCTATAGCAAATATACCGCTTATGCAAAGTTCTTGAAGGATTTATTGTGCAACAAAGAGAAACCGCAAGAATTTGCTACGCTTCAGTATCTATGCGTGTTCGGCTATAGTTCGAATCCTTTACCATTAAAGAAGGCGAGATCCGGGCAGCTTCACATTGCCTTGTTTTATTGAAAACATTTTAGTGACCCGTTGTTTATGTGATCTTGGTTCCGCTATAAACCTCATGCCACTCTCGTTCTTCCGAAGTTGAAGCATGCCGACTTAGTGCCAACTACTATTGTTCTTCAATTGGCGGATCATTCTTTACGCTCTCCCATTGGAATGATAGATGATATGGTGGTTAAAGTTGGCAAGTTTTATCTTCCATCGAGATTTCATCATCTTGGATATGGAGGAAGATGTTAATACTCCAATCATTTTGGGGGCGAGCATTCTTAGTATTTGCAGAACGAATATTCACATGATGACCGGAATCTTGACTCTCGAGTGGGGGAGAAAAAGTTGGACTTTCAAGTTGCTAAAGCTCAAAAGAATCATTTTGCTTATACTCCATGTTGTCAAGTGGATTCCGTTGATTTATGTACTTTGGAGTCTGACACATCCACTTTTCCATGTGGTACATCTATAAGAGTTCCTCCCATAATCAAGAATGGTCTACCAAGAACGATTGGAATGTCAACATTTAGAGTTGGGAATGAAAACCAAGATTTTCAAGTTTCTAAGGTTATCCCAAAATTGGAACATACATCATTATGTGATATGCTTCCTAAGGATGTGATTTTTCTGTTCAACGATTTCTCCAAGCATGTGGAATCTTCATGTGATTTACTTCCAAAAGATCATGTCGAGATTCAAGATGACTCTCTCTTTTGTGATGGCCTCCCGATGAGCAAGGGTCGAGATTGGAGGCCTACTTGGAGGATGCAAGTTTTGGGAAGCTCAAGAGCATCACATTTAATCCCTCTATGTGATGGTTTAGGTATGTCTGGCTGAAGACGGTAAACTTAGCGCTAATGGGAGGCAGCCCAATTTCTCTATCTTTAATTATCTTTTATGGGTTTTACTTCTTGTTGCTCATCTTATTTGCTTTTAGTCGTCTTGCTTTTCGTTGTGTCTGGTTGAGCTTTGTTTTGCAGATGGTGATTCTCTTTCAAAGTTGATTGGTTGTGTAGGATGAATTTTGGTTGTGAGGCAAATTTTCTTCTCAAAGTGGGAGTTTGGAGGAAGATGAAATATAATACCGTAGAGTTGGAAGAAGTAAAGATGGGTCCGATATCCGGACCAGCATAGAGCCCAGCTTTTTACGGTATTTAGTTTTTGGAGTTGTATAACAAATGTCGGATCCAACTTCAGAACCAGCTTTATGTCCAGTAATTTACTGTAATTGACGTTAATTGCTATTTAACGTTCTTGAATGAATGTCGGGTCCGATATCTGGACCAACTTTGAAGCCAGCAAGCTACAGTCTTTTATTTTATGGATAAAAAAAATTTAAGACGAACCCAGCTTTCGACCCAGCTTTGGAGCCAGCAAGCTACGGTAATTGACGGAATTGGCGTGTTGATATTTCAAGCAAGAATGTTGGGTCCGACATTTGGACCGACTTCCGAACCGGCAAGCTACGCATATTTAATTTGTGGAGAAGAAATATCAATGTTGGAACCAACTTTTGATCCAGCTTATGAGCCGACAAGCTACGTAGATTGAATTTTTGGAGAAGGAATACAAAGTTGGATCCGGCTTCCAACCCGACATTTGGTCCAGCATTTTACGGTAAAGTGTGGAGAAGTCGATAATGCGGTGGTGCTACTGGAAACTTGAACGTTGAGGAGGACGTACAAGGAACAAGGACTCGGGTTATACTCGTCAAAAGGCTCCCTCCACCTATTCCCTAGGAAGTTCTCAGTTTCAATTTGCTTTCCATTTGTTTTTTGATATTATTTGGCTAATTGAAACATTGAGGACAATGTTCCGCGCAAGTGTGGGGCAGTGTAGGTTATATGCATTTTTTATGTGGTGTTGGTTGTTAAGTGTGCTTAAATTTTGCTCATGCTTTGATTATGGTATGATGACATGATTAGCTAAATTTTAAATTGATGGTCGTTGACGCATTTTGAATTTCGGGGCAAAAATTTGTTGTGTGGATTTAGAGTTAAAGTTCGTGTGAACACCGTATGCTTGAGGCTTATTCTAAGTTGGCTAAACTTGTGTAAATTTTGGAATTTAGTACTTGAATTTGCATTTTTGTTGGAACTTTAATTAGCCTCGATCCTTGATGTTTTTCTTGGAAAAAGCTTTGGAAGGAATTGGTTGTTTTGGTATGTTGGTGGTGTTTATAAATAAATGCCCACTTTGGGGGAAGAGTGCATGTTCTACATGGTTCGCCTAGTGTGCAGGATGAAAAATAAAAATAAATAAAATAAAAAAAAAAGCCCACTTTTGGGGGAAGAGTGTCTGCTTCTACATGGTTCACCTAGTGTGCAGATAAAAAAAAGAAAAAAATCTTATATATATTTTTTTACTTAGGGAAAGTTGTAAGTGGTGGAACAAACGGGTGATATAGGCTTGTTGCTCTTGCTTGATGCGGACAACAAAGCTAGGGCCACGACGTCGCCTAGTGTGCACGACTAAAAATAAAAATAAATAAAATAAAAAAGCCCACTTTTTGGGGGAAGAGTGCATGTTCTACATGGTTCGCCTAGTGTGCAGAACAGAAAAAAGAAAAAAAAAAGAAGAAAAAAAATCATATATATTTTTTTACTTTGGGAAAGTTGTAAGTTGTGGAACAAATGGGTGATATAGGCTTGTTGCTCTTGCTTGATGCGGACAACAGGCTGGGCCACGACTTGTGGGAACGGTTGTGGACGCCTGTGACAATTTTTGCCAATGACTTATTCCCAAGTTTGACATGTTCGGATTGAGGTTAATTCTTGTTTCACTTGGGTAATTTCTTGTCCTTCATTCCAATATTTAAACTTGATTAGCCGGTTGAGAATATGAGGATGGTAGGAGGTATTAACCATAATGATAGCTTTTAAGTCTTCACTTCATTTTGCTGCCCTTATTTTCAACTTGTTTCGATATAATCGAGTTAAAGTTTTGGTAATTGATTGTGTCTTGCTTGAGGACAAGCATGAGCTAAGTGTGGGGGAATTTTGATAGACTATATTTTGGCATTGTTTAATATGTGGTTTGGTTTTAATAATCTTCACTTTTGAACATTATTGCTACTTAATTTGTAAGTTTTGGATCTTGATAGATGTAAAGCTTTCATATGGAAATGTGGAAGAAAACGAAGGAAAGAGACCAAAATTAATGTTGAACAATGCCGGATTGAATGTCGGGATGAAAGTCGGACGAAGAAGAAAAAGAAATAAAACGTGCGCTGATTTAAAAAGGGAATAATTGGGCTTTTTAATTCTCTAAGTTAATTAAGCCAAATTAAGTTCTTTTCCTTGGATAAGAGAGGAACGGCAGTTTGAAAAGGATGAGGATGGGGAGTTAATTTTTAAGAGGAGTGGGGGAGAAAAGAAGACGCAGGCCAGGAGGGAGGATAGAAATCATCATCAAAACTTCTTGGGGAAGAAGACACACATGGCAGTGGAGAAAAAAGGAGAATCGATACAACCTTTTGACGAGATTCGACATGGAGATTGAGAAGTCCCTTTGTCTTTTCTTTACAATTCTTGTATTCGAATTCTCTCTTGTTTTATCGACTATGTTTTGTGGCTAATTCCCTTCGCTAGGGATTAGGGTGTTTATGATTATGAATAATATTTAATCTTTGATTTTAGTTCTACATCCATTTCTTAATTCTACTATCTTGTCTTAATTACATTTATATGATTGATCAACATGTACATGATGTTTGGGATTGATTTCTTGTAACCCTCGAGATTAATCCGTGCAATAGATAGTAGAATATGCCCGAGAATAGTCACGAGAGTAGGCTAATAAGGGTATAGTATGTTCAACACCTAGGATTGTAATGGGTTAGTTTAATTTTTATATCACGAAAAGTAGGTATAGCATTTTACACGAGCACGTCTTATTCGAATCGAGAGATTGTTTAAGATAACGTTAGAGTGCATGCTTCGTAGAATAGTTGAAGAACAAAATCAATAGGTTAAGTTGAATTTCTAATCATAGTCCGACATCGCTAGTTCATTCTCATTCTCATTTATCTCGTTTTTAGTATTTCTAGCTTTAATCATTATCATCACAAATTGGTTTATTGTTTTATGTTATTGGAATAAATTAAGTAGAAGAATTAATG
>CM054802.1:3957385-4060596 GCA_028984105.1 Lavandula angustifolia
AGAAGAATTAATGTCCCTCTTCCAAGATTTATTACTACAATAGGACTAAATTCGTACACTTGCGAATAAAATTCCTATCACTAGCGCTACTGAGTCGGGGGACTCAGAAGATCAAAGCGAACAAGCTGGTGCTAGAACTTCAGAAGTTGGAGAGACTATCTCTCATGCCCGGTGACTCCATTGAAGAGCTCAACGTAAGATTCACGGATCTGATGAACTCTATCAACGGGCTGGGAAAGACGTTCTCTAACCGAGAGATGAATCTCAAGATTTTGAGGGCACTGCTAGACGGTCATTGGACTCCCTTTGCTACTTTACTTAGATATTCTGATTTAGATATTGTTACTCCTGTCCATATCTTTTCAGAACTTAAAACTGAGGAGTTCGAGTTTGGTCTACCTCAAAGGAAGCAGCGAGTTGAAGCTGACACCTAAGTTGACCATGCCTTCAAAGCATCTGTCAGCACAGCAGCTCCATCTCTAGCAAGGATGAATCTTCACTCAGTGACTTACAAGAAGGAAACCTGGCTAAGAAGTACGCACTGCTTGTCGTGAAGTATCAGAAGGAGAAGGAGAGGCGTAGAAAACTCTCAAGAGTCGTCAGAGACTCCAAGGGTAAGTTTGAGTATACACTTAAACGAACTCCTGACTCACATACTTCTGAATGCAGGAAATAGGAGGACTCAGCTCAGTCGAAAGACAGTGAAGGCAAAGAAGAGAGAGTCACTATATGCTACAACTGCAAGAAGCCAAGATACTATTAGTATGATTGTCTTGAGCTCAGTACTGCTGAGAGAGCAGCACACAAAGCTCGAAGGGAGAAGTTCATCAAGAAACGTCAAGCATATATGCCGGTGAACTCTCAGACGACTCAAATGAAGTCGATTCCTTCATGGATTCATCCGACGATGAAGCAGCATTCATAGCCGTAGAGCTTGTAGAAAACGCTGAAAAGTGTTTCATGGAAGGAGAAGAGGATGAGGTAAACTCTCACGCTCCATTTAACTCCTCTTCACACTGCACACACGACACTATTTTAGGTGCAGATGAGAATCTGGACGTCGCAATCGCGTATGAAGAACTACTCGATGAGCAGATTCAGATGAGTCTGCAGCTCAGTAAGACTCTTCAGGAGTTGGATACCCTGAAAGTGGAGAATCAGAGACTTTCTCAGGAGAGTCAGGTTGTTAATGAGTCAGAAGGACTTGTGTTGAGACTCATGGAGGAGATAAACTCTCTGATGGCCAAGTCTCATCATCAAGAAGATCAGATCTCAGTACTGACCAATGACTTGACTCAGAAGGATACTGAACTAAGTCTACTGAAACAAGAGTTGTCAGGACTTCAGACCGAGCATGAACTATTGAAGAAGGGCGATGATGTCTGGAGGAACCTGATGACAGAGCAGTACATGGGCGCTGAAAAGAAGCTTGAGGCGATGCTAGCAAGCAACAAGCCTAAGCACTGCAAGGAGGGACTTGGATTCAGCCATGGAGCCTCCTCATCTGCCCCTGTACGCTCAGAAAACCGGGTAGCTGATAGATTTGTTCAAGGGGAGACCATCAATGCAGAGATTCTGAACTCCCTAGCCAAGTAAAAACAAAAGATGAAGGCACCTCATCCCAGCTATCAGCATTCTGACAAGAAGATCAGTTCCAAATCACCTCGATTTAGTCAAGGGGGAACTAGCAAAGCTAAGAGGGCTGATCAATATGGACCTCCACAGCTAACACATCCAGCTCAGTATGGGTCATATTACTATGATCCTATAGTCAGGAGAGGACCTAAGAGTCAGAAGAAGAAAAAGAAAGTTGTGCAGAAGGCAAAGGTCAGCAGCCCACCTACTCAGAAGATCAGGACTCCTGAACCTGTGAAGCCTCAGAAGTCAGCATCGACCAGATCAGTGGTCAAGTATGTTGATCAAAGTTGGAAGAAATTGTCTGAGACCACCAGGGTCGTAAGACAGATCTGGGTTTCCAAAACTAACATATAAGGACCCAAAATAAAAAATAAAGGGTACATAAATATAATTCTGTTTTGCAGGTGCACAAGGACCCTTGGTATGTGGACAGCGGATGCTCAAGACATATGACATACCAAAAGGACCTACTGAAGAATTATACTACTGAAGAAGGACCCCGAATCGAGTTTGGAGACAACGCAAAAGGCTATACCAGAGGCTATGGAACACTCAGCATTGGAACCGCAACAGTTCCAAGAGTATCATATGTTAAAGGACTTTAGGATAATCTTCTCTCTGTTAGTCAATTTTGTGATAACTCGAATAGGGTGGTTTTTTACGCTGGTTTCTGTGATGTCATTGATAAATCTACAGGGAAAATAGTGTTGTCGGGTTCGCGCAAAAAGAATATCTACGTAGCTGACTGGAACTCAGCTGAACCTGAAGCTTGTTTGTTGGCGAAGAACGACAACAGAACGGGGTAGCTCTAGCACAGAAGACTCAGCTATCTCAACTTCAAGACGCTCAACAAGCTAGCTAGAAACACTCTAGCAAGAGGATTGCCGAATGAAGTATTCAGCAAAGACACTCAGTGTGAAGAATGCCTGAAGGGAAAGCAAACAAGGAATCAAAATCATCCTGTTCCATCTCCTTCCACTGATGGAATCCTTCAGCTGCTACATATGGATCTGTTCGGTCCAGTCTCTCTGGTGACGATCAGAGGCAAAAAGTATGCTTTAGTGGTCATTGATGACTACTCGCGCTACACATGGATCATATTTATTTCCAACAAGTCTGACGTCAAAACAGAGTTACCAACGCTTCTGAAAAAGCTCAGTGTCGAGAAGAACACCAAGATCTTCAAGATACGTTTAGACTGAGGAACTGAGTTCCTTAACTCGATGATGGAGGAGTTATACAAAGCTGAAGGCATAGACGTATGTCGCGCGCACGCCTCAACAAAATGGGGTTGCTGAAAGGAAAAATAGAACACTCAAAGAAGCAGCAAGAACCCTGCTCGCAGACTCAGGACTCCCAACCAAATTCTGGGTAGAAGCTACTAACACTGCATGTTACACTCAGAATAGATCTCTACTGACAAAGCAGCATATGAAGACACCATATGAATTATGGAACGGCAGGAAGCCTTCTTTATCTTATTTCCATATTTTTGGGTGTTCATGCTTTATCCACAATAATGGGAAGGATCAGTTGAAGACTTTTGATAGCAAGTCAGACCAGGGAGTCTTCTTAGGATACTCCCGGGTCAGCAAAACCTTCAGAGTTTTTAACTATCGGACCCTTTGCGTGGAGGAAAGCCCTCATGTTATATTTAATGAATTTGCTACTGAAGCAGGAGCAGGAACTCTAAACCAGAGTCTGATGACATCAGTAAGCAGCTACAAGATCTGAGCCTGAAAGATAAAGCTGAAAAGATCCAGCTGTGTTGGGATGATGATTCAGATGAAGAAACTGAAGATAAGTCGACTGAATCTCAACCAGCAGCAGAAGTAGCTGAACAAATTGACTCTACATAACAGATTCAATACCAGGTAACTCAGGTCGATGAAGAAACCCAAGTGGTAACTGAGACCTCTACTGAGGATCATAATTCAGGGGGAACAAATGAAGTTCCTGAGCTAAATGCCCCTGAACCTGGTGACTCAGTAGACCCAACTCTAGTAACTGAATTGCTTCAATCTCAGAATAGTACGACTGAAATGCCTAACTCACCTACTATCTATGTTGAACAAATCTCAGATGAAGAGTTGAAACATCGTAGATCGTGGTTGGACGCTCACACTTCTGATTTGATTATTGGAGATCCTTCAGCAACCGTAAAGACAAGATCCAGATTCTGTCAGGGAGAACGCGCATTATATTCCTGCTTCTTGTCTACTGAAGAACCTCAGTCAGTTGAGGACGCACTTAAGGATGTTTATTGGATCATAGCTATGCAAGAGGATCTGAATCAGTTTACGAGAAACGAAGTATGGGAGCTTATTGACAGACCCCGGCATCAACATGTGATTGGAACTAAATGGGTCTTCAAAAACAAGCGAGATGAAAACAACGTTATAGTAAGGAACAAAGCAAGACTCATGGCTAAAGGCTACTGTCAAGCTGAAGGGATAGATTTCGACGAAACTTTCGCTCCAGTTGCAAGATTGGAGGCAATCAGACTATTCCTAGCCTACGCAACACATCAGATATTCAGAGTTTATCAAATGGATGTGAAGTCTGCGTTCCTGAATGGCGTACTAAAAGAAGAAGTCTATGTAGAACAGCCTCCCGGCTTTCAGCAGGGACATCAGGTCTATAGACTCAAAAGGCTTTGTACGGGATAAAACAAGCACCCAGGGCTTGGTACGGTACCCTGTCTGAGTTTCTTCTTCAGAAAGGTTTTCAAAAAGGCACAATAGACCGCACATTATTCAGCATTCGACTGGAAGACGATATCCTACTTGTGCAGATCTACGTAGATGACATAATATTCGGATCAAAGAACGTCATCATGTGTCAGCAGTTTGAGAAAATGAATAAGGATAAATTCGAGATGTCAATGATGGGAGAGATGGATTATTTCCTCGGTTTCCAAGTCAAACAATCTAAAAAGGAAACATTCATCAATCAAGGCAAATACACTCGAGACCTCATCAGGAAGTTCGGTTGCACATCCGGCAAACCAATCAAGATCCCGATGAACACGAACATGAAAATAGATCTTGATAAAGAGGGAGTATCAGTAGACCATACTGAATTTCGTGCTATTATTGGTTCATTATTATATCTAATAGCTACTCGACCTGACATAACTTATATTGTAGGTGTCTACGCTCAATTTCAGGTGAATCCTAAGAAGAGTCACATGGACTCAGCAAAGAAGATTCTCCGCTATCTCAGAGGAACACCTGACATGGGTTTATGGTATCCAGCTGATGATAATATTGAACTAACTGGTTATTCTGATGCTGACTATGCAGGATGTAGACTTGACCGAAAGTCAACTTTTGGAACGTGTCAGTTCCTTGGCAGTAAGCTATTTTCATGGTTTTCAAAGAAACAATATTCAGTAGCAACGTCAACTACTAAAGCTGAATATATGTCTGCCAGAAGTTCCTACGCCCAAATCCTTTGGCTGAGACAGCAGCTACGCGACTATGATGTTATTCAGAATGAAGTGCCGATATTCTGCGACCGCACCAGTGCAATTGCAATCACTCAGAACCCAATACTTAATACAAGATGCAAGTACGTGGACATCAGACACCGCTTCATTCGCGATCATGTCGAAAAGAAGGATATCAGGATGGAAAAGATCCATACTGACCTTCAAAGGGCAGATATTGTGACCAAACCTCTAGCTGAAGCCAGATTCAGAGAACTTTCAGTAGTGCTAGGTCTGCTGGACCCTAGTGACTCTAGTCAGTAAGTGGATTCAGGAGAGGAGCATTTAGCAAGGGGGAATGTTCACTCTCAGTACTGAGTAATTTCAGTATGTAGAGACTCATCAACCATCTACACGAGGTATCAGATGACTACGATGTTCAGCTGACAGGTTTGCGTATCTCTACTCAGTAGCCAATGAAATATTATGTGCATTTATGATTCAGATTCAGCTTCGTATTCAATGCCTTAGAAAATGTCATTTAATATAACGGTTTACATTAAATACACGACATTCTATGTAAAGAATGCTGAACTCTACGGCGCATTAAATGCATGTCGTATCAAGTTACTTCTTTGGTTATTTACAACTTTATTTTGACTTAGGCGGCTAAATTGATCGTTACCTATTTTATAACATTAAATCCTAGTCGTCCATCTCATAAAGTTATTTCAAACTGAACCGTGGATTTATTAATTGTTCATCTTCTTTAACATATATAAACACGTTCAAAGTTAGAAACTGCCATTTCACTCTGCAATCTTTACGAACCCAAGTTTTCTGAGAAAAATCCTTTGTTTCCTTGCAAACTCATTTTCAAATATCTCAGAAACTCTTTGGTAAATCTTTCATGATTATTCAGCATCGTATATGATATCTTTAGTATTTTTCGTTCGATACTGATTTCTTGTCTTTTCAGAACATTAAATATGGCAGGAAGAGATGTTATGGGTCCGGTGAACATGAAAGAGATCCTCGAGAAGGACCGTGTATGGTTCGAGCCGATGATGGAGTTCGACTCCTGCGATCTAGATTTTATGGAAGAAATTTTTGATTCGCTGAGGGCGACTCGTTTGGAGAGATTTCTGTCTAGGAAGCCGTCATACTTCCTCCCTCGATAGATAGCTGAGTTATATCTGAACTCAGAGTCAGTAGATGGGGACATCCGATGCAGATTTGTCACTCATATTCTTGGAGACCCCGCCCGCGTCATTCCTGAAATCAAGATGATGTCTATCAAGGAAGCGCTTCAGCGAAGCTTCCAACTTCCGAACGAAGATTTCACTAAGTGGGCTATAAGGATAATCTCATGGACGAATATCTCGAAGTGTTCTGCAGGAAGCCTACAACATTCAGAGCTGCCTTCCCAAAGAACGCTATGCTTCCACAGTATAGAGCTCTTGCATATATAGTGACTCAGATCTGACGAGTCAGGCTGGCTCGTTTGACCAAGTATCGAGACCGAAGATTCAGCTTATGATGGTCATTCATGATCATGCAAAGATTAACTGGGTTGAATTCTTCCTGAAGGAGTTTATGACTCAGGCTGCGAAGTTCGATCATTCAAACAACTGCTTGTCAGTTAAGGGAAAATTATTATACGGCACGAAGCTATCTATTATGATAGAGGACCTCTGCGGAGCTGACAATGTTGTATATGCTGACAAGTTGTATTTCAATCCAAAGAAGGTTAGATTCCAGAGCAAGGCAGCGGCCTTTCAGCAGATTGGGTCAGGGCCTGCTGATCCCAAGACCGGAGCTCAAAAGACCTCCACTCCTACAAAAAAGAGGTCACCTCCCAAGTCTACTCCCAGAACGCCGACCAAGAGACTGAAGAAAGTCAATGAGGTCGTACCAGAGGTTGTTGCTGAACCACCTCTATAGCTGAGGGACGAGGCTGAGTCCTCAGAGAAAACTCAGTCAGTGGAGAAGGCCGTCTCCACTGAACGAGATGAGACAGTAGACCAAGGGGTCAAAGCTGAACAGGTTCCTACGACTGAGAGCCCCTTCGATATTCCTCCACTTAGCAGCATTCCGTCTGCTGAGAAGCAACAGTCTCTCAAATGAAGTCGAAGATTCCGAGACTGCTTCTGAGTCAGAATCGATAGGGATGGAGGCATCTGCTCTGCAATCAAGAGCCTCCCGAGAGATTGCTGAACATATCCCAGAGTTAGCCAGGCACACTGATCTTATCATACTAGCAAGGCAGGTTAGACTCCATACTTTGATCAGGTTCTAGGAGTGGTCTACCCTGAACAAGCTGATCAAACACCAGTCCTGTGAACAGCTCCACGAGGAGGAGCTGATGATAAGGAACAAGATTGGCTACTCCGAGCCATCTGACATCTGTTCCTTAGATGACTTGAGGGCTGCCATGCTAGCCATGCTGAATGATCGCCAACCAACCTCAGCAACGGCACCCTCAAATGGGTCTGACCACGATGGTCAGGACCCACCCCGTGATTCAGGCCCTGAGAAGCCTGGTGAGGGTACTCAACTGGACAAGGATGCTCCAACTTCTACTGCTGAACCTCCTCTCAACATCCTTGGACCAGTTCAGTCGGAGGCTGGTACCTCGAAGTCTGTAAAACCAGCTCAGCTTCTACTTGATTCTGCGTTCGAGGTAGCACCCAACTAAAAACCGACGATCAAAGTCAGTGGCCAGGGCCCTGAGGAGTCAAGGAACTCAGAACAGACTCCTCGCCCGTGCCGTCCACAAAACGTGGAGGCAGACCACTCAGGCTCAGAGTGCGGAGATCAAGGGGCTCAGAACTTCTATTGAAAACACGCCTGCCCCCGACTTCTCAATCATCTTGACTGAAGCACTCGCCACTCAACGAGCCAACTTCGAAGAGCAACTGAAGTTGATGGAGGCTAGCCAAGCGAAACTTCTGGAAGAATACAAGGCCACCCAGTCAGTGTTGGGATTTTGTATACTGGAAGCACTTTTTATGCTTGTATACAATGTGTTTTTATCCTTACCACTGTTTTATTCTCCTATCTTATAAATATGTATATTTGCACATGTCATCCTTTATCTTGTATAAAAGTTAGATTTGTGTGGTGTGTCGGGTATCACAGAAGACAACACAAATTGGTTGAACTTACAAGATATAAACATTTATCACAGCTGAGACAACTTAAGGATAAGTTGTCGGTTTAAGATGCAGTTTAGATAAGAAGTGGCTTGTCTTAGCTGCTTGTCTTTACTCGTACACTTAAGGTGGTGTATTGATGGATCACAGTGAGATGTGTTCTCCTAACTGACCTTAGTGGAGAACCAAGATCTCGGTGACTTAGCTAGTCTTAAGCTTGGTAAGACTTCAGCTGAGTGCATTTGGCTATCTATCACTTTGACCTACTATGGTGAACGTCCAATGATCGACCGGATCTACGTATCTTGGGTGTTAGTAGTTATTTGTGGCTCAGGCTGGTTGTCTGTATCTTGCATCCGTATCCTAGTAAAATGGGTTGATAATATCCCCTGAGGAACTCGAAAGGATTAGCACACTAAACCCGGCCGGTTGATTAAGTTCAGGTGTGTTAATAAGGTCGAGTGGTACTACTCAGGAATATAAGATGTTAATTAATTTAAGCAGTCAGTAAGCTTAATTAATTAACGGATATTTCTATCTTAAATACGGAGATCGATTAAGTCTAAAATACAAGCCCTTGCTCAAATTGGGATAAAGGGGTAAGTCAGCACGGATTCTCTAGTGGAATGAATCTGTGTTAATTAATTAATTTTGGTCTGGGCTGAGCATGGATAATTAATTAATTGGAGGCCCAGCTTTATTTCTTGTATTGGATCCCTGATCTGGCCCAATTAGTTGCCTAGTAATTTATTATCTCTCAGAATTCATTATTAATGGATTAATGTATTTTACATTATTTAATAATGTTATTTATCTCGGAATTAATTGGTCGGGCCAATTAATTGATAAATATTAGTAGCCCAATAAATTAATTAATTATATTATGGGCTGATTTAATAGAAGCCCATTGGATTATAATTAAATTAATGGGCTACAAATATATTAATATTATATAGGTTTTTGAAGCCTATATATATTAGTATTCTGTTCAGAAACTCACACAATTGATTCATAAAAATCGAGAGTGGCGTGAGTTTAGAGAGAGAATAAATTTATTTTCTTCAGATTTCTGACCACCCAGAGGGAGAAAAAGGTCGGGACACAGATCAGAAGATCTGACACAGGAGCAACAATCGGAGCCGCGACAACACACAAGGAGGAAGGTAGCCTTACTGTAAACCCTATTATTCCTCCAATTGGTATCAGAGCCAGGTTTAGGCTCTGATTGTTGCATAATTAGTTTTTATTCCGTCGTTATCGGGCTTATTTTCGTGTTTGGGGCGGCCTGCGAGCCATTGTTTTGACCCCGATGTAATATTTTTCTCGTGAGAAAATCCACGAGTAGTTGATAGGATCAATGTGCTATGTGATTGTACTGTTTGTTGATAGGATCCGGTTGGCACGAAAATCGAGGCGCGACGGAGCGGAAGGGCAAAAACCTAGTTTCTGGCAGAACACGACCGCCGACTTGTGACAGCGCGTGAGGGCGCGTACTATAGTATCCGTCCGATCCGTTCGGATAGGTGTGTTCGTCTTCTCGTTAGCTTCGTCTGGATAGGTCACACGACCCATTCCGATTTCTGGTTTGTCCGGAATAGCGTCGGAAAGGAGAAGTGGTCGTGCTGTCCAGAAATTCCCAAATTGGCCAGGAAACCCTAGTTTTCTAGGGTTCCGCCGCATTTTGCGGCGGCAATTCCCTGCGGTTCCGGGGTCGGATTTCCGATAGGCTTGGACCTATGGAATCCTCGTGTTACGAGCTTCGCGTTGATAGGTCGTATGGGATCATCCGATCCCGGATGCGACCGGAATTGACGTCTGAAGTAGGCTGCTCGTTATGAATTCGTTCCGGCGAATCGTTTGAAATTCGGGAAATTGAGGAACTAATCTCGGCCGGAATCCGTTACCCGGTGGTCGTGAGTGTTCCAATTACGTTTCCCCTCTTTCAATTGATCGAATCACGGCTCGAAAACGAAGAATTAAGGCGGCGAAAGGCGGCGGCGGCGGAGGCACGATTTATTGCGCAATTCCGTCGTTGTGGCCGAAATCGCCGGCCATTTCGCACGTTCAGACGTCTGGAGGATGTCAGGGGGTGGCGAGGACGGTGGCGGAACTCCGGGCTTGGCCGGGGAAGGCGCGTCTGCTGCGTGCAGTCGCGACCGCGCCGCCATCACCGGCGCCATTCCGCGGCGCCCGCAGCCGGTGCGTTTCGGCGGCGGCGCCGGTCGGGAAGTGGCGGCGCTGGTCGGGGAGGTGGTGGCGCGGGTCGGGAGGCGGCATGCGGCCGACGACGGGTTGCGCCGCGCGGCGGCGGCGCGCGTTTTCCGGCGTGATTTTTGTTGAAGAAGACGCCGACGCGTGGCGCGCCACGGCGCGCCACTCGCCCTTGCTGATTTGGCGCTGCGTGTACCGCCACGTGGCGGACCCCCCCGATGACGTGGCGACGACGGTTCGATGCGGTTTTTCGACGCAGTTTCCAGATTCGAAGATTTTCAAGATTTCGAAGATCTGTATTTTGATCGGGCAATGTAATAGTTAAGAATTACGTGTTTTAAAGCCCGATAACGATTTTAAATTTCCTATTTGCGTATTTATTTTTAATTATGCTTTAGCATGCGATTATGTGATTAATTGCGCCTAGAAAAGCATGTAAATAGGATTTATGTCGTTGCTAAAGCATGTTTTATTTTTCGCGACCACGTTTTATTATATGCGCTTAGAAATTGCATGCTTTAGGAATTATGTGATATGCACAATTCGTTACAAACCTTTTGAATAAAAAGACTAAGCAATTTAAAATAAATGTTTAATTAGATTCCATTAATTTGGATATTAAACACTTAATTGGACCTCCATTAATTGGACCCTACACAAAAGTGGAACAATTATATGAGTAAACGTCCACCTGAGTGGCTTGCTTGTATTTTTTGAACCACGAGTTTTGTGAGATGGGTTTTCTAATATAATATTTAATTATTATTGAGTAGTGGGAGCGAAGCCGTATACGTCCACCTGAGTGGCTTGCGTGCCTAGTAAACACGAGTACTCTAGCAGATAATAATTAAATAAGATGGCTAATTAAATCAAATTGAAAGCGGTATGGTTCGCGTAAGTATGCCAATTTCGAGAATTTGATGTTAATTCGGTCAAATTAATGGTCAAAGCTTAGATGTCACCGCAGTACAACTTCCCGAGAAGTCCCTTCCCGCGTTTTAATAGTGACATGGTCCGAGAGATATCGGATTATTAATTCCATTCGTCTTAAGAACCTAGGCGTGGATTGGAATTAAAGAGCTAGGTATATAGCTTGGTCTAGGGGTACACGAGTAAACGTCCACCTGAGTGGCTTGCGAGTGTGATCTTTAGGGCTATTCGAGTATTTAACGTCATTGGTTTTTCAAAAGGTTACAATGATTGTTAATTACGAATTATGTGCAAATATTAATTTTATACATGCTTTTAATTTATATTTTTCAGATATGTCTGTTCGAATGTTTTATTTTTCGAGTTCCTAAACAGTCTCACCAACCAAACCCTAACGGGTTTAACAATTTTAAAATAATTTTATAAAGTGGAAGAGATATCTTACCTCTCCCAATAAAAGCTCTGCAAAGGTCCTATATGAACTTCTGTTTTAGGACCGCTATGTCTAAGAACGAGTTTACTATGAGTATGTTACTCAAATCTTTGGTAGCGGTCAAAGAAGTTATAAAAAAGGGCAAGAGTGCTCAAGTTTTGAATATCCTTAGTAGTTCAAGGAATCCTCTGAAATGCGGAAACCAGAAAAGAACAGAAAGGGTGGACATTTCAAGAAGAGCAGTGGGAGTAAGAAGACGGTCCTTACCGGCGACATGCAAATGTCAAAGGAGAAAGGAAGGTTCTTCAAGAATGGTAAGAAAGGACACTGGAAGAATTATAATCCAGATGTCAAGGCAAAACAGAAAGAGACGCGAGTCACTCTTGTAACTGAAACTGTTCTGGTTTCCTCTTCTACCCATGAATGGGTAGTGGATTCGGGGGCAACTGATCATGTTTGTTACACCTTGCAAGGTTTCTTGCAGAAAAGGCAATTGAGCGATGGTGAGGTGGTAGTCTCAATGGGCAATGGATCGAGAGTTCCTGCAATTGCCATTGGAGATCTACATCTATCTTTTGATAGTTCTGTTTTAGTACTTAAAGATGTTTTATATGTGCCCGAGTTTAGGCGAAACATAATTTCTGTTTCAAAACTCTACATCATGAATGGTTATAAATCAAGTTTTGATAGTGAAGTTTCTATCATGAAAGACGATGATTTCATCTGTGTTGGGCTATTAAACAGATCTTTATATACTATTACTTGTAATCCGCGTAATTCTGTTAATGTTGCTTCCTCATCATCAAATCCTAAGAAGAGGAAAGAATCTTCTGAGGTAAACCAAACTTATCTGTGGCACTTAAGACTAGGTCATATCAATCTTAACAGGACTCAGAGGTTGGTGGAATATGGATTATTGGAGTCTCTCCAAGATTGAACCATTTCCAACTTGCGAAACCTGTTTGGAAGGAAAGATGATGACTAGGCCTTTCAAGGCTAAGCGTTATAGAGCCACAGAAGTATTAAGTTTGATACATTCTGACTTGTGTGGGCCTATGTCTACACAAGTTCGTGGAGGGTATGAGTACTTCGTCAAATTTACTGACGATTACTCGAGGTATGGATATGTTTACCTTCTTCGCCACAAGTTGGATTGCTTTGAAACCTTTAAGGAATTCAAGGCAGAAGTGGAGAAGAAGCTAGGTAAAGAAATCAAAACACTGCGATCTAATCGTGGTAGGGAATACCTATCCAACGAGTTCAAGGACTACTTGACGGAATGTAGGATTACATCCCGTACCGACAAGACGGGCACGCCTCGGCGAGAATGGTGTGTCGGAGAGAAGGAACCGAAGTCTCTTAGAGATGGTTCGGTCGATGATGAGTTATGCAACTTTGCCAGTTTCCTCTCGGGGATATGCCCTAGAGATCGCAAAGCATACTTGCCGAACCGTGTGCATTCCAAGTTGGTACAAAAGATTCCTTTCGAGTTGTGGAGCGGGCACAAACCCAAGATGCACCACTTAAGGATTTGGGGTTATCCCGCTTATGTGCTGAATAGGCAGGCCGACAAATTGGAATCACGTTCAGAAGTGATGTTGTTCATAAGGCATCCGAAGGAAACGAAGGGTGGATACTTTTATGATCCTAAAGAACAGAAGATCGTTGTTAGCCCTAACGCTCGGTTCTTAGAAGAGGATTACATTAGTAACCATAAATCTCGAGTCGACATCATCCTTGAGGAATTACAAGGTGGTCGAGTTCCACTTGAACGGCCCGGTTGTGCAAGATAGTACTCCACGAGTAATCGCACACTGCTGTAACACATCTCCTGACACTGTTCGACGTAGTGGGAGGGTGATATTTACACCTGATTGGTATATGTTCACTAGGGAGACGTTTAATTATCTCCCGGTAGATGAACAAGATACCGTGGATCCCTGGACTTACAACGAAGCAGTGGGAGATGTAGATGCAGATTCATGGAGAATCACCATGGACTCGAAATTTGAGTCCATAACTGATATGGATGTATACGAGATCACTGAACTACCTGAGGGCTGCAATGCTATTGGTAGTAAGTGGGTATACAAGAGAAAGAGAGAGGACCGTATGGAGAGATCATGGCGTTTAAGGCCATGCTAGTGGCGAAGGGTTTTACCCGGAAAGAAGGTATCGATTACGAAGAGACCTTTTCGCCTATAGCAATGATCAAGTCCATTTGGATTCTCCTTGCCATATCAGCTCACATGAAACCAGAGATCTGGCAAATGTATGTCAAAACCGTATTCCTAAACGGTTACCTTGAAAAAGGAGGGACATCTACATGAAACAGCCAGATGGTTATGTGAAGGAGGGCGAAGAGCATCTAGTTTGGAAGCTTAAGAAGTCTATTCATGGACTTAAGCAAGATTCCCGGTTATGGCACCAGCTTTTTCGACGAGGTAGTCAAATCCTATGGATTTGTATCCTGTCCTAACGAGGTGTGTGTAACGTATTTGTGTTAACAGATCAGTGGTGTTTCTTGCATTTTACGTAGATGACATCCTTCTCATTAGCAATAATGTTAAAGTGTTATCAGACGTAAAGACGTGGTTATCCGAGCAGTTTCAAATGAAGGACTTAGGTGAAGCTGCTTACATCCTTGGGATCAATGTTATTCGAGATCGCCAGAAGAAGGATGTTAAGCTTTTCACAAGTGTCCTACATTGACACTGTTATTGCTCATTTTAGCATGCAAAATGCCAAGATAGGTTCAGTACCTTTCAGACATGGCATTTTTCTATCCAAGAATCAGTGCCCTAAAAACGCCTGAAGAGATAGAAAGTATGAGGCTAGTACCATATGCTTCCGCTGTCGGTAGCCTCATGTATGCGATGCTTTGTACGAGAGAAGATATCTCATATGTTGTAGGCATGGTCTCAAGATATCGGGCCTAACCACGGAAAGGAACACTGGATCATGGTCAAGCATATTCTCAAGTACCTTAAACGGACTAGAGATTATAGGCTTGTTTACCAGTCAGACAGTCTAGTGTTTTTGGGTTATACAGAATCGGATTTCTAGGCTGACAGAGACGAGTAGAAGTCTACCTCGGGTTATGTGTTTACCTTGGGAGGTGGAGCCATCTCATGGAGGAGTGCAAAGCAGAAATGCATTGCGGACTCAACCATGGAAGCAGAGTATGTGGCTGCTTCAGAAGCTTCGAAAGAGGCAGTTTGGCTCAAGAATTTCCTCCAGGATCTTGATATTGTTCTGAACTTGCCTAAGACTATCACAATTTATTGTGATAACTCGGGTGCAGTGGCAAATTCAAAGGAACCTAGATCTCACAAGGCGTCTAAACACATAGACATGAAGTACCACATTATACGAGTATTCGTAAATCGAGGTGACGTGGTGATTGACAAAATTGGAACCGAAGTAAACCTAGCTTATCCTTTCACGAAGAGCTTACCACTCCCGGCTTACGAGAAGCATGTTTGTGGCTTTGGGATGGTGGAGATGCCCCCCACTTAGGACTACAGAAACTTTTGTATAAGTGGGAGAAGATATCGTGATAGTTAGGATAGATAGCTGGGATATAGCTGGGTACTAGTTTGTACCTAGATAGCTGAGATATAGACACATTGTATACTAAAAGTTTACTTTAGTATAAGTGGGAGAATTGTTGGGATTTTGTATACTGGAAGCACTTTTTATGCTTGTATACAATGTGTTTTTGTCCTTACCACTGTTTTATTCTCCTATCTGATAAATATGTATATTTGCACATGTTATCCTTTATCTTGTATAAATGTTAGATTTGTGTGGTGTGTCGGGTATCACAGAAGACAACACAAATTGGTTGAACTGACAAGATATAAACAGTTAACACGTTTGAGACAACTTAAGGATGAAGTTGTCGGTTTAAGCTGCAGCTTTAGATAAGAAGTGGCTTGTCTTAGCCGCTTGTCTTTACAGTACACTTAAGGTGGTGTATTGAAGGATCACGGTGAGATGTGTTCTCCTAACCGACCTTAGTGGAGAACCAAGATCTCGGTGACTTAGCCGATCTTAAGCTTGGTAAGACTTCACCGAGTGCATTTGGCTATCTATCACTTTGACCTACTATGGTGAACGTCCAATGAGCGACCGGATCTACGTATCTTGGGTGTTAGTAGTCATTTGTGGCTCAGTCGGTTGTCCGTATCTTGCAGCCGTATCCCAGGAATGGGTTGATAATATCCCCTGAGGAACTCGAAAGGATTAGCACACTAAACCCGGCCGGTTGATTAAGTTCAGGTGTGTTAATAAGGTCGAGTGGTACTACTCAGGAATACAAGATGTTAATTAATTTAAGCAGTCAGTAAGCTTAATTAATTAACGGATAATTCTATCTTAAATACGGAGATCGATTAAGTCTAAAATACAAGCCCTTGCTCAAATTGGGATAAAGGGGTAAGTCAGCACGGATTCTCTAGTGGAATGAATGCGTGTTAATTAATTAATTTTGCTCTGGGCTGAGCATGGATAATTAATTCATTGGAGGCCCAGCTTTATTTCTTGTATTGGATCCCTGATCTGGCCCAATTAGTTGCCTAGTAATTTATTATCTCTCAGAATTCATTATTAATGGATTAATGTATTTTTACATTATTTAATAATGTCATTTATCTGGAATTAATTGGCTGGGCCAATTAATTGATAAATATTAGTAGCCCAATAAATTAATTAATTATATTATGGGCTGGTTATGTGGAAGCCCATTGGAATATAATTAAATTAATGGGCTACAAATATATTAATATTATATAGGTTTTTGAAGCCTATATATATTAGTATTCTGTTCAGAAACTCATACAATTGATTCATAAAAATCGAGAGTGGCGTGAGTTTATAGAGAGAGAATAAATTTATTTTCTTCAGATCTCTGACCACCCAGAGGGAGAAAAAGGCCGGGACACAGATCAGAAGATCTGACACAGGAGCAACAATCGGAGCCGCGACAACACACCAGGAGGAAGGTAGCCTTACTGTAAACCCTATTATTCCTTCAGTCAGCTCACACTGCATCCATCTCCTCTATCTCTCAGGGCTCCGATCTCAGAATCCAAACACTTCAAAAGGCTATGGAAGATAAGGTGGATCAGAAGTTGCAAGATATTCAGACAGCAGTAGACGCCTCTCACAAGAAGTACAGCGAACAGCTAACTGATGAGAGAAACGAACTACATGAGAGACTCACAAAGCTACAGTATACATTAGATGATCTTTCAGCAGCCTATAAGAGTCTAGATAAGAAGGTACAGGTTCCCGCCCATGGCTTATTTGCTGATGCCAAAAAGGCGGAAGGAAAACTGAAGATAACTAAAGGAAAGGAGAAGGTACTGAGAGTACCTAAACGAGTAAGGACAGTGACTGGAGCAACTCAGATTCAGCAATCTGCTCTCACTGGTTCCTCTACTCAGACTGCGCAAGGCGAGGCCCAGGGTGTCTCAGCAGCAGGAGATGTAGTGCCTGCTGAGACTGGCCCAAGTAGCTCAGGACCCAAAGATTCTTCTACTCAAGCAACTCAGACACCTAGTGATATAATCAAGGAGATTGCTGAGTATGCAGAGGAGGACTCAGAAGAGGAAGAGGTTCCTCTACCTCCTCGAGTGCAAGGAAAGGGCAAGAAAATACTGAAGCGTCCCACTCCTCACTCAAAGAAAACTAAAAGATACATCACTCCTGAGGAAGAAGCTCAGATAGCTGCAGATGAAAAGCTTGCCAGAGAGATTGTCGAGGCTGAGGCTGCCAACAAGCCAAAGAAAAAGCCAGCCAAAGGCAAGACTAAGGCCCCAGCAGGAGGTAGGAAGCCTGGGACAAGGCTGCCTCCAAGGAAATTAAAGCTGAGTGAAGGAAAAAGAACAGCAGCAGCAGCAGCAGACATCTGGTCAGTAGGGAACCTCAAAAGAAAAATCCTCTACTCCTGCTGACTCAGAAGAAGAAGAGCATGTACCCTCCTATGTCCCCTCAAAGAAACAAGAGCTAGAAATGCAAGAGATATGGGATCAGATGGAGAGGTATCTAGACAGAGGAGCTGAAGCAAGGCAGATAGAAGCAACAACAGAAAGACTCAGATTGGCAGATCTAGAAGCTCTGAGGCTCAAGGCTGAGAAGGAAGCAAGCTAAAGGATTCCTGAGAAGGCAGATATTCCTTACAAATACAGAAGACTCAGGAAGCCTACTGACCTTAAGATTCACAGATGGCCCAGAGTGGATGAATGGATGCCATGGGAACGGACACAGAGGTGGGAGTCACTGAAGGCAGACTACATCAAGAGATACTACTTCTGGAGATACTGGCCTGAAATGTACAAGTCCATCGCATTTGCTGAATGGCTTCGGAAGACTGACCCAGAGATATTTGCTAGAGTTCAGAAGGCCATAGCAGATAAAATTGATGTTAGAGTCCCAGCTCCAAGGATCATGCCTCCCCCACTGAAGCTTGATGGCTCTGTTCATAATGGGGTGATTGAGAAGGAGATTAAGGATGCTGCCCAAGCAAGACACTTAGATGAAGATGAGTCTGCTGATTTGCCAGAGATACTGAAGCTGAGGAAGACTACTTACAGAATGTATGGACTGCCACTTCCTGAATCAAAATCAAAGGACTTCAAAGACAGGATTCAACAGTTCAGAAGATGATAGATAGCTTCTGTATTTCTTGTATTTTCTGTTCTCATTTTTTCTTAGAATAGCAGTCTGATGTATTTGTACTGAAACTCTTCATATCTTCATATTTAAAACATCACTGTTATTCGGCCCTAACAATTCCTTATTGTCTATATGGCCTTGTTTATTTTTTTTTATGCTTAACACACAGAATCACTCAAGTGATTGCTGACTCACACACTCACTGAATATTTATCTGTCAGTTCTTATCTTATTAGATTATAGTCTGTTAGATTGCTTGTAGATGGGGAAAATGTTGTTAGAAAGGGAGAAATTGCTGATTTGTTCTCTGTATAGGTTCTGATATTTCTTCCCTGATTCCCTCAGTAGTCTAGGACTTGAAGAACAACTCCACTGATTCTACTTGTAATACTTGTAAGGAGCTCTGTTTCTGATAGTCATAGTGTTAGGTTTTGGCATTATCAAATAGGGGGAAAATGTTGGGAGATGATTCAGTCGCTCCTCAACTCGTTGGGAGATAACTCAGCAGCCCAGTGCTCTGAATATTTGCTGAAGATTTGAAGATCCCAAAACCTTATTTTGACTAATGAATCATTCCATTGTAATTTGTATTGTTATGTCTCTGAGGTTTCAGACTCAGTAGACACTCTTCATTTGAATCAGGCGCTCAGTAGATTACCAGCCTCAGTACCAGAAGAAGAAAACTCAGTGATACTGGACTCAGCGGGAGCAGTATACTAAAAGGAATCAGTGGAACTGAACTCAGCAGGAATAGTTCACTGAACTCAAAGTTGATCTTCAGTAGAGCTGACTCAGCAGGAGCATGCTACTGAATATAGATCAGACTCAGCAACGGCTAAAGAGTCTTCTAAACTGTCAGAATTTACTAATTCAAATCAGCAGAGTCAATACGAGGAAGAGAGAAGTCAGCTTCAGATCTACCTTGAAGTCTGTTCTGTCTCGCCTACTTTCTTTAGCCTCGACCAATGACGAGCGGCCAACTGTCTATATTCTGATTAAAGCTGCAAGTCAACAACTTTCCAAAAATGGAGGGAAAGTACTCTGCCGCCTTATTTGAAAGAGCCGTTAGCTACCCAAAAGAGAGAGACACAAGGATCGTCGTCTCCAATGGATCTATCCTTATCTCTGCTCTATAAATAGAGGGATACAATTCAAATTTATGCTCATGACCGAACGAGTGAACACCTAGAAATCGAAGAACACATGAGCATTCGCGAGCAACTCAAAATAACCTAAGTCTTCCGCTAGAAGTTCAAAGAGTAATCTCCGGCGAAAGAGGACATACCTGCTCATAGGGAACCAAGCTGAACCCGAGTATAAAGCCTCTAGTATCCAAGCAACTGAATACAAACCCAAGTCCATACTTAAACTATTCGTCGCTCTAGAAGCCACTCTCTCGCTTCCTATCCCTCTAACCTAAGCTCAGCAGATCTTATCCATAGCTTAGACGAAGGATTTCATATCTGAACTGATCCTTATTGTAAAGGACTCCTTCATAGTTGGAGAGTTAGTCAAACTCTTTAGTTTAATCCTTTGTAAACTAAGATTTGCTCAGTATAAATCTCAAGACCAGTGTTTGTCCAGCGTACAAACCGACTGAGACTATCTCAGTATAATACATAGCTTCCTGATCTTTCGGGACAGTGGACGTAGGATTGTTGGATCCGAACCACTTTAAAATCTCTATGTTCTGTGTGTTTTTCTGTTTTAACTGTTGCATTGATTATTGTGCATAGTGAAAGTATTTATAAAATCATTCAACTGAGTTTTAGCAAAGCTTAATCGATTGCACTAACATACTGAAACTGTCTTATTAAAAAAAATTTCTAAACTCAACTGAACTTGGGCCTACACATTTCCACACTATACTGAACTTCAGCTAAACGGTACTGAATTCTGACTCAAGTCAGCTAGCAGGCCTCAGTGAAGTCAGCCACTCTGTCACACGATCCAGAACAGCTTATTTGGTCTACTGAACTTGTTCAGTACGACACTCTCCTGAAAAAGGACTGTTCGTGTTTAAAGTTGAGAAATTGTTTTCAGGTGTATTCACCCCATTTGTTTTACCTTTTGTTTAGCTCTGTACAATTGAGGTTTACTAAAGGGAATTTGATGGTTCTTTTGCAGCACTCTGCTCATTGAATCTACCGGCCATGAAGGATTAGTACTTACACTGAGGTGATAATTTTTTGCAATCCAAGTTGAAGTAGCAGCTTTGACCTTTCTAAACCTACTGCATGTGTGAGGACCAAAGAAATTCTTGATTTGCAGCGTTGTGTACTTGTTGTCTAGGTAAGACGAAGCAAAAATTTGCCACTGACACTCCTTCTGTTTGCATTTAACTCGAATCCTATCCCTATCATTCTTAGTGAAAACAATATCCCTCGAATGAATGATTGAGTGTTGCCTAACAGCATCTCTAAAAATTGAGGCACTCTCAAAACACATTCCCTTTTTAAACTTTGGTTTATCCATATCAACTCTAGGATTGAAAACGGGATTTCCTTGATAGAACTGAACTGGGACACACTCTTCTGGCTCATTAGGTGTTCCAGTGAAAGAAGTAAATATTGTTTCATTTAAACCCATTGCTCTCATATCTACTCCACCACCATCACCTATGACATCCTCACCTTCACTCCCAACACCATCACTATCTACCAGATTGTCAGAGTGATTAGAATCCTCACCTATGGATTGAATATCAGAGCCATCAGTTTCCCTATCATCCACCAAACCATCACAATCATACTCTAATTCATTTTCATCAAGCTCTTCTTCATCAAGCAATGTTTCATCAAACAATTCTTCATCGTGCTCATTTTCATCAATCTCTGCCTCATTATTTGCATTCATCATGCATGCTAAATAAGCAATAAAATATAATAAGAAAAATATTTACATTCTTTAGAAATAACATAATAGAGCTCAGATGATTAATAGACGACTTCGTATCCACCATGCAATTTTAGTAATTACTAACTCAATATGTAGTAGGGAGGTATCATTGGAATGAGAAACCACTAAATGAAATTGAATAAAGTGAAGTTTCTAGTTACTAGATAGAAGAATGCAAATGCATTCATATATAGGAAAAATTAATACTTCATTACCTTGAAATCGTCAACCAAAAATTAAAACAATGAAATCAAATTTTCATATAAACACATTCGTGTAAGCATGCAGACAAATCAAAAGAATGCAATTACAAACCCAAAAACCAAAACAATAATTTCATGTTGGGATTTAGTTCAACTAACCGTAGTGCAACGAAGAGAGACAAGACGCAAACGGGAGAGAAAACGCAGGAGAGAGAGGATAGATGGAAGCAGTGGCGTAGCTAGGAAATCGAGCTAGTGGGGGCAAAATTTATAGGGCTTGAGTTTTCTTTGTATGGGGGTTCGGGGGCGGAGCCCCCGGAAAAAAAAATTTAGCACATTTTTCTACTTATATCTAATTATACTTACTCTTTATGGCTTATTTAAGGATTATATTCTTCTTTCATGAATAACTCATATATTTTTTATATTTATTCGAAAAACATAGTACACAATCCTATTTTGACATCACTCTAAATTTAGTTAAGAGGAAATTATGAAGAATAATAATATCTACTGTATGGAGCCACGAAAAGTATTATGATTTATGAATTACAAGATTACTGCTTCCTGTCGTTTATTGAACCCTCGAGGCGTCCAGCCGTCCAGGTCAGCTAGCTCTGTACAGTTTGGTAAAGGTGTTCACAGTTTGGCTAAACTGGCCGAAATAACCGAACCGAACCGGCCGATGAACACCTGAGTTTGGATTCTATTGGAAAGAGAGGCAGACAGCTCCGCAACTGGTGTTGGAGGGTTGGAGTGGGAGTGGAGTGGATAGCTGTTTCTCGATAGGGGCCCCAAATTGCAAATGCATGTAGAGTGGGCTATGGGCCTCACGTTTATCACAAGCTATCACAAGCTGGGCCTCATGCATATAGATAGGAAACATTTTATTATGTGATGTTGGCCTGTTGTTATTCATAATGGGTGCAGTTGGACCACCCAAAAGATTTTAAATTGAAAAACATATTTAGAATATTAAATATATTAATAAATTTTAGAATTAATTGAAAATTACGAAATTACCCCTAACAAATTCTCGAATTCCAGTGGTGGCATTGGCCCCCACTGCCCCCCTTGTGCCTACGCCACTGGATGGAAGTGGAAGAGTGATAGGAAAATAAGCCCTAGAAAATTCTTGTAGCAGACGGAGAGAAGCCAACGGAAGAGAAAATGCGGGAGAGAGGAAGTTGGAAGCGGGAGAATGAAGAGGAAAAAGCCTAGAAATTTCTTTATATTTCTTTATATTTAAGAATTTTACAAATATACCCTTAAATGCACATGTCATTCCGGAATATTGGCCGGATTGTTGCTACCTGAAACGAATTAAATAGTTCAGGAGGTATGATGCATAATTTCATAGTTCAGGTGTTAAACTGAAAAAGATCAATAGTTGAGGGGTTTAATACAATTAACCCCCAAACACCCCATAAATAACTTACTACTTTATTAGTGTCGTTAAAATGAATTATTGCACCCAAACAAGATTCAAGTGAAAAACAGAATCGCTATTTCTCTGTGGGAGGACGATGAGCGGTCAATTCCCAGCCCCGGTAACTCCGACCCTGACCCGAGTAGGTTGGATTGGCATCGGCGTAATGGGCGGCGCTATGGCGGCGCGCCTCATCTCCGCCGGTTACTCGGTCTCCGTCTACGCGCGCAGCCCCTCCAAAGTCGCCTCGTTCGTCTCCCTGGGTGCAAAACTCGCCGATTCGCCGGCTGACCTCGCTTCTTCCTGCGACGTCGTTTTCACCATGATTGGGCACCCCTCCGACGTGCAGTCCCTCGTTCTCGATACCCTTCTCCCCTCCCTTAACCCTAAAACCGTCATCGTCGATCACACCAGCAGCCATCCCGCGTTGGCCAAGCAGATTTACCATTCTGCCCTCAACAAAGGCTGCTATTCAGTCGATGCCCCAGTTTCCGGCGGCGATGTGGGGGCTAGGCTCGGGAAACTGGCAATTTTCGCGGGCGGAGACGCCGAGGTGGTAGATTGGTTGAAGCCGTTGTTGGATGTGTTGGGGGAAGTTAACTATATGGGAGCAGCTGGAAAGGGGCAGAGTTGTAAGATCGCGAATCAAATCGTTGTTGGGTGTAACTTGGTGGGACTGAGTGAGGGGCTTGTGTTTGCGGAGAAGAGCGGGTTGGATAAAGATAAGTTTGTGGAGGCGGTGAAGGGAGGCGCGGCGGGGTCTATGGTGATGGAGTTATTCGGAAAAAGGATGACCGGAGGGGATTTTAGGCCTGGGGGTTTCGCTGAGTATATGGTCAAGGATTTGGGAATGGGGGTGGATGATGAGGGGGCGGTGCTTCCTGGAGCTGCACTGTCGAAGCAGTTGTTTTCAGGGATGGTGGCCAACGGTGACGGTAAGCTGGGGACACAGGCTCTTATAACTGTCATACGCAGGATCAATGGAATGTAGTTGGTATTCATTAATTGTTGCTCTTGCTTCCCTTCTGAATATATACATGTTATGGAATACAATCTATCTCATGATATTATTATTTCTTCTCCACTGGACTTCCATTGCAATTTCCTATTTTTCCATACACTTGAATTGAAGGATTCACATCATATCCATCGTGACATTAGTTCTAATTTAAGTAACAGTGGCTCAATGTGAATCTCCAACTAGTTAGTGAGTACGCTAATGCATAAAATATATTCATTGGTCGACCAAATTGATTGATGAGACATTGGAATCTTATTAATTGGATTACATCAATCAAAACTCTATTTGTCCTTTCTTTGTGATAACGAGGCTAATGTGCTGCAGGGGTAAGCTGCAGTGCTCGATCTTGTGGATTCAATCTTATACAAACATTAGGGAGTGTTTCCAAATGCCTATTAATATGAGTGTTTAGTTGTTTTTGATTGAAGTTGAAAGGCATTGTATTAAAAAAAAAATAGGTCTTTTGGTATCTATATTAAAATAGAATTATTTTTTGTAGGTCCTAAAATTATGGTATTTTAACCACCAAAATATCTATTTCGATACTTATAGATTTAAGCAATTTGATTGTTTAAATTTAGAGAGACTATTCGAGAAAACAAGTTTTGCAAACATAAAAAATTAGTTATTGGTTAAAAAAGCAAATGTTATTCAACCACAAAATTGATTATGTGGTTAAAATTGACTGTTTAAATTTAGAGAGACTATTCGAGAAAACAGATTTTTTAACCACTTTTGAAAAGCATTTGCAAACACCTCTTAGGTTTGAGAGGTAAATTTGACTTATGTGTAATGGTCTTCAGATTAGCACACAAGATGCAGATCACATAAAGTTAACTATATATGACCGACTTACATGATGATGTTAGTGAAATTCAAATCACTTATCTCTGACCTTTGATCACACGATAACATAACAATAAATAACTATAACTTCTACACCATCCAAAGAAGAATAAATAAGTATGTGTTATGTACCGTTTATGAATTGAATTCATCTGAATTTACCCATTTGGTTTAAATGGATTTCTGCTATAAATAGGTAATTTGAATCTAAACTATTAAATTCCCACGTTTGTGAAAAGAAGAAAAATAATTTAATTCCAAAAGAAAATAAAATCCTATATTGAATTGATTTTTAAAAATTAAAAAAAGTAATATGCATGATATCAAAGTAATCGTTTTTTTTTTTTCGTGAATGGGTCATTGCGTAATAGCTGCTTTACTTTTTTATACTTAGAAAATACTAGTACTTGTTTAGCTATTTCCCTTGTCCACAAACAACCTCAAGTTCAATAACTGTACAACGTTACTTTAAATGTTGTTTAATATGTAGGACAACAATCCTTTCCCTTTACTCAGCATTGATAGAATTGTTTATGTATTTCTTAAACCTTTCGATTTTGTTTTGTAACTTTAATACGATATACTGTTTATATATTTCTTAAGGCTTTCGGTATTGTTGTAACTTTAATACGATCTATATAACATATCATGTTTGCTTTCAAAAATAGTTAAACCGATTAAAACAATGACAAAGTTAATTGAACGGTTGTATATTCTGTCCAGATTTTGAAACCTTGTTTTATCTGAGTTATGTAAGAAAAAAGATAACATTATACAACATCTGGATGCCTTCATAGTTCCACTATGCGCTAATCCAGCATTCTCTAACAACTCCAACTTTCGAATTATACAAGAAGTTCCATTCAAATGAGCCAAATGTAGTCAGTGCACACTCCTTAGGTAGATGCGGCGGCAAGTTATTACTTATCTTGTTCATCCAGAGGGGCAACGGAGTATTCACACGAGATATTATCAACTTCGGTGTTAACTTTAACCTTTGTCAATGATACTCTCCACATACTTAGCAAGCTGACCCTGAAGACAAAAAGGTAACAAGGACCTTCCATTTAGCAAGTTATAACTGGAAGTTTGTACACTCTCCGAATCACAACAGGTAAATCTGACGCGATATTGCAACGGGATTAAGTAGAAAATAAATTAAAACTTGAAACTTGATATGGAGATACAGCTACTGGCATTGAATCTGATCATGGTAATCACATAGCAGAGAAATATGTTCAACTTTAATTTTTTTTTTTTTTCCATGGATGTCATGTGCATGTTTTATAGTGTACATGATGGATATTCTTTGTTAGGTTGCATAGAATTTAGAGCATCTGATAAAACTATACCTTTCTTCAGCAACCTCCCTCTTTGCCAACATAAGAGTTAAGAATACAGGGACCATAGCAGCAGATAAATGCTTAATAGTGTGCCCACTCACAACGTGGTGGGTGAAATTATAAATAGGTACATCAGCTGCTTCTTCAATTTTTGCCAGGAGGTAAAACCCTAACAAAAGTAACAAAGCTTTATTAATAATGTTAGTATCTTCGTGAAGAGACTGATGGACACATACCTGCCGCCCATAGCCAATATGTGGAATGCGTGTACATGGGAGGTAATAAGATAGCCATTACTGGGATGGCGATGCATGGAACAAACTGGATGAAAGCATATGGTCGGAGGTCGTCGAAAAACCTGAAAATGAAAGATAATAAATAGCATCTATTGCAGATTAAGAAAATTATGCACAACGTCAATGTATCCACATCCCAGTATACAGATTTTTGCTATTATACAATGGCTCAGCAACACGTTTGAAATGAGGATCTACATACAATACAAAGTCAATCTTGCTTGGTCATTTATTTACAAATTGAATATTCACAAGAAAATTGCAATGCATCATCTCGTTGTTACCTCCAGTATAAAATGCTGACTATTCCTGCCAAGATTAGGGGTACAATTGAAAAGGTTCCCTTACGTGCATCAACTCTCTCGATAATGAATATTGCAACGATAGATGTAAACGCAACAGTCATCTACATAATCACAATTCAAGGGTCAGTCTTTTGTTTTGCTGAAAATGCAATATATCAGATAAAAAACATACAAATCCTGCAATTCACATTTAAGAAAGCTTACTGGTAAGCGATCCCACACAAGACGAGCATCATTAGGTTCCAGATGATAATACGAACCAAAAGCGACGGCTGTTACGCCTATGAAAAATAATGTCCAGCCGCAGAGCTCACCTGGCAAGCTATTTGACCATCGACAGGTGGCAATCAACGAAAGCAACTAAGCCGGAATGATTCAAAAAACAAAGCATTTCTTCATACCTAAGCTTAAAGTAGTTCCCGTGATAGCAAAGTACAAGGCCCACTAGACCACCCAGGAAGGGTAGGTTTGAAATTACATTCAACGCATTCGGGATTCCTGACAAGCGAACAAAATGTTAAAGCAGCAATCGACCATATTCAATTAGAAGAATAGCAAGCGAGGGAAAAATGAATAAATATCCATCTTTCTAATTTAAGACAAAGGAACAGCGAATCGGTTGAAAATAGAAAAATCACCGAAAAAATCACGCTGATCGGCGAAGTTGTGGTATTCTTGAGACTGAGGAATCGCCGGAGTTACTAACATTAGTACCACGAAACATAGGATTGCCACGCCCCATACTATCGGTGTCCGCTTCCTCATCTCAATCTCGATGTTGAACTGCCGATTGGGCTGCTAAGTGTTGCTGGAATTTATTTTGCTTATTTGGGGTTTGCGATTTTTCGTTTATTCTCTTTTTATTTTAATTAATAATAAAGTAAAATTGCGCACAAAGGTTCGCGCGCTTAACACCGCATGGTGTAAATGCATTGCCGATGGTAATCATTGGACCTGCTCCGGTCCGTCTCGCAAATGGGCAGCTATCACCCGACCCGCCCAACCCAAGACCCATCCCACTATAAATAAGAATTTAAAGTGTAAAAATATTGTTTGCATGATTTGAACCCGCATCAATATTGTTTTTGAAGATATTTATACCACTTCAACCAATGTCTACATTTACTAGAAATTGTCATGTTTCTAAAAAATGAAGTGGATATCACACCTTTACCAACTCAAACTAATTAAAAAAAATTAATTAATTATATGGGTCACACCTATACCTCACATTAAATAAGCCATTTTTAAAAACTGTGAAAACAGTAATTGATGTTGATGAAGTGGTCAATAAGTGTTAAGTATCATAATTAAATTTTATGTTCATTATATTATTGATGCACTTAAGAAACATTATAATCATGAGAATGAAGCCGCCATTTAAACTAACGCTATTGAGAGTTTAGTCCAGGAGTATCTTGAGACGCATTTGTTGCAAGATAAGATGGACCCACTCTAACGCAGGGATTGACGGATTTGGATGCCAAAGATATGAAGGATGAAGTGATTAAGGAGAACATCATAGCACTTTATGCCACCCAAAATTGCCACAGTCGGTAATATCGCCTAATTGCCCAAGCAAACGAATTCTGAAAAGGTTGTTACCATCGTTAGTGAAGCCACCGATTTTAAAGTTGAAGCCCCTTCCAACACATATAAAATATATCTATTTTGGAGATTATGAGACGTTGCAAGTCATCATTAATAACACGTTAACCCAATCTCAAGAGGAGGCATTGTGAGAAGTCTTGAAGAGGCACAAGAAGGAGACTGGGTGGACTTTAGTCGACATCACCGGCATAAGTTTTGATATCTGCATGCACTCCATTCATATGAAGCCCGATAGGATGCCATTCCATGACCATCAACGGAAACTTAATCCGAACATGCATGATGTTGTGCTTAAGGAGGTATTGGAGCTTCTATCCATGTGGATTGTATATCCCATTTCCGTCAGAAAAGTAGGTGAACCCAGTTCATGTGGTGCCAAAGAAGTCCGGCTTCCAAGTTGTGAGGAATGAAAAGAACGAGTTGGTGCCTATGTTTTTTGTGACTGGATGACGCATATGCATCGACTATAGGAAGTTGAATGCAGATACATGGAGATACCAATTTCCTTTAATTTATATTAATTAGATGCCAAGTCTATCTCAGTTTTTTGCATGGCTACAATAGATATTTCATGTAACGCCCCGAAATTTTCGATGTAAAATGCATTGCATATCTATTCATACATGTTATCAATTGTTTTGGTTCCGTAAGTCGCGCCTTAGAAATTTAAATGAAAATTAAAGCATTTATCTTATTTATCATTAAATTATTTTTTTGTTATGTAAATTTATTTTGAACTTTGAATGAGTTTATTTATATCATATTATGATTACATTGTTATTGTTGAGATATAAATCATGATAGAATTATGAGCCAATAATAATATTTATTTATTTTGAATTTCCTAAACTTACTATGATTCATGAAAGTATATAATATTTTATACTCCCTCCGTCCCGCTATTACTGTCCTACTTGCCTAATCGGGCTGTCCCGCTATTACTGTCTTCTTTCCTAAAATAGTAAAAAATACTCTTAAACATAAAATGATGTGGGTCCCCCTTACTCACTACTCAACCCCCACATTCTTATACTCTCTCTCTTCAAAAATCTATCTCCCACTCGATTATGTTCCGTTCCGAACTCAGAAAATTATGATTTTTATCTTTTTGAAAACTTTAGATTATTTCTTCAAATACAATATAAAAAAAATATAAAAAATAAAAATCGATTGTCTTTTACTAGCCTTGCAAAAATTTGGATAATTCTCATTTCTTTCCACCAACCACTCCTCGAAAACTATGTCATTTTCTTTATACAATTAAAACTCATAAAATACACACTAAACTAAAATTTATTAATCTCCGTGCCGAAGTCAACTGGGACAGAATTAGCGGAAAGGAGGGAGTATTATATTAAGTTATTAGGAGATAATTTGAAATTATGTTTTGTCAATAAAATAGATATTATATTTTTGATATACATTTTTTTAGGATAAAATCTAGTTGTGTTTATTCATATCATAATTTGTCTATGATTGAATCTCTTATACGGTAAGTGATAGACTAAACTCTATATAAATTATATAAATACAAAAATAAATATGGATAAAATTTATTTGATACCTTGTATGATATCTTTAGATAATGATTTATAGGTCTATAAATACCCCTTAGTCGCTCAAAATATATTATCCCTAAAATTCTCGAAAATCTGTCAACATAATTACGAACTGTTTCAAGAATTATTTACACATCTTACCGTCATTATCTCGTCGTGAAAATTTAGGATCGTCTTCCTCAATATGTCTTGTATTCTCTAGTATTTTTGTAGATTTTACAAGCATGATAAGTATTTGTTTAAAATTGTTATTCGTAACCTGCAAGTTTTTTACAGCATGTCCATGAGCTTGATAGGAAAATTGTTTTTCATGTTTTATTTGAGTTGTTTTCGACCATGCTAAATATTAATAAGATGTACTACATGTTAGGTCATTCATGTTAAAAAAATAGAATTTTTAGGATACGTTTACTATTTATTTGTTAATTGGTTTCTTGATGTGTCAGATTCTTTTGTCAACATGCATGTAGATTGAAAAACAAAAGTTTTCAGTATACTATTAAATGAATTATTGACCATGATAAGTTTTATTATGATGGTATATGTAATATGTTGTTCATGTTGGAGATCTATAATTTTTAGGAAAAAACTTTTATGATTTCATTAATTAATTTCATGAATTACTGAATTACTCAATGCATGAATGAATTGTCAATAGAAGTAAGATTATATTTAATATACTTAAGTTTATTATAATTTGAAACCATTAAAGTTGGATATTAATAAGTAGATTATGTATAATATACATTTTGGTTTGATTATTTTGATCTATGTGTATTTATGAATTATTTGAATTATAAATGCATGCATGACATTTCATGTAGAGTCATTAAGATAAATTTAAATGTATAGGATCAGCGCGCAGGACTTAAACATTGATATCCATTATTTTCATCAAGTCAAAGTTAAGGTGGGGAATGTTACTGTTTATCTTTATTATATGTTGTTTTCGATATTTCATGTGAATATGATAGGCATGAAATGATGGGTCGGAATTGGACCCTAGGATCGAAATTGGATCCTTTATGTAAATCGGTCGTAATTAGGTCGTATGACAAGGTTATGGTCTATGTGACCGAGTATCTCTTTCCATGATCTTATTTTCCATGTCCTATCGGTGTGATTTATAATTCTGGTAAATATGTACATCTCCCACTGAGTAGTCGTACTCAACCCACTATTTCAACATTTTTTAGGAAATAGCTCGGCCGATGTGTAGAGGTGTTGGTGGTGATGTTCACGAGGATAATTTATTGTATTAAAATTATTGCTTTTAGTTTATGAACTTTTATTTGTTTCTTTTTGAAATGTTAGAATTAGTAAATTTATATTTAATACTTCCGCTGAGTATGAAAATAAATTGAGTTTTTCAATGATTCTTTTCCATGGAAATGTTTTGAAAGAATTGAAATATGCATGTTAAGTATGAAGTAGTGTCCCTAGTTAATTTTATGAAAATTGGGGCGTTACATTTCAGATCTATGTGAACGAGGAGTATCATGAGAAGACCACTGCTCGATTCTTAGAATATGATTATATTGACATCATCACTGAGGAATTACAAGGTAATTGAGATAGAGAGCCAGTTGTGCAAGAAAGGGCACCATAAGCTACTTCACAATTTGTTAACACAACGCTTGACACTCTTGGCGCAGTGGGAATGTTATTTTTCTGCCTGATTAGTTTATGTTCACTGGGAAAACATCAGATCATCTCCCGACTGATGAACAAGACACCGTCGATCCTTGGAAATACATTGAAACAGTGGGAGACGTAGATGCATTTTCATGGCGAAGCGCTATGGACTCAGAATATGAGTCTATAACTGGTATGTTTGTATACGAGGTTACATAACCACCTGAGGCCTGTAAGACCATTGGTAGTAAGTTGGTATACAAGAGAAAGAGAGGTCCTAATGGAGAGATCATGGCATTGAAGGCCTGACTAGTGATGAAAAGGTTTACTCAGAAAGAAGGTATCGATTATGAAGACACCTACTCGCCCATAGCATATAGAAATGATCAAGTACATTTGAACACTCCTAGCCTTTGCAACTAACATGAAACTAGAAATCTGGCAAACAGATGTCAAGACCGCATTCCTAAATGGCTACCTTGAAGAAGGTTGGGACATCTATATGGAACAACCAAAAGATTATGTAAAGAGAGCGCAAAGCATCTATTGTGGAAGCTCAAGAAGTCTATTCATAGACTTAAGCAAGCTTCCCAGTCATGGAACCAACTTTTTGACAAGTTTTGTCAAGTCCTAATGTTTTGACTCCTATCATAACGAGGTTTGCATGTACCGTTACTGTGTTGACGGATCTGTGGTATTCCTTGCACTTTATGTAGATGACATTCTTCTCAATGGAAACATTGTTGAAGTGTTATCAAATATAAAGAAATGGTAATCTAGACAGTTTCAAAAGAAGGATTTTGGAGACACTTCTTACATCCTTAGGATCAAGGTTATCCGAGATCAATAGAAAAGGATGTTGAGTTTGTCCCAAGTATCCTACATTGATACTGTTATTGCTCGTTTTAGCATGCAAACAGTCAAGAGAGACTTTCTACCTTCCAAACATGATGTTTCTCTATCTAAGTATCAGTGCCCTAAGGTGTCTGAAGCTATAGAAGAAATGAGGCTTGTACCATATGCTTCCGCTGTTGGTAGCCTCATATATGCAATACTATATACGAGACTAGATATCTCTTATTTCGTAGGCATGGTCTCAAGATATCAGTATAACCCTGGAAAGGAGTAGTGGACTGTGGTAAAGCACATTCTCAAGTACTTGAAGAGGACTAGAGATTATAAGCTTATTTACCAGTCAGACAGTCTAGTACCTTTGGGTTATACATATTCAGATTTCCAGGCTAACTGAGACGAGAAGAAGTTTGTCTCGGTATATGTTCTTACCTTGGGAGGAAGAGCTATTTCGTGGAGGAGTGCAAAACATAAATGTATTGCGGACTCCACCATGGAAGCAAAGTATATAGCTACTTCAAAAGCGTAGAAAGAGGTAGTTTGGCATAAGTGTTTCCTCTTGGATCTTGATATCGTACCTAATTTTCATAAGAGTAGCACAATTGATTGTGATAATTCTAGTGCATTGCAAACTCAAAGGAACCTATATCCCCCAAGGCATCTACACACATAGACAAAAAGTACCACATCACACGAGGATTCATAAAACAAGGAGACATGACAATTGAGAAGATTAGAACTGATGATAACCTAGCTTACCCATTCATGAAGAGTATTCCCATCCAAGTCTACAAGAAACATGTACGTGGCTTGGGGTTGTGCGAGATGCTCCCAACTTAAGACTATAAAAACTTTTGTATAAGTAGGAGAGATACTGATAGTTGGTTGCGTTATTTATTTTGTTTGAATAGACAAATTGGAAACAAAAAGTTTGCTTTAGTACAAGTGGGAGAACTGTTTGAATTTTGTACACTAGTAGTAAATTTTATAGTTGTATACAATGTCATTCATTTCCACTATTTAATTGTTCATATATGATTGTTATAATTGTGCATGTTTAAGTACAATTATCTTGAATAAAGTTAATTTATCTAGTGTGTTATAGATCACAGAACACTAAACAATTGATCGAACTAACAAGGCATAAAAAAATCACAGTGAGATATATTCTCCTCAGTTTAAGTTGCAGTCTAGATAAGAAGTGACTTGTCTTGGTTACTTGTTTATTCTGTTACACTTAAGTGTATTGACCGATCACAGTGAGATGTGTTCTCCTTACTAGCCTAAGTAGCGAACCAAAGATCTCAGTGACTTAATTGACCTTAAGCTTTATAAGATTTCAACTGAGTGCATGTGGCTAACTATGACTTTGACATACTATGGTGAACGTCATCACGACCAGATCTACGCATCTTGGGTGATAGTAGTTACTTGTAGCGCAGGTTGGTTATCTGTATCTTTGAAAAAGGATTGATAATATTCCCTGAATAGCTCGTAAGGATTATTTGTTGGAATTTTGTATACTAAAAGCAAATTTTTTTCTTGTATACAATGTGTTTTTCTTTTCCACTATTTTATTCTCCTATCTGATTAATAATATTCGCGCATGTAGGTCATTTATCTTGTATAAGAGTAATAGTGTATAGTGTGTTGTGGATCACAAAAGATTGCACAATTGGTTGAACTCACAAGATATAAACAATTATCATAGCTGAAACAACTTAAGGACAATGTTGGTCCAGAGACGAGCATCAGGTGCAGGGGGGGGGGAGGGGTGAATACACCTGAAGGAAAATTCTTACTCAGAACACAAAAGTCAGCTTAGCGGAATGTTGCTACTAAACTAGTCTGCTGAACTAGCCAGTTGGCCAATTAAACTTTCTGGATCGCGTTGGCAGAGAGTTCATCTATTGAGTACAGTCTGCCGAGTTTGTCAGGGAATAGTAGTTCAGTATCAGAAATTGTGTGCAAAAGTGTAGGCTCGAAATATATTCGTCTCAGTTGAAAAACCCGTTTTAAAGTCAGTTTTATGCAATGTGAACAGTAATCAATGCAAGAGTAAATCAACACAAGCAATTTTAAAGTGATTCGGATACACAGGATCCTACGTCTACTGTCCTGAACAAAGAAGGAGTTCTTGATTAGCTTATACTGAACAAGTCTCAGTCAATTTGTTCACTGGACATATACGTTCTTGTTTGCTTATACTGAGCAAGCCTCAGTTAATCTTTACGCTGGACAGATATCTATTTATAGTCGTAGTGACTTTACAATTCTCAACCGTGAAGGTTTGAGTTTCTCCAACTATGAAGGAGTTCTTACAATAAGAACAGTTCACAAAGATGAACTCCTTCGAGGTTTCTAAGCTAGTGATATTACAATAAGCACACTTATGTTAGAGAAAGGGAACTAAACGATCTTTAGAAAGAAGAATTAAAATTATCTTCAAATGAGCAAGTTCTTCGATGTGTTTGGCTTTGAGTTCGCTAGAGTATTTGATCGCTTAAGTTCTTGTTACCGTGGGATGTTGGTTGTCTTTCCACATGAAGACTCTTCTCTATTTATAGTCTTCGATTCATGAAAAGATCCGTTGGAGGGAGTCTAGACACGTGTCGAATAAGACAAGAAAAATGGCCATATCGATTTTGAATATCGCTGTAGAGATTTCCTCTTTTTTAGTTTAGGAGCAGCTTCATGGCAGAGCAGGTAGAGTGTTGTCGGCTCCTCATTGGTCGAGGTTATGAGAGTAGGCGAGGCTTGCTCAAACTCTAAGTGTACGGTGAGTTGACTTCCTCTGAATCCTCCAACCTTTAACTGAATTCTCTCATACTCATGCTTCTGAGATTCGTGCCTCGAATTCCTTTGCTGATTCAGTTGGTTATAGCTTATCCAACTGACTGCTACGATACTGAGTTCCTTCGGCTGAGTGGCGGATCTTCTACTGAATACACCAGCTACTGAACTCTATCCTACTGAGTTCCTAACTTGTTGAACTCAGCAAAGCTATTACATTATCGAAGGTTCGTCATTCAGCTAGGGGGTTTTGGGATCTTCAAATCTTATCATACTGAATCTCATCCCAACAATTCTCCCCCTATTTGATGATGCCAAAACCTTTTACAAACTATCTCTAATAACAAGACTGACTATCTAATCAACACAATCCTATATATCAGAAGTCAATATCTCTTTAATAACATAACACTAGAGTCTTAACAATTTTCCCCTAAAACGTCTAAGAGCAATTTCCCCTTTAGAAGATGTGTAAGAACTGAAGTAGAGAGAGAAATACAGATATATAAGTAACCATGTGAGTGTGTTATCTGATCACTGAGGTGATCAGTAAGGATACAAAAGATAAAGAACATAGCTAAGTGACAATGAGTAGTTGTCGAAGGTCAATAGAAATAGAATATCATATCTGATTAGGATTACAATTACAAGATATTCTATTCTATCAAAAACAACTAAGATTAGGAAGGAATCAACTGGGCTTCTTCTTGAACTGTTGTAGTCACGCCTTGAAGTCAGTAGATTTCTTCTTAGGAAGCTCAAGACCGTAAGATGAGTAGACTTTGTTCCTCTGTATCTTGACTTCTTCCTTGTCTTCAACATCATTGATGTTCAGACTTCCTCTATTGATAGCATATTTAATTTCTTCATCAATCTCCTTGTCACAGATATTACCTTGTTGCGTGAGAGGATGGAAGTTTGTACTCAGGTGCTTTGAGAGTCTTACCTGACTGTTGCAGAATGGTTTGGATTTCAGCATCGAGTTCAGGTTCAGCATTTATCAAGAATTCCTTGAAGGTTTTTATCAGGATCAGCCTTCTCACTAACTGTCTCCCAAATGTAATAACTCTTGATGAAGTCGACCTTAGCCTATTCCCATTTCTGATTGATCTTATAAGGTACCCATTCATCAGTCCTTGGAAAGATAACTCTCTTGATGTTGTTCCCCTATTCCCTTCTCCTGAAGTATTTGGAAGTAGTAGGAATACTGTTGTCCTTCTCAGGGATTCGCACTCTGGCTTCTTTCACAGTTCGCTGTCTAAGGGCCTCAAGATCTGCTAATCTTGCTCTCTCTCCAGCAGCTTGTACTTGTTTGGCCTCAGCAGTGATATATAAGCCTCTCTCGCAAGCATCCCAAATCTCCTTCATCTCAGCTTCTTGCTTCTTAGAGAGTTCAGTGGAGGGGATAGTCTTCTGTGCTTCTATGTCGCTAGGTCCAGCTGACCCGGACTTAGAAGCTTCAGGCTTCTTCTCAGCTTCAGACTTTTTCTCAGCAGCTGCTCTGCTGGATTGCCTGGGCATCATAAATCTGGTTTAGCTAGGAATTGAAGATCTTATCTGTATGCCTTTCTTGGCCTTAGTCTTTTACCTTTCTTCTTGTTCTTGAAGTTCTTGTGCTAGCTTTTCATCATATGCAATCTGCTCTTCTGGCGTTTTGAACTTAATTTTCTTTTCTTTCGGAGGACTAGGAGGGGCAGGTGCTTTTCCTTTTGCAGCTGACCTGACTGGCTTATCTTCAGCAAGATCTTCTAAGTATTGAGCCACTTCATTCACTGCTTCCTCTACGGGTTCTCCTGACCCTTCCCCCTTTCCTTCTTCAATTCTAATCTTCCCAGTCTCCTCTTCAGCCTTGATTATGGTCAGTAGTTTGCTCTTCCTACTTCCTTCCCCCTTTTTGGCATCATCTAATAAGCTTGCCAAGGCTGCGAACTTTGACTATAGGTCATCGACTGAGAGACTGATAGAACCCAACTTAGCTTCAACATCCACGACCGCGTCAGTATACTCATTTCATCTCTTATCATGTTCAACATGAGCAACTTTGAGTATATTAGATTTTGAAGTTTCAATCTGTTGCAAGTATGACTCTACTAAGTCAGTAGCGTCTTTCTTGATGGCAAGGCCGACGTTATCTTGTTCCACAAGTGCTTTTGATACACTTTCAGTGGTTAGCCTGTTTCACTCTTCGATGGCCTTGAGGACCTGATCTAGCGCAGAGGCCATGGTTTTAGAAAATTGGTTAGCCTGAGTCTGCAGGATGTTCTGATACTGAGAGTTCAGATCAGTCCTCTGAGCTTCAGTGCTCTGCCTGAGTCTGCAGGATGTTCTGTGTTTAGAGTAGATTCTCCGATCCTCTGCAATTCTGAAGCCAAGTTGTCTGGCTTCAGGGTCTGAGCCTTAGAGACTTGGCTCCATTTGTTGCTTTGTTACTCACGTCTTGAGCAAGAAGACGGTTCTTATGAGCCTATTGCTTGAGACACTTGTTAATAGACTCCGCATTATCGTCTTTTATCTTAGTAGCTTGATATTTAGATTGCTTCGGCTTATGCTGAGATGTAGATGGCGTAGAGATAACTGCACCTGTTTAAGGCGGTGGAGGTGGTGAGTCATCTCTGGGACATTTTTCCTCAGCAAATCCTCCCTGGTCTACATCCTTGGGTGACTCGTCATGGTGAGAGTCAGGTGGAGTCTGGGGCTGAGTTGTTAATTCAGTATGCCCCCTTTGACTCAGGAGCATGAGCATTGTTGAGCGGGGGTTGTCCATTGATGCAATATTAGCTGGATCTCCGTAGCCTATCTCCTCCTTCAGTTGTTGCTCCTCCTTGATCAGCTGAGGTTAATAGTCTCAGCCAATAGATCACATTCCAGGAATCTGAGACGCATTTGAACCCTCTCCCTAACTGCGGTATCTACGAGATCTGAGTGATCTAAGATTTTGGCAATCTCATCAGCGATCTCTTCAGCAGCTCTACTGTGAGCTATCAGTACTGAAGTCGGGACTGATGTGGAGACCTCAGTTTGAGGAATGTTAGCAGGAATGTCTGATTGGGTCTCCTCTGAGTGTATTCATATAACTTTATCCACCAAGTCACGTCCTCCTTACCGAACTCTGAATCTTAGATAGATACAGTCCTATGGATTACGACTGAAGCTTCAGGCTTCTTCAGTTTTTTTGGTTTCTTCTGTTGAGTAGGGTGTGGGTCCTAAGTGGACTGAATAGGATGCTTGTCATGTAGTCCACACCCTATGGATTTCTCAATTGCTATCGTACTTCGAAATTTACATTCTTCTTATCGAAGAAGTGCCCTTCAGTAAAAGAGACTCGTCCTTGGCAGTAATCTTCAATCAATATAGAGACATTGCTGCCATATCGGAGTTTGCCTTTCGAAATCAATCGTAGTGAGGTTTTATCCTCATTCACCATGAATTTCTGGAACTGAGCATTGAACTTATTCACGAAGAACTCATTCTGGTTCACCTGGATGCCATCCACGATGGCCATCATTATCTGAATCCGGATCATGGAAAGCTGATCATATGATCCAGCTGAACTGGTGAGGATGTGGTTGACTATATATGCCAATCCTCTGTATTCGGGGAGCAGCTGACTTTTCGGAAAGGCTGCTTTGAACACAATGTTCTTCTTCCCACTGAACTGGCAGAGATACTGGTCGATGGAACTCTCCTTGTATCCAATAGGAGAAATCCCTATGTTGGGAAGATTGAAACTGAGTCAGAGACACTCAGCAATATCAAGATCGGCAATCTTCGTCTCCCATACGTTGTTACTCGTTTCTTGCTGGTAGTTTATGCAAGAAATGTCCAGAAGTTCTTCGCTCTGACGAAGATTCATATAGAACTCTACGACTTGTCTCGGGAGGCAGTGGATGGGAACCCTGGACAACAGAGAGTGAAGGCTTGACGATTCAAGAGCATCAAAGATCTGATCCATTCACTTCACTCCACATGATCGAAAGGCGAGAACTGGTTCGAACCAGACTCTCTGAGAGCTAATAATCTCCTCCATATCAGACGGGATCATAACTTCATTTTCGGAGAACAACGCCATAGTAAACTGAATCTGCAAAAAAAAGTATTAGCACTTGAAAATAGAGTAAGTCAGTAATAGACAGATAAAGTTTATAAGATTTACCGAAAGATTAGTGCTTGAAGGTACTAGATTTCTTAAGCAAAAGATATAGAGCACTTACCAGTTCGAAAATGGCGGAAATGTATTTAGATCATAGATACATGCAGATATATATCATATTTGAATATGAACAATTTATTTTAGCATACGGTTGAGATTAATCTAATTTTAAGAGGTGGACGACTCAGATTAAATGTTATTAGAGGTTATGATTATTGTGCCGCCTATAATCTCGACCTACTTATCTATCATCTAAAAAAGTAAGGTTATGATATTTACTTAATGTGCCACAGTCAGTGCAAATGTCGTGCTTTTAATGAAAACAATATACTTAATGACATCCTATGAAAATTAATGGCGGGAAATAAATGCAATGACATGTTGAATGTGATCTGCTAAATGAATACTCATAACCTGTCAGCTGAACATTGTAGTCAGCTGGTACCATTGTGCAGATGTTGAGTACGGCATCACTTCCTTTCACCTCATTCTTTCGTACTCAGAGTAAGTTTCCCCTTACTCAGTACTTTCGGGATCGTCTTACTGAATTGAGTCAGTAGGATTTAGTAAACCTAATTCTACTAAGAGTTCATTGAATCTGGTCTCAGCTAGAGGCTTAGTCAGTACGTCGGCTCTTTGCTTATTAGTATAGATTTTCTCTATTCTTGTATCTTTCTTTTCGATATGGTCTAGGATGAAGTGATGTCGTATGTCCACGTGCTTGCATCTTGTGTGTATAACTGGGTTCTGAGTAATTGCAATAACACTGGTACTAACGCAGTATATCGGCACTTCATCTTGATGAATGTCATAATCTCTCAATTGTTGTTGAAACCACACGATCTGGGCGCAACAGCTTCCGACAACCATATATTCAACTTCAGTAGTGGACGCAGCTACTGAGTGTTATTTCTTTGAGAACCACGATATCAGCTTACTGCCGAGGAACTGACATGTTCCTGAGGTTGACTTTATGTTGATTCGACATCCTGCATAATCAGCATAAGAATAACCAGTTAGTACAAGATTATCATCAATAGGATACCATGACCCAACATCAGGGATTCCTTTCCAGTATCGGAGAATCTTCTTTGCTGGGTCTACGTGAATTAACTTGGGATTCGCCCGAAATCTTGTGCATACACCTACAACATAAGTTATATCATATCTGCTGGTTGTTAGGTATAATAAAGAACCTACAATAGTACGATAATCAGTTGAGTTAACAGATACTCCTTCTTTATCAAGATCAATCTTGAGATTTGTGTTCATGGGTATCTTTACTAATTTGCTAGATTTGCAATCGAACTTCTTGATGTTATCTCTAGTATATTTAGCTTGATTGATGAATATTCCCTTCTTGGATTATTTTACTTGAAGTCCAAGGAAATAATTCATTTCTCCCATCATCGACATCTCAAATTTTCTTTCATCATCTACTCAAATTTCTGACACATGGCCAGGTCCCAAGACCCAAAGATGATGTCATCCACATAGATTTGCACTAGTAGAATGCCATCGTCTGACTTGATACTAAGTAGGGTGTGATCTACCGTTCCTTTTTTTAAAACCATTCTGAAGCAGAAAGTCTGATAGGGTATTATACCAAGACATGGGTGTTTGTTTTAACCCATACAACGCTTTCTTAAGTCTGTATACTTGATATCCCTGTTGAAAGTCGGACGGTTGTTCTATGTAGACTTCTTCCTTCAGTACGTTGTTCAGGAAAGTTGACTTAACATCCATCTGATAGACAGTGAACTGTTGATGAGTTGCATATGTTAGAAATAGACGAAGGGATTCCAATCTTGTAGCAGGAGCGAACGTTTCATAAGAGTCTATACCTTCTGATTGACAGTGTCCTTTGGCAACTAGTCGTCCTTTATTCCTGACGATGATGTTGTTTTCATCTCGCTTGTTTTTGAAACCCACTTGATTCCTATCACGTGTTGGTGCTTGGGTCTGTCTAAAAGCTCCCATACATCGTTTCTGGTAAACTAGTTGAGCTCTTCTTTCATGGCAGTGATCCAATCAACATCATTCAGCGCATCCTCAATTGTCTGAGGTTCTTCAGTTGACAAGAAACAAAAGTATAATACGCTTTCTCCTTGACATAATTTGGATCTTGTCTTGACACTTGCTGACGGATCTCCAATAACGAGATCGAAAAAATGAACGTCTAACCATGACAAGGGCGTCTTGTTACTTCTTTTGAAGTTAATTCTGCACGAATAGTAGGATTATGAGGAATTTCAGCTGTATTATTTTGTGCTTGAAGCAATTCAGTAACAAGATCAGTATTTACCGAGTCACCAGCTTCAGAGGCATTCAGCTCAGGAACATTAGTAGTTCCCCTTGAGTTGTTATTCTCAATAAAGGTCTTAGTTACCACTGGGGTTTCTTCATCGACCTGAGTTACTTGGGATTTATTTTTTTCAGTAGAATCAATCTATTCAGCTACATCACATGTTGGTTGATTCTGAATTTCATCGTCTGAATCATCATCCCAACAATGCTGGATCTTTTCTACATTATCGCTCAAGCTTAGATCCTATAATTTGCTGCTGACCTCTTCAGTATCATGCTGAGAGTTCTGTTTCCTGTTCTCATAAGTAAATTCTTTAAATACAACACGAGGGCTTTCTTCCATGCAAAGGTTCCGATAGTTAAAGAACCTGAAAGCTTTGCTGACCCTGAAGTATCCTAAGAACACTCCTTGGTCTGACTTTCTATCAAAAACCTTTAATTGGTCCTTTTCATTATTGTGGATAAAGCACAAACAACCAAAGATATGGAAATGCGAAATAGAAGGTGTTCTCCCTTTCAATAATTCATATGGTATCTTCATGTACATCTGAGTCTATAAAGACCGATTCTGAGTGTAGCAGGCTGTGTCAGTAGCTTCTGCCCAAAACTTTGATGGTAGACTAGAGTCTACAAATAGTGTTCTTACTGCTTCTATGAGTGTTCTGTTCTTTCTTTTAGCAAGACCATTCTGTTGAGGTGTACGTGCAACTGAGGTTTCATGTTGAATTTCTTCAGCTTCGCAGTAGTCTTTCATCACTGAGTTTAAAAACTCTGTTCCACGATCTGAGCTTATTCGCTGAATTTTGATATCCTTTTCGACACTCAAATCGTTTCGGTAGCTTTGGCACTTCAGATTTGACGTTAGATTTATTAGCGATGAAGATCACCCATGTGTATCTTGAATAGTCAATGACTACAAGAACACATTTCTTTCCTCTGATCGTCACTGGAGAGACTAGCCCAGATAAATCTATGTGCAACAGCTGAAGGATCCCATCAGTAGAAGATGATGAAATTAGCGGATTGCTATATTTGGTTTGCTTTCCCTTCAAGCATGCTTCACAATTCTTCTGTTTCTTGAACACTTCGTTGGTCAGTCCTCGGACTTTAGCATCTCTGGCTAGCTTGTTCATCGTTTTGAAGTACAGATGGCTTAATCTTCTTTGCCACAACCACGCTGTTTTGTCATCTGACTTTGTATGTGCTAGTAAGCAGGCTTCAGGTTCAGCGGTATTCCAATCTGCATAATAGATATTTCTCCTTCGCGTGCCTGATAACACAGTTTTTCTTGTAGATTTGTCAAGAACATCACAAAGAGGTGAAAGGATAGGCGGATTGCTCGACTTTGTTTGCTTCCCCTTCAAGCATGCCTCAAAAATTTTATACCTTTTAAACATTTCGTTGGGCAGTCCTCTTACTTTAGCATCATGTGCTAGCTTGTTCATTGTTTTGGAATTTAGATGGCTCAGTCGTCTGTGCCACAGCCATGCTGTTTTATCATCTGACTTCGTGTGTGCTAGCAGGCAAGCTTCAGGGTTGGCGGTATTCCTTTTAGCATAATATATCTTTCTTCGCCGCGACCAGAAAGGAGATTATGTTGAAGTCTTCAACATATGATAGTCTAGGAACTGTTGCAGTCCATATTTTCAACGTTCCGTATCCCCTTGTGTAGCCTTTGGAGTTGTCTCCAAACTCAATTTTGGCTCCATCTTCCTGAACATAGTCGATCAACAGATTCTTCTAATGCATCATATGTCGTGAGCATCCGTTGTCCACAATTCAAGGGTCCTTTAGCACCTGCAAAACAAAAAATGATTCAGGTACCATTTGGGTTCAACTTTGGGTCCTTAGACGTTAGTGGTCTTTTGGGTGCAAACTTGTCTGACAACCCTGACGGTTTCAGACTTCTTGCCCTGTTTGTCAGCTGGCTTCTCTACTGAACTTGGAGATGCTGACTTTTTCTTCTTTTGAGGTTCAGCCTTCTTCTTCTTCTGAACCTTTGGGCTTTGGACTTTAGGCTCATAATAGTACGATCCATGCTAATCTGGATGAGTCCACTTCGGTTGGCCATACTGTTCAGCCCACCTGATCTTCTTGGTTCCCCCTGAGTTGGACCTCGGTGTCTTAGAGCTAGAACCATGGGTCACTTTCTTACTACTGGGCTGAGGTGCTATTATCTTTTGCTTGTTCTTTGCCTGAGGGGTTGTAGGTTCAACTGTTTGAATCTTCCCTTTGAAAAACCTATCAGCCAGCCTCTCAGAATCTTTGGAGGTAGAAGTGGATACCTCATATGTATAGCCAAGTCCTTCCTTCACTGAGACAGGCCTTTGGGCTCTGAGCATACTTTCCAACTTCTCCTTTGCTCTAAGATATTGCTCCGTCATCAATCCTCACCAAACTTCATCACTCCTTCTAAGTGACTCATAATCTCTCTGTACTTCCGCGAGTTACTGACTGAGTTGTGCTATTTCTATATCTTTCTCAGAGATGTCTTTGGTCAAGAATGAGATCTGTGCCTCTTGATGTTGAGACTTAGTCATCAGAGAATTAATCTCTACCTTCTATCTCAGCACAAGTTCCTCAGACTCAGTAGAGTCCTGATTTCTCATTGAAAATCTCTGATTTTCAGCTTTTAGGAGGTCTATCTCCTTAATAGTCTTACTGAACCGCTGGCTCATCTGAATATACTCTTCTAGTAGATCCGCAAATGCAAGAACCACGTCTAGCAGTTCTCCTGCAGTTGAGCTCGTGTCGTGTGTGCCTTGTGAAGAGGGGCTCTTATTAAGTTCAGAATTTACCTCAGCCGCTTCTTCGGCCATGAGACACAGTTCAGTGTCTTTTTCTTCAAGTGCGACAAACGCAACATCATCATCTGATGGTTCCATGAAGAGCTCTGCGTCGCTTGAGCAGTCGGACAACTCTCCAGCTATGTAAGCTTGCCTTTTCCTAACAAATTTGTCATGTCGGGCTTGCCTTTCAGCGCGTTCAGCTGCTGAGAGTTCTGGACATTCATACTGATTATGTCCCGACTTTTTGTGGTGATAGTATACTGAACTCCTGGTCTCCCTTTTTGGTATATCGGTATGCCCAGTGGGAGCCGCTTTAGTATTCATGCAATCAAGTAGAGGTTTAGTTTCACTTTTTGAGTGATCTCTCTTACCTTGATATTTTCTGGAAGCCTCTTTTGTCTTCGTCCTTTGGAACATGTCCTTCTTCTTCTGGTATTTCACAGAAAGAAGAGCATATTTCTCTGCCAAGTTGTCAGCAGAGGGTATCGTCGCTGAGCTTCCAGCTGACTGACTTGTGTTAAAGGGACTTGCTTCGGGTGTGCTGACTGATGCCTTATAAGCGTGATCTATTGGCACTTCAGTCTCAACACCTGGGTTGCGTGGGAGATTGAACTCGAACTCCTCAGCTTTTAATTCTGAGAAAATATAATCAGGAGTAACAGAGTTCAGATTTCACTTTTTTGGAGTTATCACAAAATTGACTGACTGAAAGGAGATTAAGTTGAAGTCCTTCAACATATGATACTCTGGGAACTATTGCAGTTCCTATCTTCAATGTTCCATATCCCCTTGTGTATCATTTGGAGTTGTCACCAAGCTCAATTCTGGCTCCTTCTTGTTGAACGTAGTTGGTCAGCAGATTCTTTTGATGCATCATGTGTCTTGAGTATTCGCTGTCCACGATCTAAGTATCCTTTGGGTTCAGGTTGGGTCCTTAGAGGTTAGTGGACTTTGAGACCCAAGCTTGTCTGACAACCCTGATGGTTTCAGATTTCTTCTTGCACTTGTTGTCAGCCGATCTCTCTGCTGAGTTGGGAGATATTGACTTCTTGATCTTGTGAGGTTCAGGTTTCTTCTTCTGAACCTTTGGGATTTTGACTCTAGGATCATTATAGTATGATCCATACTGAGCTGGATAAGTCCATTGTGGATGGCCATACTGTTCGGCCCATCTGACCTTCTTGGTTCCCCCTAAGTTAGATCTGGGTGTTCAGGGGCTTGAACCTTGGGCCATCTTCTGATAGCTGGGCTGAGGTGCTTTCATTTTCTGCTTATTCTTTGTCTGAGGGGTTGATGATTTTGCATGTTGAGATCCCCCTTGGAAAAATCTATCAGCCAACTGATCTGAGCTTTTCTGTCCTGAGGTAGTTACTTCATAAGTATAATCAAGTCTTTCCTTCGTGGAGCATGGTCTCTGTGCTCTCAATAAATTCTCAAGTTTTTTCTTTAGCTCTTATGTATTGCTCAGTCATTAAGGTTCTCCAAACCTCATCGCTCTTCCTTAGAGCTTCACAATTTGCTCTGGACTGTGTAAGCTTGTCCTTTAGACTGGAAATTTCAGTCACTTTCTCTGAGTTGTCCTTGGTCAACACTGAGATCTGTGATTCTTGTTGTTGAGACTTAGTCATCAGAGAATTAATCTGTTCCTTCTATCTCAGAATAAGTCCTTCAGACTCAGTAGAGTCTTGACTCCTCATCGAAAGTCTCTAATTCTCAGCTCTTAAGAGTTCCATCTCCTGAAGTGTTCTACTGAACTGCTGGCTCACCTAGATCTGTTCCTAAAGAAAATATTCATATGCGAGAACCACATCTAGGGATTCACCTACAATAGAGCTTCTGTCGTGTGTGCATGGTGAAGAGGGGCATATATTAGAGTTAGAATTTACCTTAGCCTCTTCTCCAGCCATAAGACACGGTTTAGTATCTTCAGCTTTGATTGCCATGAAGGTTTCTTTGTCATCAGATGACTCCATGAACAGATCTTCATCACTCGAGCAATCGGATAGCTCTCCAATTCTTTAGGCTTTCCTCTTTCTAATGAACTTGCCGCGTTTGGCTTGCCTTTTAGCTCTTTCAGTGGCCGTGAGCTCTGGACATTCATATTGATAATGTCCTAGCTTCTTGCAGTTGTAGCATACTAAGCTCATGCCTTCCCTTTTTGGTGTCTCGTTATGTCCAACGGAGGCAGTCTCAACATTCCTCCATTCAGGTAGAGATTTAGATTCATTTTTCGAATGACTATTCACTCTCTTACCTTGATAGCTTTTTGAAGCTTTCTTCATCTTCATCTTCTGAGCTTGTCCTTCTCCGTCTGGTATTTCACTGAGAGGAGAGCGTATTTCTCAGCTAAGTTATCAGCAGTAGGGATTGACATGGAATTTCCAGCTGATTGACTTGTAACTGAGGGACTAGCTCCTGGTGTGCTGACTGTTGCCTTGTAACCATGATCTATTAGCACTTCAGTCTCAGCACTCGGGGTATGTGGAAGATTAAACTCAAACTCTGCTGCTTTTAATTTTGAAAATATGTAATCAGAAGTAATACAGTTTAAGTTAGTTCTTCTTAAACATATAGCAAAAGAGTACCACTTGGGCCTGCTAAGAGCCCTTAGAATCTTGGTGCCGGTCTCCTTGTTGCTGAATGTTCTCCCCAGTCCGTTGATGATATTGATTTGATTAGTGAATCTGATGATGAAATCATCAATAGACTCTTCGGGAAGCATTGTAAATGCCTCAAGTTTCTACAGCTCCAACTCTAGTTTATTTTCCTTGATTTGTGGAGTTCCTTCTCAGCACTGCGACAGCATCCCATAGCTCCTTTGCAGTCTTGCAGTCGTGCACTCTATCTAGGTATGAGTCACTGAGCGTAGTTAGTATCGCGTTACGTGCGACTCGATCAAGATTGTGCAACTTTCACTCTTCTAGTGTAAGAGGCTCTTATCCTTGGGAACCTTTTACACCGGTTCTGGCACCTATTGCTCCCTTAATTGTAAACCCCCATTTGATTGTTGTTTGATTTAAAGTCAGTTTTATGCAATGTGAACAGTAATCAATGCAAGAGTAAATCAACACAAGCAATTTTTAAAGTGGTTCGGATACACATGATTCTACGTCCACTGTCCTGAACAAAGCAGGAGTTCTTGATTAGCTTATACTGAGCAAGTCTCCGTCGATCTATTCACTAGACAGATACGTTCTTGTTTTCTTATACTGAGCAAGTCTTAGTTAATCTATACGCTGGACAGATATCTACTTATAGTTGTAGTGACTTTACAATTCTCAACCATGAAGGTTTGAGTTTCTCCAACTATGAAGGAGTTCTTACAATAAGAACACTTCACAAAGATGGACTCCTTTGAGGTTTCTAAGCTAGTGATATTACAATAAGCACGCTTAGGTTAGAGAAGGGGAACTAAAGGATCTATAGAGAGAAGAACTAAAATGATCTTCAAATGAGCAAGTTCATTGCTGTGTTTGGCTTTGAGTTCGATAGAGTATTTGATCGCTTGAGTGCTTGATTCCCTGGGATGTTGGTTGTCTTTCTGCATGAACACTCTTCTATATTTATACTCTTCGATTCATGAATAGATCCGTTGGAGGGAGTCTAGACATATGTCGAATAGGACAAGAAAAACGGCCATATCAATTTTGAATATTCCTGTAGAGATTTCCTCTTTTTCAGTGTAAGAGGAGCTTTATGGCAGGCAGGTAAGTGTTGTCGGCTCCTCATTGGTCAAGGTTATGAGAGTAGGTGAGGCTTATTCAAACTCCAAGTGTACGGTGAGTTGACTTCCTCTAAATCCTCGGACCTTTAACTGAATTCTCTCATACTCATGCTTCTGACATTTGTGACTCAAACTGCTTTGCAAATTCAGTTGGTTATAGCTTATCCAACTGACTTCTTCGATACTGAGTTCCTTCGGCTGAGTGGCGGATCTTCTACTAAACGCATCAACTATTGAACTCTAGCCTACTGAGTTCTTAACATGCTGAACTCAACTAAGCTATTACATTATCAAAGGCTCATCATTCAGCTGGGGGTTTTGAGATCTTCAAATATTATCATACTGAATCTCATCCCAACTGATAAGTTGTCGGTTTAAGCTGCAATTTATTATAAGCAGTGGCTTGTCTAGGTTGCTTGTCTATATTGGTACACTTAAGGTGGTGTATTGAAGGATCATAGTGATATGTGTTCTCTTAGCTGATCTTAGTGGAGAACTAAAGATCTCGGTGACTTAGCTGATCTTAAGCTTGATAAGATTTCAGCTGAGTGCATTAACTATCTATCACTTTGACTTACTATGGTGAATGTCATCGCGATAGGGTCTACGTATCTTGGGTGATAGTAGTTATTTGTAGCTCAAGTTGGTTATCCGTATCCCTTTTAGTTGGTTGATAATATCCCCCGTGGAAATCATAAGGATTGCAGTTGCGACTGCTTGTCGCGCAGGCAGCGGTAGGCGGAGTAGCATCTCAAATCCGGTGAAGGCGATCGTCTGGCGGTACGTAGGAGGCGGTGCTGGCAAGGGAACGACGTCTTGAGGCCGTCTGTGGCTGCGGCGGGCAGCGATGAACGGTGCGGCTGCCAGCTGTTGCGTGGAGGAGTTCCTGACGTCAGCCATCACTGATTTGGCAGATGAGGGGCCTGCCACATGTCTGACAAGTGGCAGCAACATTGATGACATGACATCTTCGAGGCAGTTACGCAGTCTTGATTTTTGATGTAGTTTTTTTGTTCGAGAAATTTCGAAGAGCTGTAATTCGATCGGGCTACGTATACATAGAATTTTTATTTTTATCGATGCTTTTGAAGCCCGATAATGATATTTTGTTTCCTATTTTCCTATTTATTTATTATTATGTTTTAGCATGCAATTATGAGTTTCATTGCGCTTATAAAAACATGTAAATAGGATTTAATTCATTTTTAAAGCATGTTTAATTTTTCGCGAACACATTTTACTTTGTGCTGTTGGGTGATGATTCAGTCCCCAGCAACAGCGCAAATGTTGGGAGATGATTCAGTCTTCTCAGTGGAGAACTAACTCAGTAGCCATGTGCTCTGAATACTTACTGAAGATTTGAAGATCCCAAAACCCTATCTTGATCTATGAACCATTCAGTTGTAATCTGTTTTATCTCTGAGGATTCAGACTCAGCAGACACTCTGCATCTGGTTCAAGCGTTCAGTATATTATCTGCCTCAGCACCAAAAGTAGAAGACTTAGTAATAGTGGACTCAGGAGGAGCAATATACTGAAAGGAGTCAGTGGAACTGAACTCAGTAGGAGTAGTTCACTGAACTCAGAGCTGATCTTCAGTAGAGCTAACTCAGCAGGAGCACGCTACTGAATAAGAGATCAGACTTAGCAACGGCCAGACAGTCTTCTAACGGTCAGATTCTCTAAAAATCAAATCAGCAGAGTCAATACGAGTGAGAGAGAAGTCAGCTTCAGATCTCCTTGAAGTCTGTTCTGTCTCAACCACTTTTCTGAACCTCGACCAATGACAAGCAGCCACCTTTCCTATATCTGTTAAAGCTGCAAGTCAACAACTTTCCAGAAATGGAGGGAAAGGACACTGCTACCATACTTCGAAAGAGTCGTTAGCTACCCAAAAGAGAGAGACAAAGGATCGTCGTCTCCAACGGATCTATCCTAATCTCTGCTCTATAAATAGAGGGATAAAATCAAATTGAAGCTCACGAGACTAACGAGAGAACAAACAGACACACGAACTCAGAGCATTCAAAAGAGCAACTCGAAAAAGCCCAAGTCTTTCGCAACTAATTCGAAGAGACAATCTCCGGTGAAAGACTACATTTCTGCTCATAGGGAACCAAGCTAAATTAGAATTATACAGCCTCTAGTATCCAAGCGACGATACACAAACCCAAAGCTTATACTCAGCTGTTCATCGTTCTAGAAGCCAATTTCTTGTTCCCTATCCCTCTAACCTAAGCTCAACCGCATAAATCTATAGCTTAGACGAAGAAGTTCACCTCTGAACTGATCTTTATTGTAAAGGACTCCTTCACTGTTGGAGAGTTTTTCAAACACTTAGTTTGATACCTTGTAAACTGAGACTTGCTCAGTATAAATCTCAAGACCAGTGTTTGTCCAGTGTACAAATCGACAGAGACTATCTCAGTATAATACATAGCCTCCTGATCTTTCGGGATAGTGGACGTAGGATTGTTGGATCCGAACCACTTTAAAAATCACTATGTTTTGTGTTCTTTATTTTACTGTTGCATTGATTTACTGTGCATACTGAAAATATATCTTTCAAATCATTCAACTGAGTTTCAGCAAACTTAATCGACTGCACTAATCTACTGAAACTGTTTTGATAAAAACGTTTTCCTAACTCAACTGAATTTGGGCCTACACATTTCCGCACCACTGAACTCTATTCTGAACGGTACTGAATTCTAACTCCAGTCAGCTAGCAGGCCTCAGTAGAGTCAGCCGCTCTGCCACGCGATTCAGAATAGCTTATCTGGTCTTCTGAATTAATTCAGTACGGCACTCTCCTGAAAAGGACTGTTCGTATTTTAAGTTGAGAAATCAGTTTTCAAGTGTATTCACCCCCCCCTCTACACCTGAACGTGCTCTCGGGACCAACATGTGCGCTTAGAAAAACATGCTTTAGGATTTATGTGATTTTGGCATGAATCAAAACGAACCTTTTGAATAAAAAAGACTGAGCAAATAAATTAAATATTTTATTAGAATCCATTAAAATTGGAAATTAAATATTTAATCGGACCTCCATTTAATTGGACCCTCTACAAAAGTGAAACAAATTATATAGGTAAACGTCCACCTGAGTGGCTTGCTTATATTTGTTTTACCACGAGTTTTGTGAGATGGGTTTCAAAATAATACTCCCTCCGTCCCATGAAGCTTGCAACATTTGTGTTTCGGCACAGATTTTTAGATAGTGGGTGTAAAGGTATAAAGTAGTAGTATAAAATTAAAAAATAGTGGGGTCCACTTGTTTAAGTGAATGTGGTCCACTCATTTTCTTTCTATTTTAGGTAATGTTGGAAGATTGGTGGGACAACCCGAAAAGGAAATGTTGCAAGATTGGTAGGACGGAGGGAGTATTTAATTATTATTGAGTAGTGGGAGCGAAGCCGTAAACGTCCATATAAATGGCTTATGTGCCTAGTAATCACAAGTACTATAGCAAATAACAATTAAATAGGATGGCCAATTAAGTCAAATTAAATGCGGTATGGTTCTCGTAAGTATGTCAATTTTGAAAATTTGATGTTAATTCGGCTAAATTAATGATCAAAGCCTAGATGATTCATAGGTCATAGTCCTAAGGAAATTGTAGGGATGTAAGTCAGTAAGGTTTCTGCATAGTTCTTAGAGGGGGAAATTATAGGAAATTGTAGGGATGTAAAAGTCAGTGGTTCGGGGGAATTGCAGGTAGATGATTCAGTACCTCTGATGTTGAAAGATTGTGTATGTTTTAAAGAGGAATTGAAGATTCCAAAACCCCTAAGTGTGTGATGAACCGACATGATGTAATAGGCTAGACTTGTTTTTGATCTTTCTAGATTATTTTGTCTAAGTCCTGTAAGGGGTAAATTGTTGGACTGAACTTCAACAGAAAAGTTAAGGTTCCAGGACCCCATGTCATCGGTTCAGTAGAGCTCTGTTAGTAGCTGGAAGCACTCAGTAGAAGATCAGCTTCAACCGTCTGAGATATAAGAGCTCAGTTGTTTCTCTTCGAGTCAGTACCTGGAAGCACTTAGTAGAAGATCTCTTTTCAGCCAACTCAGAAAGAAGACTGAGTATGATCAGCCTTGATCTACTGAACGAGCTGCGACTCAGTTACATACCGTACAAGGAAAATCAACAGCCTGACTATTATCAGTCGGATGTCAGCAGAGGAACACTAATGTCCAAGATTCAGAGGAAGTCAACTCAGCTAGAAGACTGATGTCTGACAAGTCTCACCTACTGCCATACCTCGAGCAATGAGAAGCAAGCTAAGCTTATCTGCTCTCACACAAAGCTGCTCTCATGCACAAAAAGCCAACCACCCTCTGCGGCGAAATTCAAAATTATATGAACGTTTTCCTTGGAGTCTTGTGACACAAGGCATAGTCCCCTCCAACGGATCTATGCATGGGTCAAGAATATATAAAGAGATCATTTTGAAGAGTTCAAGGATGTTCGAGATTAACAAGAACCAACGAGGAACAAGAAAGTAAAGAATTCACGAACACATATTCAAGCACTCTAGCAAACTCATTGTTACATACAACGAAAAACTAGAAATGTTAGAGATCTCCTAGTAGTTCTTCACTCTAGAGTTGTTCCCCGATCACTTTTCTAAGCTAACCTTGTTAGATCATACGGTTAGACACTTGAAGGAGTTCACTTTTAGTGAAACGTTCTTATTATAGAAACTCCTTCCTAGTTGGAGAGAAAAATATTTCAAACTTCGGTTTGATTTTGTAAAGTCGCTAAGGACTATAACTTAGAAGATTCTGTCTAGTGCGCAAAAACCTAGTTGAGGCTTGCTCTGATAAATCAACAAGACCTCCTATTCAGCAGGACCGTGGATGTAGGATCTTGCATATCCGAACCACGTTAAAAATTGCTCGTGTCATTTACTGTTTTCTTGCATCTGTTGTAAATTGCTTGCAAAATAATAGTTTTAGTAAAACAGATTTGAAACTATACTAGCCAAAACTGATATGGTTTGCATAAAACATTTTTCAAAGAGACGAACTTAAATCAGGCCTACACAATTTCGCACCTATTCATCTACTGAGTTTCTCAGTACTAACTTCCATCAGTAGAAAGGATTCAATCATTGAATCACTCTGCCCCGTGATCAGAATGCTTAATTGGCAACTGAACTCGTTTAGTAGTAGATTCAGTAAAAGACTGACCTTCGCATTTGAACAAAAACTTGGACTCAGGTGTATTCACCCCCCTACACCTGATACTTGTCTCTGGACTAACAATTGGAATCAGGGCGGTGTTCTTTTTATCATAGTTTTGAAAACTTAGAAGTCTACTCGAACCGGTGCTGAAAAACGTTTTCACTGCACGATAATCTCTTCATTCATCCTTATACTATCTGCTTAAACATGTCTTATATGTCAGGTATTCGATGGTACCGATGTTGTCTGTAGAGAACTACACGGTATGGCGTGTCAGAATGGAGGCGCACCTTACATCGCTATACGATAGCATGACTTATATCCTCGAAATAGGACCAATCATTCCCATGATCGACAACGTCGAATTTGCTGTTGTGGGAGGTGTAGGAGCACAAAAGGGGCAAAGATTCCCAAAGATAAAGCCCCTTCACGCCTGAAGAGAAGAAACTGCCCAACCTAGACCTAGTAGAGCGGAACGCAATCCTGACAACGCTCAGTGATTCACACCTCGGCAGAGTGCAAGATTGCAAGACTGAGAAAGAACTTTGGGATGCCTTGGTTGTACTGAGCTAAGGAACCCCGCAGATCAAAGAGAACAAGCTCGAGTTGGAGCTACAAAAGTTCGAGACATTCGCCATGCAGCCCAGTGAATCCATTGACGAGCTTAGCATCAGATTCAAAAATTAGATCAATGTGATCAATGGGCTGGGGAAGACGTTCACCAACAAGGACATTGACACCAAGATCCTAAGAGTGCTACCCCGACTGAAGTAGCTTCCATTTGCTACTTATTTACATTGCTTTGATCTAAATGCTTTAACTCCTGATGTTATTTTTTCAGAGTTAATGTCACAACCCAGATGATTTCCAGTGATGATGTTTGTGGCTAGACAGAGAGAGTGGGAAAGTGGGCGAGCGTGGACCCACTTCTTTATCTTTAATTATGTTTAGTATTAATGATGTTTCTGCATTATCACTTCTTTAGTTATGTTAGTATTAAACAATGAGTAGTCACGAGTTCCACTGGACACGCTATGTGTGAGCCTGTCACCCTGTCACATTAAGGGTGGTTTAACTCTTCTGTGTGGTTTGCAGGCTATTGCACAGGAGCGAGGTTTACCCTGTGCGCACCAAAGGTAGCGACTGCGGGTTCCTCGTCAACAAAAAAAAAAGAAAATGAGTAGTCACGAGTTGTATTGCCTAAATAAGGCTATGTTTGGAGTGTTATAAAAAAAATATTATCTCTCTCAACTTTCCTTCTCTCTCTCGAACTCTTTCTCTCTCTCTCTCATTAGTCTCTCTCCTCTTAATTCTCTCAATTTCAATCTCCTCTCACTCTCAATTATCTCGTGTTACTCTTTAAGATATAATTCATATCTGATTCTACAACTCAAGTCAACAACTCATTTCCGATCAAATCTGGTAAATAGCTGATATAATTAACACCCCCGAACCCTCTCTTTCTGCACATTCACTTAATAGATCCATTTTATTCAAAATACCGGATTAGGAATGGAAACTTTTATTCCACCAGTTAAACCTTTCATTGATATAGATTCTCTATTCCCAACAGTCAGTGGTGTTACAATGGTATCAGAGCAACGATTCTGCGACAATCGGCAAGCACTCCAGCAGTGTAACGCCCCAATTTTCATAACTTTTAAGGGGACGTCACCTCGTGCATAACATTTAATTTTCTCAATTTAATTTTTAAAAATAATAGATTTATAAAAATAATAATATTTTAAATGCATTTCATAAAAGCGGAAGTCTTAAATCAAAAACATGTGCGTCATCTAGTTTACTAAATTAAACAGTAATAAATGCATTGTTCATGAGAAAAAAAACTAAATTAATGCAGTAAAAAGTGATTTAGATTCTTTCATGTGTGACCATCACCATCCGCCACTTCAAGCACCTGCAGGACCATGATCTGAAAAGGTGAAAAATATATAGGGGTGAGTACGACTACTCAGTGGGGTCAACATTATCCAAACTATAAACTATAAAGGATTTAACATGAGAAATTAGACATGCAAGCCCGGAGGCTTAACCCGAAGGTTTTACTACTGTGAATTGCCCGAAGGCTAACCCGAAGGTTTTACTGCTATGAATTGTCCAAAGGCTAACCCGAAGGTTTTACTGCTGTGAACTGCCCGAAGGCTAACCCGAAGGTTTTACTGCTGTGCCCGAAGGCTCTACCTATACTGAATAACGCATGAGAAAAACTGTATAGTGTATAATAAGGATAAAGAAAAACCCCACCTTAACCTTGACTTGCACGAAAAAAAATGAAGAAATATCAAGTAGTTAAGTCCCGCGCGCTTGTCCTAAACATGAAGAATTTACTCTTTTAATGTCATGAATGCATTTGACGTAGTATTCGTAAATGCATATAATATCATTAAACATAAACCAACATGACTTATTTACTTTAAGAATAATTACTACACCGAACGAAAGAAAAAAAATGAAAAAAAATCTCAAGCTAAAACTCACGGTAGGTAATGCATAGAAGAAAATTTTATAATAAATTACACTTAATAATTCTATTCCAACGTTTACTGTAACACATGCCTAGTTATCGTATTTCTGGACTAAATAAATTGCTTATGCACTAATGCAAAAGTTTAACTTATTATGATCATGTATTATCTCCATTATTTTATTCGGGTAATTTACTACTTCATAGCTAAGAAACAAGAAGATTTTATTCTGCTTATAAACCTCTAATTAAAAATCATGGGGTTTGGGATAAAAAAAAAAAAAAAAATAATAATAAATAATAATAATAATAATAATAATAATAATAATAATAATAATAATAATAATAATAATAATAATAATAATAATAATTATAAAGTGTTATCTCTAATCATAAGAATTTTGAATTTATGTGGTTTACGTACCAAAGTTTAAAAGATAATTTTATCACCTCGAAATAGATCCATAAACCAGCATGCTAACTAGTCTTGATAATCTAATGTTATTTAAGGATGAACCAAACCCATGTAACAACCTAAAATTAAAGCACGCTTATAAGTTTGAATAAATTTCCTCTAATCTTATGAAAGGTATAAGACAAATCATAGTCATACCAAACCTTGCGTTGTAGATTCAGAAACACAAAGAAAATAAAAAATTTTAACCGTATAATACCTTGAAGGAAAACGAAAAGAATCGAGAACCGAAATATGAAAGACGCTGGTGCAGGCTAGAGTGATAACTTTTTTTTTTCTAGTACGGCTTAGGGCTGAGAAGGTTTTTTTTTTTTTGTGTGTGAGACGTGGTTTATACAGAGGTTTAAGGTTATATAAAAATCTCTAATTTAAGTGGGTTTAGGATAAGGATAAATCTTCTATACAAGACTTTCTCTAACAGTTTCATAAAACTTGGTCAATGGTTGAAAAAAAACGGAAACTTAATATTTTATTTTAAGGAATTTATGCGCACCTTTATAAACTAATATGTTGCACACGTAAAAATTAACAATATATATATATATATATATATATATATATATATATTTAGATAACATAGATTTTGACAAAACAGCCAAGATAGATATAATTTTCTTAGAGAAACTTACAAAAGATTTGGCCTAAAAAGTATGGCTATACAGTTATTTGGAAAAAAAAAATCTTAAGTTTTAGTTTTAACAAAAAGATAATCACGAAGCTCATATTTTACAAAAATCACCTAGTTGAATCCATAATAAACCATGTATATTATAAATTATAATTAACAATCCAGCATAGTTTTTAAAAAAAAAAATAGTAGGCTAATATAAAGAATGTCATGATCATGCTTTTCCGTTTAATGAACATCTAAGGCGCGACTTATAGGACTTACCCACAAAATATCATGCATGAGATGCAAATGAAAAATTTTATTTTATATTTATTATTATTATGGTTATTTTATGGTAAAATTTCGGGGTGTTACAATCTCCCCTACTTATAAAATTTTCGCCCTCGAAAATTAATTACCTTTGTCTATGAAGTTCGGATATCTTAGTTCCATGTCTTTTTCTACTTCCCATGGCGCTTCACTCGCATCATGTCTACTCCAAAGAACTTTTATTAATGGCACTTCCTTGTTCCTAAGTTGGATAACCTTTCGGTCTAAGATGGCATTTGGCATCTCTTCATATAACAAATCTTTGTTTAACTCCATTCCTTCATAATTGACTATGTTGCTTGGGTCATGCACATACTTCCTCAAGTTCGCCACATGAAAAACATTATAGATGGAAGTCAAACTTGGCGGTAGTGCCAACTCGTATGACACTTCTCCAATTCTTTTGAGTATCTCAAACGGTCCAATGTATCGAGGCCTAAGCTTTCCCCTCTTCCCAATTCGTACTACTCCTTTCATTGGTGATAATTTGAGAAACACTTTGTCACCTTTTTCGAACTCTATATCCTTCCTCTTCAAACCAGCATAGGACTTTTGGCTATCTTGAGCTATCTTGATTCGCTCTCGAATCTTTGCAATCACTCCTACAGTTCTTTCGACGATCTCGGGTCCCAATATTCTTTTCTCACCAACCTCATCCCAATGCAGAGGTGATCTACACTTCCTTCCATATAATGCTTCAAAAGGAGCCATCCCTATACTTACTTGATAACTGTTATTAAATGCAAATTGCACTAAAGGCAAATGTCTCTCCCAATTGGTTCCAAAATCCATGACACAAGCTCGCAACATATCTTTCAAAGTCTGAATAGCTCTTTCAGACTGTCCATCAGTTTGTGGATGGTAGGAGGTACTAAACTTCAACTTAGTACCCATAGCAGCCTGCAAACTATTCCAAGATTTTGATGTGAACCTCGGATCGCGATCACATACAATACCGGTAGGCACTTCATGTAGTCTTACAATCTCATCTATATAGATCTGTGCTAGCCGATCCATATTGTCAGTCATCTTCATAGGAAGAAAATGAGCCGATTTCGTGAGTCTATCCACGATTACCTAAATTAAATGATTTCCTCTTCGGGTTTTTGGTAATGCTACCACGAAGTCCATTGATATCTCCTCCCACTTCCATTGAGGTATATCAAGCGGTTTTAATAAGCCTAATGGTCGTTGGTGTTCAGCCTTCACTTGTTGGCAAGTCATACAACTATGTATGAATTCTGCAATAGTCCTCTTCATATTCCTCCACCAAAAGTGTCTCTTCAAATGATGATACATCTTTGTCCCTCGAGGATGGATAGTATATGGCGTGGTGTGCCTCCTCTAAAATCTCCCTCATCATTTCACTTCCTTTTGGTACACAGATCCTTCTCTCGAACATCAGCGTCCCGTCTGCTGCAATCTCAAACCCCTTATTCTGCCTTTCCAGAATTTGATCTCTTATCTTGCACAAAAATCTATCTCTCTTTTGTGCTTCCCGAATTTGGTCCCTTAGCAAAGGTTGGATCTTCATAGCTGCTAACTTAGTAGTGGTGTCTTCTGTCGACGGTACAACTTCAATTTCCATTTTTGCAAACTCTTCAATCATTCGGGAAGTATATAGGGCGGTCAAACTCCCTTTCATGCTCAAAGCATTAGCTACGACGTTTGCTTTTCTTGGATGATAATGAATTGTGCAGTCGTAATCTTTCACTAGTTCGAGCCACCTTCTTTGTCTCTTGTTCAATTCCTTCTGTGTAAACAGATACTTGAGACTCTTGTGATCAGAATATATCTCGCACTTGCCTCCATATAGGTAATGTCTCCAAATCTTCAAGGCATGGACCACAGCTGCCAATTCTAGATCATGTGTAGGGTAATTCAGTTCGTGCGTCTTCAGTTGCCTCGAAGCATAAGCTATGACCTTCCCATATTGCATCAAGACACATCCAAGTCCTTGTTTTGAGGCATCGCAGTAGATTACATACCCTTCAGTTCCGTCAGGAATAGCGAGTACCAGTGTCGTGGTTAACTTCCCTTTAAGTTCTAGGAAACTTCTCTCACACTCTTCATTCCACTCAAACTTGATCCCTTTTCTGGTTTGTTGAGTGAGTGGCCTTGCTATCTTTGAGAATCCTTCAATAAACCGCCGGTAATATCCTGCTAATCCCAAGAAACTTCGGATTTCGCTTGCATTCTTCAGTGCCTTCCAGTTACTAACCGCTTCGATTTTTGCTGGATCCAATTCTATCCCTTGTGCAGTCACTACGTGACCAAGGAATACTACTTGACTAAGCCAAAACTCACATTTCTTGAACTTGGCGTATAGCTTCTCGTTTCTTAAAGTCTCCAACACAATCCTGAGATGCTCTTCATGTTGGCTCCGATCTTTTGAGTACACCAAGATATCGTCGATGAAGACAATTACGAATTGATCCAAATATTGATGAAACACTCTGTTCATCAAGTCCATGAAAACTATAGGTGCATTAGACAGTCCAAAAGGCATCACGATAAACTTATAGTGACCATACCTTGTTCGAAAAGCTATCTTCGGCACATCACTCTCCTTAATCTTCAGCTGAGGATATCCGGACCTCAAATAAATCTTTGAGAAGATCCCTGCGCCTTTTAGTTGATCAAAGAGGTCTTCAATTCTTGGCAACGGGTATTTGTTCTTGATTGTCAACTTGTTGAGCTCACGGTAATCTATGCACATACGCATAGTTCCATCTTTCTTCTTGACGAAAAGCACAGGTGCTCCCCATGGTGATACACTTGGACGAATACGTCCCTTGTCTAACAACTCTTGTAGTTGTATCTTGAGTTCTTGTAACTCCATTGGTGCCATTCGGTATGGTGCTCTTGACACAGGAGCTGCTCCAGGAATTATATCAATGTTGAATTCCACTTGCCTATCTGGGGGAAGACCACTTAGTTCATCAGGGAACACATCAGGAAACTCCCTTACCACCGGTAAATCATTTATGGTTAGTTCCTCCGTCTTTGTGCTTGTAATATTCACCAAGTAGGCTTGACAATCCTTCTTCCTCATCATCTTGGTGGCCTTCATAGCAGTTATGATATGTGGTCCTCTCTTTCTTTTACTTCCGTAAAAAGAGAATTGATTTCCGTCTGGTGTTGGGAAAATGACTTCACGATCCTTGCATCTGATAACCGCATCGTGCTTACTGAGCCAATCCAATCCCAATATGACGTCGAAGCCCTTCATCTCCAGGATGTACAAATCTGCTTTCTAGATCACGCCATCGATCTTCAATGTTGCTCCTTTTACTCGACGATTTGTTTCCTTTGCCTTGCCTACAGGAAACCCGACCTTGCATGTTGCACTCTCCTCTTCGCATTTTTCGGCTACTTTGTCGTAAAATCTTTTCGATATAAAGGAATCCGACGCTCCGGAATCAAAAAGAACTACGACTAATTGATTAAGTACTAAAATGTTTCCTGAGGTAATAAGGTTTGCTAACTATAGTTGGATACAATTGATTCATATAATAAAATTAAAACATAGTTGAAAACTGAATGGTACCTGACACCGTCTGTGGCTCGTCATCATCATCATCCGCTTCAACCATGGAGTAAACTCTTGCTTTTCCTCGCTTCCCATTGTTGTTTGAGGCTGTAGTGTTGTTCAAAGGGCAATTCTCTGCCACATGTCCCTCCTTATGGCAACGGTAGCAGATAAACTTTCCTCGCAAGCATTCCCCGTAGTGATTCTTATCACAAGTAGGGCACTTTGGTTTTCTAGTTGAGGCTGCGGTATTGCTAGGAACGACTTGCTTCTGCTTCTTTTCAGAACATTGATTCCTGTTATCCTCCCATCTTCTCTTTCCAGTAGTAATAGGCGGTCTAGATGCCGGTCCATCAAGCTTCTTGCGTTTGGCGATTGCTTGGGCTTTCTGCACCAACACATCGAAAGATGTAATCTCATGACCAACTAATATGCCACCTATTTCATCATGCAGCCCGCCCTCGAAAATCTCCATCTTCTTCTGTTCGGTATCTACCAAGTCAGGCGCAAACTGTGAGAGCTGAGTGAAATGACGCTCGTAGTCCACGATTGATCTATTCCCTTGCTTTATGGTCATCAACTCCACCTTCTTTTCCCGCCGAACCGATTCCGGGAAAAACTTGTTCAAGAATTGTGTCTCGAAGAAATCCCAAGTCCTGTTTTGCTGCTGCTCTGGCGCCATAGTCCGAAGCCGAGAATTCCACCATTGTCGCGCATCTTGGGCCAGCTGATACTTCGCGCATGTCACTTTTTGAAAGTCAGTGCATCCTAGGTGCTCGAAGATCCGCTCCAGATCACCAATCCACTCCTCCACAAAAACGGGTCCTTCGTTCCCCTTAAGAATAGGGGGTGACATCGTCCTAAAATCATTCACCAGTGCGTCTCCTCCTTGGCGTTGCGGGAACATTTCCCTCATAGCCTCCAACAGCTGTGCATTGCTAAGGTTCTCTGGAGGGTTATTTCCTGTCCCTCCACTAGCATTGTTACCGGGTTGTCTTCTCGGAGGCATCTTCCTATTGTTCATATAAAATTCAACTATGTAAGGCCTCTAGGTTCATATTCTTAAGGCAACATCTTCGAGGACTTTAAACATTTTACATAATTTAATTACATAAAAATCATGCTCATGCAATGCTAGAAAAATATGCTTTCAATATTATGCGTCAAAATTAACTTAGAAAATCTTTCTTACCTCGCCGGCACGATGCTGTGGCAGTGATGATGGTCAATTTTCCTGCATAACATTAAACAAGTCTACAGGAAAGTAGACCTGCTCTGATACCAATCTGTAACGCCCCAATTTTCATAACTTTTAAGGGGACGTCACCTCGTGCATAACATTTAATTTTCTCAATTTAAATTTTAAAAATAATAGATTTATAAAAATAATAATATTTTAAATGCATTTCATAAAAGCGGAAGTCTTAAATCAAAAACATGTGTGTCATCTAGTTTACGAAATTAAACAGTAATAAATGCATTGTTCATGAGAAAAAAAAAACTAAATTAATGCAGTAAAAAGTGATTTAGATTCTTTCATGTGTGACCATCACCATCCGCCACTTCAAACACATGCCGGACCATGATCTGAAAAGGTGAAAAATATATAGGGGTGAGTACGACTACTCAGTGGGGTCAACATTATCCAAACTATAAACTATAAAGGATTTAACATGAGAAATTAGACATGCAAGCCCGGAGGCTTAACCCGAAGGTTTTACTACTGTGAATTGCCCGAAGGCTAACCCGAAGGTTTTACTGCTATGAATTGCCCAAAGGCTAACCCGAATGTTTTACTGCTGTGAATTGTCCGAAGGCTAACCCGAAGGTTTTACTGCTGTGAATTGCCCGAAGGCTCTGCCTGTACTGAATAACGCATGAGAAAAACTGTATAGTGTATAATAAGGATAAAGAAAAACCCCACCTTAACCTTGACTTGCACGAAAAAAAATGAAGAAATATCAAGTGGTTAAGTCCCGCGCGCTTGTCCTAAACATGAAGAATTTACTCTCTTAATGTCATGAATGCATTTGACGTAGTATTCGTAAATGTATATAATATCATTAAACATAAACCAACATGACTTATTTACTTTAAGAATAATTACCACACCGAACGAAAGAAAAAAAATGAAAAAAAATCTCAATCTAAAACTCACGGTAGGTAATGCATAGAAGAAAATTTTATAATAAATTACACTTAATAATTCTATTCCAACGTTTACTGTAACACATGCCTAGTTATCGTATTTCTAGACTAAATAAATTGCTTATGCACTAATGCAAAAGTTTAACTTATTATGATCATGTATTATCTCCATTATTTTATTCGGGTAATTTACTACTTCATAGCTAAGAAACAAGAAGATTTTATTCTTCTTATAAACCTCTAATTAAAAATCATGGGGTTTGGGATAAAAATAATAATAACAATAATAATAATAATAATAATAATAATAATAATAATAATAATAATAATAATAATAATAATAATAATAATAATAATAAAGTGTTATCTCTAATCATAAGAATTATGAATTTATGTGGTTTACGTACCAAACTTTAAAAGATAATTTTATCACCTCGAAATAGATCCATAAACCAGCATGCTAACTAGTCTTGATAATCTAATGTTATTTAAGGATGAACCAAACCCATGTAACAACCTAAAATTAAATCACGCTTATAAGTTTGAATAAATTTCCTCTAATCTTATGAAAGGTATAAGACAAATCATAGTCATACCAAACCTTGCGTTGTAGATTCAGAAACACAAAGAAAATAAAAAATTTTAACCGTATAATACCTTGAAGGAAAACGAAAAGAATCGAGAACCGAAATATGAAAGACGCTGGTGCAGGCTAGAGTGATAACTTTTTTTTTTCTAGTACGGCTTAGGGCTGAGAAGGTTTTTTTTTTTTTTGTGTGAGACGTGGTTTATACAGAGGTTTAAGGTTATATAAAAATCTCTAATTTAAGTGGGTTTAGGATAAGGATAAATCTTCTATACAAGACTTTCTCTAACAGTTTCATAAAAGACAGGAAGTACCACATTATATGAGTATTCATAAATCGAGGTGACGTGGTGATTGACAAAATTGGAACTGAAGTCAACCTAGCTAATCCTTTCACAAAGAGCTTATCAGTCCCGGCTTACGAGAAGCATGCTCATGGCTTAGGAGTGGTAGAGATGCCCCCACTTAGGACTACAGAAACTTTTGTATAAGTGGGAGAAGATGTAGTGATAGATAGGATAGATAGCTGAGAGATAGTGGAGTACTACTTTGTACCAAGAACTGACACATTGTATACTAAAAGTTTACTTTAGTATAAGTGGGAGAATTGTTGGGATTTTGTATACTGGAAGCAAATTTTATGCTTGTATGCAATGTGTTTTGTCCCTACCACTATTTTATTCTCCTATTTGATAAATATATGTATATTTGCACATGTTATCCTTTATTTTGTTATAAAGTTAGATTTGTGTAGTGTGTCGGGTATCACAGACGACAACATAAATTGGTTGAACTTACAAGATATAAATAGTTAACACAGTTGAGACAACTTAAGGATAAGTTGTTGGTTTAAGCTGCAGTTTAGATAAGAAGTGGCTTGTCTTAGCGCTTGTCTTTACTAGTACACTTAAGGTGGTGTATTGATGGACCACAGTGATATGTGTTCTCCTAACTGACCTTAGTGGAGAACCAAGATCTTGGTGACTTAGCTTGTCTTAAGCTTGGTAAAACTTCAGCTGAGTGCATTTGGCTATCTATCATTTTGACCTACTATGGTGAACGTCATCACGACCGGATCTACGTATCTTGGGTGCTAGTAGTCAATTGTGGCTCAGGCTGGTTGTCTGTATCTTGCAACCTTATCCTAGTAAAATGGGTTGATAATATCCCCTGAGGAACTCGAAAGGATTAACACACTAAACCCGGCCGGTTGATTAAGTTCAAGTGTGTTAATAAGGTCGAGTGGTACTACTCAGGAATATAAGATGTTAATTAATTTAAGCTGTTAGTGAGCTTAATTAATTAACGGATATTTCTATCTTAAATACGGAGATCGATTAGGTCTAAAATACAAGCCCTTGTTCAATTTGGGATAAAGGGGTAAGTCAGCACGGATTCTCTAGTGGAATGAATCTATTTTTATTAATTAATTTTGCTCTGGGCTGAGCATAGATAATTAATTAATTTGAGGCAAAGCTTTATTTCTTGTATTAGATCCCTGATCTGGCCCAATTAGTTGCCTAGTTATTTATTGTCTCTCTCAGAAATCATTATTAATGGATTAATGTATTTTTACATTATTTAATAATGTTATTTATCTGGAATTAATTGGTTGGGCCAATTAATTAATAAATATTAGTAGCCCAGTGGATTAATTAATTATATTATGGGCTAATTATGTCGAAGCCCAATAGAAATATAATTAAATTAATGAGCTACAAATATATTAATATTATATTGGCTTTTGATGCTTATATATATTAGTATTCTGTTCAGAAACAGAACACACACATACACATAAACATACACACGTGCGTGAGTTTAAGGAGAGACAAAATCTTATTTTCTCCAGTTCTCTGACCACTCAGAGGGAGAAAAAGGCCGGGACACAGATCAGAAGATCTGACACACGAGCAACAATCAGAGCTGCGACAACATACGAATGAGGAAGGTATCGATTCCTAACCTAATATTTCCTTCAGTTGATACGAGCTGGTTGAAACTTGTTAAGGTGGAGAATCATGTGGGGTATGACATAGTTTCTGTGTTAAGTCCAAGTACGATTGTGTGGTTGTACGAGTCTGGAGTTTGGTCGACAAAGGAGTGGGCACTGTCTGGGGTATATTATGATGCAACCATGGATTGCACGTTAAGTGTATCAGGGAATTCCAATGTTAATCCTCCTACCGTGTTAGGTGTTTTGGGTAGATTCTTATTGATTGAAACTGCAAGTTTGCCTTCTCTTCTTGATGGAATTGTGTGGGACACTTGGGGCGTAGTTGAGGATATTCGATGAAAAGTTAGGAGGGGTGCAAGTGGTGTCACAGGGAAAGGGAACCCCAACCACAAATGGTTGTTTCTCGAATTAATAGGGTCAGGGGTCATGCATATGATGACCCAGGAGGATTTCTTGATTGTCTTTTGGATGATGTGAGTTTCTCCCAACTTGGTGGAATATTGTGGTAGAATGACATGGTAGGTCCTATAAAAATTCCTTCAAGGATATTTTTCGGGGATATCATTTTAATAGAATCTGTTTTTCTGGTTCGTTATAAGTTCAAAAGAAATAATTATTTGCTAGTCTGCTATTGGGATTATATTGCTTACCATGTTGGGATTGATAGCTATACTAGTATTAACAACTTAAATGAAAGTAGTCATGGACTTGTTGCTATATACATTGATCCAAGGGGAGATGGACCTAACAACAAGAGGGGTGATGCTGCCAGAAGAAGGGTTCTTGGGGTAATGCGGTCTCCAACGGATAAAGTTAGGGAAGGATGCTGGGAGATTGATGTTCTTAAGGGGTTGAGGGAATTGGATGTTTCTTGTATCATTACTGTGGAAGTACGAGTGCTGCAAATTCTTGTGACTAAGCTATTGCATTATCTTGTGACTAAGCCACTATGTTATCTTGGGTGTGATAAATTCTTGTCATTTCCTAACTCATGCATCATTCAATTAAAAGTAGAGGCTATCTCGTGTTTTAGAAAATGTGAAGAGGAGACTGAAGCAAGTTCCTGCATGAACAAAGGGAAAATAGATTTTATGTTAGTCAGTCGAGCTACCGAGGGTCTTGTTATGGGGCGGAAAGTTGGAGTCACTTTGGTGGGTGGTTATGCATGTTGTTGAAGCTTTACACCTAGTCACTTGGAGGAAAATATTTACTACTCATGATCACCAAGTTGAAGTCAGTGCAAGCAAGAAAATCACAGATGCCAAACTTGCAAAAGACATTCAAGCAGTATTGAAGGAGTTTCAAAGGCGTAGAGGCTTGCAACCAAGAGAGAAACTGCTTATACTCCTTTTGTTCCTCAGGCAGTTCTTCTTTCTAGCTACTCATCTAGTGACGTGGATATAAGTGCAGAAAATAACTCTGAGCCGCAAACTCAGTTTTTGGAATCCAGAAGGCATGAGGTTTTGCTACTAGACAATGAAATTTCTTTTAATGAGGCCATCATTGAGGAAAGAGAACAAGGGATACAAGAAATACAACAACAAATTGGTGAAGTGGTCAGGGAAGTATGCTGGTGTTTTAAGTTGAGATGGAAAGCTTTTAAACTTTTCATGGCACCCTTGAAGACTTCTATAATAGTCCTAGCGTCGTCAAAGATCCGAGTCTTGGGGACAAGACGCCTTAAAGAGGGGAGTATTGTCACAACCCAGATGATTTCCAGTGATGATGTTTGTGGCTAGACAGAGAGAGTGGGAAAGTGGGCGAGCGTGGACCTACTTCTTTATCTTTAATTATGTTTAGTGATGTTTCCGCATTATCACTTCTTTAGTTATGTTTAGTATTAAACAATGAGCAGTCACGAGTTGTATCGCCTTTATAAGGCTATGTTTGGAGTGTTATCAAAAAAAAGAAGATTATCTCTCTCAACTTTCCTTTCTCAACTTTCCTTCTCTCTCTCTCGAACTCTTTCTCTCTCTCTCTCTCTCTCTCTCTCTCTCTCTCTCTCTCTCTCTCTCTCTCTCTCTCTCTCTCTCTCTCATTAGTCTCTCTCCTCTTAATTCTCTCAATTTCAATCTTTTTTCACTCTCAATTATCTCGTGTTATTTTTTAAGATATAATTCATATTTGATTCTACAACTCAAGTCAACAACTCCTTTCCGATCAAATCTGGTAAATAGCTGATATAATTAACACCCCCAAAATTAATGGTGTTACAGTTAAAGACAGAGGAGTTCAAGCACAGTCTACCCCCAAAGAAGCGTAAGCGCTCCAGCTGACACCCCAATCGATCATGTTGTTAACGCAACAGTCAGCACGGTAAACTCTCAACTGAATATAACCTCCTCTTCACAGAGCACACACGATACTTGCTGAGCTGCAGGAGAACCTCTAGATGTGGTTCAAGCATATGAAGATTTGCTAGAGGAGCAAATTCCGTTGAGCAGGGAGTTCAGTAGAACCGTACAGTAGTTGGAACAGGTAAGAGATGAGAAACTGAGACTTTCTTCTGATTGTCAAGTCCTTACTCATTCAGAAATTCTTGTGGTGAGATAAAAGGAAGAGATTGAATCTCTCATGACTAAGTCTCAACATCAAGAAACTCAGATATCAGTCTTGACCAAGGACAATTCTTAGAAAGATACTGAAATAGGTAGGCTCAGTGAGAAACTCGCAGAGGTTAAGAAGGAGTATGAGTCACTCATGAGGAGAGATGAAGTATGACAAGCAGTACCCGGGAGCCAAAGAGAAGTTAGAGAGATTGCTAAGGGCTTAGAGGCAAGTCTCCACCAAGGAAGGACTTGGCTACATAAACGAAGCATCTACCTCAACTTTAAACGGCTTAGATAAGTTGGTTGACCGGTTTGTCTGAGGGGGAACTCAAGCTGCTGAACCATGACCCCTCAGACAAAGAATAAGCAAAATATCCAAGCACCTCAGCCGAGCTATAAGAAGTAACTGACCAGAGGTTCTAGCCATAGAACACCACGATCATACTCAGGGAGAACCAAGAAGACCAGGTGGGCAGAGCAGTATGGTGAACTAGAAAGGGTCCATCCTGCACAGTATGGTTCTTACTACTATGAGCCCCGGGTCAGGAGGAGGACTAAGAGTCAGTAGAAGAAAGCTCCTGAACCCAAAACTGCCAAGAAGTTAGTGCCTCCAAGTTCAGTGGAGAGAGTACTGACAAGAAGAAGAATAAAGAGTCTGAGACCCCACGGTCGCCAGACAGATTTGGGTCGCGAAAGCAACACCGACTAACATATAAGGACCCAGACTGAACCAAAAGGGTACCTAAAACCGTTTTTGTTTTACAGGTGCATAAGGACCCTTGGATCGTGGCTGCTCAAGATATATGACTTATCAGAAGAGCCTGTTGACCAACTATATACAAGAAGAGGGACCCAGAATTCAGTTCGGTGACAACTCAAAAGGCTACAAAAGGGGATATGGAACTCTGAACATTGGGACTGCTTCAGTTCCAAGAGTAACTTATGTTGAAGGACTTCAACATAATATCCTTTCTGTCAGTAAATTATGTGATAACCTTAACAGAGTTACCTTTGACGCTGGTTTCTGTGATGTTCTTGATAAATCTACATCGAAAACGGTGTTATCAGGTTCGTGGAGGAAGAATATCTATGTTGTAAACTGGAACACCGCCAAACCAGAAGCCTGCTTGCTTGTCCAGACGAAGTCAAGTGACAAGGTAGGGTAGCTATAGCATCAAAGGCTCAATCATCTGAATTTCGAGGCAATGAACAAGCTGGCAAGGGACTCAAACGTCAGAGGACTGCGCAACGAAGTATTCAATCGAGGCAGAAATTGTGAAGCATGCATGAAGGGAAAGCAGACAAAGTCAAGCAATCCACCAATTCCGTCACCTTCCACTGATGGAATCCTTCAGCTGCTGTACATGGACTTATTTGGGCCAGTCAGTCCAGTTACTATAAGAGGCAAGAAGTATGCCCTCGTCATTATTGACAATTATTCAAGATATACGTGGGTCATCTTCATAGCCAACAAATCTGATGTCAAGACTAAGTTACCTACACTGCTGAAGAAACTGAGTGTGGAAATAGACATCAAGATTCGGAGGATACGCTCAGATCGAAGATCTGAATTTGTCAATTCAATCATCAAAGAGTACTATGATATAAAGGGTATTCAGCACGAGAATTCAACAGCTCGCACACCTCAGCAGAACGGTCTTGCTGAACGAAAGAATAGAACATTAAAAGAAGCAGCAAGAATGCTCCTAACAGACTCTGGATTGCCTTCGAAGTTTTGGGCTGATGTTACTGACACCGCCTGTTATACTCAGAACCGCTCACTGATGACAAAGAAACATATGAAGATACCATATGAACTATGGAAATGGAGAATTCCTTCTATTTCTCATTTCCATATCTTTGGTTGTCCTTACTTTATCCACAATAATGGAAAGGATCAGTTAAAGGTCTTTGATAGCAAGTCTGATCAAGGAGTGTTCTTAGGATACTCCAGGGTTAGTAAAGCCTTCAGGGTATTTAACTACTGGACCATTTGCATAGAGGAAAGCCCTCATGTTGTATTTAACGAGTTTGTTACTGAGGACAGGAAATCGAGCGAAAAGTCAAACACTGAAGATGTCAGCAGCAGGCTACAGGATCTCAAGCTGAATGATGAAACTGAAAAGATCCAGCATTGTTGGGATGATGAGTAAGATGAAGAAGAAACTCAGACCCATCCCACGGGCAATGTAGCTGACCTGATTGATTCTAGTGAACAGAATCAACCTCAGGTAACCCTGATCGATGAGGAAGCCCCAGTGGTAACTGAGACCTCTACTAAGAATAATAATTTAGGGGGAACAAATGATGTTCTTGAGTGAAATGCCCCTGAACCTGGGAATTCAGTAGATCCTAACCTTCTTACTGAATTGTTTCAGCGCAGAACAGTACTACTGAAATGCCTAACACTCCTACTGACTGTAAAAAAGTAATTTAAGAAGAAGAGACCAAGCGAAGACGATCATGGCTAGATTATCACTCTCATGATCTCATCATTGGAGATCCTTCAGTAAGTGTAAAGACAAGATCCAGATTCTGTCAAGGAGAAAGCGCTTTATACTCTTGTTTCTTGTCTACTGAAGAACCCCAATCTATTGAGAACGCACTGAATGATACTGAATGGATCATTGCAATGCAAGAGGAGCTGAATCGGTTCATCATAAATGAGGTCTGGGAGCTTGTTGATAGACCTAGACACCAACACGTGATAGGAACAAAGTGGGTCTTCAAGAACAGACATGATGAAAACAACGTCATAGTCAGAAACAAAGCTCGACTAGTTGCCAAGGGATATTGTCAAGAAGAAGGAATAGACTTTGATGAAACGTTTGCTCCAGTCTCAAGATTGGAAGCCATTCATCGATTTTTAGCCTACGCAATGCATCATGGATTCAAAGTATATCAGAAGGATGTTAAGTCAACGTTTCTGAACGGCGTACTGAAGGAAGAAGTCTACGTGGAACCACCACCCGGCTTTCAGTAGGGACATCAGGTTTACAGACTCAGGAAAACTCTATACGGGTTAAAACAAACACCCAGGGCTTGGTACGATACCCTATCAGACTTTCTACTTCATAAAGGTTTTCATAAGGGGACAGTAGATTGCACTCTATTCAGCATCAAGTTAGTAGATGATATTCTACTGGTGCGTATAGATCTACGTGGACGACATCATCTTTGGTTCAAAAAACGTGACCATGTGTCAACTATTCGAGAATATGATGAAGGAGAAGTTTGAGATGTCAATGATGGGGGAGATGAACTATTTTCTTGGTTTTCAAGTAAAGCAATGTGCGAAGGGAACGTTCATCAACCAAGTCAAATACACTCGAGACCTCCTGAAAAGATTTAGTTGTGAATCGAGCAGTCAAGATCCCCATGAACACAAATTTCAAAATAGATTTAGACAAAGAGGAAGCTTTTGTTAACTCAATTGATTATAGAGCTATAATTGGTTCTTTATTATATTTAACAGCAAGCAGACCTAACATAACTTATGATGTAGGTGTATGTTCGAGATCTCAGACGAATCCCAAGCGGAGTCATCTAGACTCAGCGAAGAAGATTATGTAATACCTAAAGGGAACACCTGATGCGGGGTTATGGTATCCTGATCATAATAATCTTGTTTTAACTGGATATTCTGACGTTGATTATACAAGATGCAAGATAGATCGAAAGTCAACTTCTGGAACTTGTCAGTTCCTAGGTTGTCAGTTCATAGGCAGTAAGCTCATATCATGGTTCTCCAAGAAACAGCATTCAGTAGCAAAGTCCACTACTGAAGCTGAGTATATGGCTGTCGGAAGTTGTTGTGCCCAGATCCTTTGGCTTCGACAACAACTGTGTGATTATGGTATCTCTCAAGATGAAGTGCCCATCTACTGCGACTCCACCAGTGCTATTACAATCACTCATAATCAATTTCTTCACACGAGATGCAAGCACGCGGACATCTGACACCACTTCATCCGAGACCATGTCGAGAAAAGGATATCAGGATGGAGAAAATCCATACTGATAAGCAAAGGGCAGACATACTGACCAAGCTGCTAGCTGAGAACAGATTCAGAGAACTCTCAGTTGAGTTGGGTCTGCATGATCCTACTGACCCGAGTCGGTAAAAGGATCAGTACAACAAGTCATTTAGTGAAACTCAGTACTATGGTTCAGTAGGGTGAACCATACAATACTAAGCAAGGGAGAAAGTGAGTTATATACTGAACCTTCAGTATATCCAACAAGTTTGATAACAATTGTATCAACAATTGGTGTGAAAACCGCTTCGCGTGAACTAACAATTAGAATCAACATTAGAATCACGATGATTCCTCCCCCTGATTTGCAATTGGTATCGGCTGACTACTATGTTCAGCTGACAGGTTTGAGTGTTAAATTCAGCATTTAATTGGTATCAGTGGCATACACTCAGTGGCATGCATCGCATTTATTTCCCGCCATTAATTCCTAAAAGGATGCATTCAGTAAAATCGTTTTCATTAAAAGCACGACATCCTAAGAACTGACTGTGGCGCATTAAATGCATGTCTTCTCACCTTACTCCAACTTGCAATCTTACATAGGTCAAGATTATAGGTGGCTTAGTAATCATTCCTTTTATGTCATTAAATTCTAACCGTCTATAATATAGCGAGATTAAATCATAACCGTCTGATATTTTCGAAGAGATCATCCAGAGCAGAGTCTATTTCGAGCCTACCATGGTGTTCCACAAGTCGAGATTTCCACTCAAGGAGGGTATTTACACCGCCCTTCACACGTCTGGTCTGAAGATGGTTCTGACGAAGCGACCCAAAGCTTGTCTTCCTCGACAAGTTGTTGATTTCCAGTGGAGGATACCGACGTAGAGGTAATTGCTGTGAGATATATGAAGGAAATAAATCAGCAGAAGTGGGAGGAGAGCTTTGCCGACATCAGCATCCTCAAAGCGCTGAAGACAGTTTTCAGCCTTTCCGACTCTGGTGCTCTCCGGTTAGATACAAAGAAGTCGATATCAACGACTACTAAGGTGATTCTGAGGAAGGGATGACATATTCTTCAAAGTTGCTTTCCCCAAGAGTCAGCTCCTGGAAGAATACAGAGACATGGCTTACGTTGTTATCCACATCCTCACGAGCGCAACTGGATCATTCGATCAACCATCCAGGCCTAGACTCCAGATAATGATGGAGATTGTGGATGGAGTCAAGGTGAATTGGGATCAGTTCTTTCTTACAGAACTGAAGACTCAGGCACAGAAATTTGTCATTGGCAAAGCAGAAGAGAGAAGACTATTGCCAATAGGTAAGATGCTATACGGGACTAAGGTTTCAGCACTGATAGAAGCCTCAGTGTCCTCAAAAACTTCATTCGAAGACATGAAATGCTTCAACGAGCAGCTAATTAAATTCACAACGAGGACCGCTGCTGAAAAGTCCATCGATCGTGGAACTGCACTGAAGCGATCATCTACTAATTACCTCCATGAACCGAACAGCCTAAGAAGAAGAAACTGTCGAAGAAATACGTTTCTAACACTGATTGTCCACCCCCTCCACAAGTGGAAATTATACTGGACTCGGACACATGCATGGAAGGTGTCACATTGAAAGACAAAGTCCAGAGAGTCAGTACTGAAGAGACTCAGTTGGAGCAAGATATTGAACCAACTACCGAGGTTTCTTCAGAACTACCAACCATCGTTCAGCTGACCAGGCTTAAAGCTAAATCAGAAGTCGCTGAACAAATTCCTGAGATAGCCAACTATCAGGACTTAGTGGATGTAGTCGTTAGGGCAAGGACTCAAAAGCTGCTGAGGTTCCTTAATTGGGATATTCTGGAAGACACGATCCAATAGTATTTTGTCCTTATGCTATTGGCAGAGAAGCAGCAACTGCAGTCTGAGATAGGGTCTGGGGAACCCTCAGACATTGCCTCGTTCGAGGACCTGAAGTCTGTTATGCTCTACTTGCTTGAGTAGAAGACTGCCTCCTCTCCTGCCAAGAATCCTTCGTCGACTGACGACCCTGCTGATGATGACTCAGCACTCAAGGATGCAGAGCGGGGAGACTATGCTGAGGTCAAGACTCCCAGCGAGAAGGGTGACACACCACCACCACCTCCTGCATCTGGTGCCGCCCCAGTTGCGTCTTCTTCAAGACAGCAACAGCTTGCAACCTCTGAGCAAAGGATCAGTAGCTTGTCCTATCAGATCAAGCATATAGCTAATGTATCCTCGAGGAGCATCAACGATCAATTCGGAAGCAAGGAGACAAAAATCGTCTCCTGGCTAAGGATGTGCACCTGAAATAGGCGCAGTACACCAAAGCTCAAACTGAGCGAATTGATGCCCTCACTAGAGAAGTGAAGAAGGTCTCTAAAGCTCCAACGCCTAATATTTAGGAGATCATCAAGACGGCTCTAGCTGCTCAGAAGCAGGACTTAGCCACACAGTGCCAGCAGTTGCTTGAAACTCAAGCTAAACATTTCTCAGAGCAACCGGTTGCGGCAATGGCTGAAGTTCAGAAGACAAGGATGAGAGGAACAAAGCTGCAGCATCCAGTGTGGCTCAAGCTCTTACTCAACAAGCCACAGCTCTGGACCTCATCCAATCAGACTTCGTGAGGCTACTAGACGACTCACTACTACAGCACAGAGCCCATACTGATTCCCTAATCAAGGGCATTCGGAGTGATCATAAAAGGGATTGGGACAAGTACTTTGATGCCGTCGAGGACCTCAACTCCTCCTTCACCCATATCAAAAATTCTCTATACAGCCTATGAGATGATGTAGTTGCTGTCGAAACCCTACTAACCTCGGCTGATGAAGCCAAAAAGGAGGAAGGTAAGAGGGTAAGGGAAGGAAAGGATGGAGAAGTAGAGAAGGACGGGAAGGAAAGGATGGAGAAGTAGAGAAGGACGGGACAGAAAAAAGGGGGAAGAAATTGAAGATATTGAGGAGTTCATTGTGTCTAAATTTGATCTCCCCCTCCTCAAAGTCCTACAAGAAGAAAATGCTAAGGAAAAAGCGACTGAAGGCCATGCAGCACCTCAGGAGCATATAGAGCAGTTGACAGTGCAAGCTGGAGGATCAAGAGAAGGATCCTCAGCACAGGCACATATAGATGAGATAGTCGAATTCATCGAGGGGACAGAGCAAATTGCGCTGCCGAAGAGGCCTGGCAAAGTGATAGCTACTGAGAGTTCTCTCCCTCCATCGCCTAATTTCAAATCAAAGAAAGAACAAGAGGCTCATGATGAATTCATAGCTCAGCAGCTGCAGGCTAAACTTGATCATGAAATGAGACTAGAAGATGAGGACAAACAGAAGAGAAAGCCAAAAGTTCCTGTGGCAAGGCTGTCAAAGACTCTGTCTCATCTGAAGAAAGCTTAGAAGAAGCCAACTACTCCGAAAAAAGCTCAGCAGAAGCCAACTCCTCCTAAAAAGACTCAGCGGAAACCAACTGAAAAATCAGCTTCTAAGTCTACTGAAGAGTCTGACACTAACAAGCTGCCACTGTCTGAAAGGCTGAAGAATAAAGCTGCTAAGCTCATAGCTAAACAAATAGCTAAGGAGAAAGCCTTGCGGGATGCAGTGGAAATGGGCATCGACTTCACAGCCAGAGAAAGGCTGATAGCTGAAGCCAGAGAAAGATTGAGAAAAGCTGAACTGGCAGAGCATATTGCTAAAACTGAAAAAGCAGCCAGGGAAGCAGTTCCAGTCAAGAGCAGAGAGATCCCGACTACTTCCAAATTCTACAAACATGGTGGACAGAAGCCTCATCTCAAGAAAACTCCATTCCGCCGCACAGATAAGTGGATCCCTTGGAACCTGAACGAGCAATGGGAGAGTCTGAAAGAGGACTCATCAAGAGCTATTATGTATGGCAATACTACCTAGGCGACATTCCAGTGGATAAACTATTCAATGAATTCTTATGTCAAGTTGATCCCACCTTCTGAGCTCAGATCATCATACTTCTACACAAGGAAGGAATGTCAATGAGAGCGTCTGCATACAGACAACTGACTCCCACAATGAATCTTGAAGGTAACATCTGCACCAAAGAGATTGAGAAAGAGGTGAAGATAGCCATGGAGCGCAACGAGTTGTCCTCTCAGATGCTAGGGGATCTTTCACAGATCAAGCGTCTCAGGGAAGCCACCTACAAATCCTATGGGCTAGATCTTCCAGAGGCCAAGTCTGCTGACTTCAAATCAAAGATTAAGAAGTTCAGATCACAATAGCAGCAGACTCGGCCTTTCTTTCAGTGTTTTCCTTTCTCTCTTTTCTTTCTTTTTGATGTAATTTTAATCAATTCTCTATCAATGAAAATTAGTATTTTCATTTGGCCAGACAACCACTCATTGTCTTATGGCTATGTCGTTAATTATCACGACTGATCGCTGAAATGATCAACACACACTCACTGAACCTGATTTATTCTGATGTGCCTTTGTGTAACTATTTAACCTATGATGTAACTCTTTCAGTTGTAAGTAAGCAATTGGGTTTAGAGGTTAATGGTTTTGGCATCATCAATCAGGGGGAAATTGTAGGGATATGAGTCTGGAGATGATTCGTAGTTCATAGTCCTAAGGAAATTGCAGGGATATGAGCCAGTAGATGTTTCTGCATAGTTCTTATAGGGGGAAATTGTAGGAAGTTGTAGAGATATATACTGATGAGTCATTGGTCCGGGGGAATTGTAGGGAGATGATTCAGTACCTCTGATTGTGTATGTTTTAAAGAGGAATTGAAGATCCCCAAACCCCTGAGTGTGTGATGAACCAACATGATGTAATAGGCTAGACATGCTTTTGATCTTTCTAGATTATTTGTCTAAGTCCTGTAAGGGGTAAATTGTTGGACTGAACTTCAGTAGAGAAGTTAAGGTTCCAGAACCCCATGTCATCGGTTCAGTAGGGCTCTATCAGTAGCTGGAAGTAGGGGTGTAACGGTTTGGTTCGGTTCGGTTTCTTATGCATTTTAGGAACCGAACCAAACACATAGAAATAGTTCGATTCGGTTCGATGTGTTTTTAAATATCGGAACCGAATCGAACCAAACCGCTTATAAATGGTTTGGTTCAGTCGGTTTACCGGTTCACCTTTTTATTTATTTATTTCTTTTTTAAATCCTAAATAATGCAAGAATAATAGTTTATAGGATGTCACTCATTCCAAACTCATAAGTATAGAGTTGTTACTCATTTCTCTTCCTTTGTATAGATTATAATTGATATTAACTTAAATCTAATATCTAAATCCAATAACATTCTCATATAATAAAGACAAATATTAAATCAAAAAATAAAAAATAAGATATTGGTTCGGTTCGGTTCGGTTTGAACCGTTCAAAAATTCTTGAAACCGCAAACCGAACCGAATGTAAACGGTTCCTAAAAAAATAAACCGAACCAAACCGCGAAGCCGAACCGAACCACATTTTTCGGTTTGGTTCGGTTCAGTTTGATCGGTTTCGTGGTTCGGAGCGGAAGCACTTACACCCCTAGCTAGAAGCACTCAGTAGAAGATCAACTTTAGCCGTCTTAGATACAAGAGCTCAGTTGTTTGTCTTCGAGTCAGTAGCTGGAAGCACTCAATAGAAGATTACTTTCTAGTCGATTCAGAAAGAAGACTCAAAATGATCAGCCTTGATCTACTGAATGAACTGCGACTCAGTTGCAGACCGTACAAGGAAAATCGACAGCCTGACCTTTATGAGTCGGATGTCAGCCGAGGAACACTTATATCCAAGGTTCCGACGAAGTCAACTTAGCTAGAAGACTGATGTCTGACAAGTCTCACCTACCGCCATATCTCGACCAATAAGAAGCAAGCACAACTTACCTGCTCTGACACAAACCTGCACTCATGCACAGAATGCCAACCACCCTCTGCGGCGACATTAAAATTATATGGTCGTTTTCCTCTAAGTCTTGTGACACGTGGCATGGTCCCCTCCAACGGATCTATGCATGGGTCACGACTATATAAAGAGATCATCTTGAAGAGTTCATGGATGTTCGAGTTCAACACAAACCAATGAGGAACAAGAAAGCAAAGAATTCACAAACACATATTCAAGCACTCTAGAAAACTCACTGTTACATCCAGGAAAGAACTAGAAATCTTAGAGATATCCAGTAGTTCTTCACTCTAGAGTTGTTCCCCAATCTCTTTTCTAAGCTAACCTGGTTAGATCATACGCTTAGATAATTGAAGGAGTTCACTTTTAGTGAAACGTTCTTATTGTAAGAACTCCTTACTTGGAGAGAAAAACCTTTCAAACTTCGGTTTGATTTTGTAAAGTCACTAAGGACTATAACTTAGAAGGTTCTTTCCAGTGTACAGAAACCTTGTTGATGCTTACTCAAATAAATCAACAAGACCTCCTGTTCAGCAGGACCATGGATGTAGGATCTTGCGTATCCGAACCACGTTAAAAATTGCTCGTGTCATTTACCATTTTATTGCATCTATTGTAAACTGCTTGCAAAATCATACTTTAAGTAAAACAGATTTGAACTGCACTTGCCAAAACTGATTTGGTTTGCTTAAAACGTGTTTCAAAGAGATGAACTTAAATCGGGCCTATACAGTTCCGCACTTATTCATCTACTGAGTTTCTCAGTACTGACTTCAGTCAGTAGACAAGATTCAATCGTTGAATCACTCTGCCCCACGATTAGAAGGCTTAGCAACTGAACTCGTTCAGTAGCAGACTCAGTAAAAGACCGACCTTCGCGTTTGAGCAAAAACTTGGACTCAGGTGTATTCACCCCCCCCGACACCTGATACTCGTCTCTGGACTAATAATATTTGAGTATTTAACATTATTTGTTTAATCAAAAGGTTACAATGAGGTGCGAATATAGGTTTTTAAATATGCGATTTTATTTGATTTTTTAGATATGTCTATTCCGTCTAATGTTTCTAATCTTACCAACTGACCCCTAATGAGTCTAACTAACTATCGATCAAAGAAGTTATAGGAAAGGGCAAGGGTGCTCAAGTCTTGAACGTCACTAGCATCTTGAGGTATACTCTAAAAGTTGGAAACCAGAAAAAGAGCAACAAGAGTGACCAATTTAAGAAGAGCAGTAGGAGTAAGAAGACGGTCCTTACCGGCGGCATGCAAATGTCAAAGAAGAAAGGAAGGTTCTTCAAGTGTGGTGAGAAACGACACTGGAAGAATAATTATCTAGATGTCAAGGCAAAACAGAAAGAGACGCAAGTGGCTCTTCTAACTGAGACTGTTCTAGTTTCCTCTTCTACCCAAGAATGGGTAGTGGATTCAGGAGCAATTGATCATGTTTGTTACACCTTGGAAGGTTTCGTATAGAAAAGGCGATTGAGCAATGGCGAGGTGGTAGTTTCCGTGGGCAATGGATCGAGAGTTCCTACAATTGCCAATGGGGATTTACATTTATCTTTTTATAGTTTTGTATTAGTACTTATTGATGTTTTATATGTGCATGAGTTTAGACGAAACATAATTTATGTTTCAAAACTCTACACCATGGATGGTTATAAATCAAGTTTTCATAGTGATGTTTCTATCTTGAAAGACGGTAGTTTTATCTTTGGTGGGCCATTAAGCGGATGTTTATATACTATTACTTACAAACCGCGTAATTTTGTTAATGTTGATTCTTCATCATTAAATTCCAAGAAGATAAAATAATCTTCTTAGGAAAAAAAACTTATTTGTGGCACTTAAGACTAGGTTACATCAATCTAAATAGGATTCAAAGGTTGGAGGAATATGGATCATTAAATCCACTATTGAAAGACTGAAGGATTTCAATACGACAGAGATGTCAATAAATTTCATTGCCTTAACTTAATAAGACCCCGCTCCGGCAGACTTTCATTAATAGACAGGCAAAAGAGGACTTTGGAACGAAGGTGTAACGGTATGTGCCTTACCTTACTTTGGGGTTTAAATAGGTGTACTAGAGAGGTCGTTGAAGCTAAGGCCCAAGCTAAGAAAGCAAGATCCGGGCTCATTCTAAGGACTTCGTTTAGCTCTCTCCCTTTGCCTTAGTGCTAGGCACAGCTGAACGAGCGAGAGTCTGTGAGCGCTCCTGTGTTTAAGCATGGACGCTCTTCATGTTGAACCATTTCAACTTGCGAATCCTGCTTGGATGGAAAGATGGTGACTAGGCCTTTCAAGGCAAAGGGTTATAGAGCGATAGAGGCGTTGAGTTTGATATATTCTGACTTGTGTGGGCCTATGTCTACACAACCTCGTGGAGCGTATGAGTATTTCATCACGTTTACTGATGATTACTCAAGTTATGGATATGTTTACCTTCTTCGCCATAAGTCGGATTGCTTTGAAACCTTTAAGGAATTCAAGGTAGAAGTGGAGAAGAAGCTAGGTAAAGAAATCAAAACACTACGATCTGATCGTGGTGGTGAATACCTCTCGAACGAGTTCAAGGATTACTTAAAAGAATGTGGGATTACATCCCAACTGACAGCACCGGGTATGCCTCAGCAGAATGGTGTGTTAGAGAGAAAGAATCGAACTCTCTTAGAGAAGGTTCGATCGATGATGAGTTATGAAACATTGCCAGTTTCCTTTAGGGGATATGCCTTAGAAACTGCAGCATACTTGTTGAACCATGTGCCTTCCAAGTCGGTACAAAAGACTCCTTTCGAGTTGTGGAGCGGGCATAAGCCCAGTTTGCACCACTTAAGGATTTGGAGTTGTCCTGCTTATGTGCTAAATAAGCAGACCAGCAAGTTGGAATCACGTTCAAAAGTGATGTTGTTCATAGGGTATCCGTAGGAAACGATGGGTGGATACTTTTATGATCCTAAAGAATAGAAGATCGTTGTTAGCACCAACACTCGGTTCTTAGAAGAGGATTACATTAGTAACCACAAGTCTCGAGTCGACTTCATCCTTGAGGAATTACAAGGTGGTCGAGTTCCACTCGAACAGCCAGTTGTGCAAGATAGTACGCCACGAGTAACTGCACAATCTGTTAACATAACGCGTAACATTGTTCGACGTAGTGGGAGTGTAAAATTTACGCCTGATCAATATATGTGCATTGGGGAGACGTTTGATCAAGCAGATGAACAATATATCGTGGATCTCTGGACCTATACCGAAGCAGTATGAGATGTAGATGCAGATTCATGGCAAGTTGCCATGGTCTCAGAATTTGATTATATAACTTTTATGGATGTATACAAGATCACAGAACTACCTGAGGGCTGCAAGGTCATTGGTAGTAAGTGGGTATATAAGAGAAAGAGGGCACCGAATGGAGAGATCATGACATTTAGGGCCAAGCTAGTGGCAAAAGGGTTTACACAGAAATAGGGTATCGATTCTGAGGACACATTCTCGCCTATAGCAATGATCAAGTCTATTCGGATTCTCCTTGCCATAGCAGCTCACATGAACCTAGAAATCTGGCATATGGATGTCAAGACCGCATTCTTAAATGGTCACCTTGAAGAAAAGGTAGGGATACCTACATGAAACAGTCAGAAAGTTATCTGAAAGAGGGTGAAGAGCATCTAGTTTGGAAGCTTAAAAAATCCATTTATGGACTTAAGCAAGCTTTCCAGTTATGGCACCAGCGTTTTGACGATGTACTAAAATCCTATGGTTTTGTATCATGTCCTAACGAGGTGTGCATGTACCGTATCTGTGTTAACGGATCAGTATTGTTTCTTGCACTTCACGAGATGACATTCTTCTCATTGGGAACAATGTTGAAGTGTTATCAGACGTAAAGAAATGGTTATCCAAGTAATTTCAAAAGAAAGACTTAGGTGAAATTGCTTACATTCTTGGGTTCAAGGTTATCCAAGATCGCTAGAAAAGGATGTTAAACTTGTCACAAGCATCCTACATTGATATTTTCATTGCTCGTTTTAGCATGCAAGATGCCGAGAAAGGTTCAGCACCTTTCAGTGCCCTAAAACGCCTGAAGAGATAGAAAGTATAAGGCTAATACCATATGCTTTCGTTGTCGGTAGCCTCATCTATGTGATGCTTTGTACTAGATCAGATATCTCATATGCTATAGACATGGCCTCAAGATATCAGTCTAACCCTGGAAAGGAGCATTAGATTGCAGTCAAGCATATTCTTAAGTACCTTAAACGGACTAGAGATTATAAGCTTATCTAGTACCTTTGGGTTATACCTACTCAAATTTCCAGGCTGACAGAGACAAGAAAATGTCTACCTCGGGTTATATGTTTTCCTTGGGAGGTGAAGTCATCTCATGGACGACTGCAATACAGAAATGCATTGCGGACTCAACCATGGAAGCAGATTATGTGGCAACTTCAGAAGCCTCGAAAGAGGCAGTTTGGCTCAAGAATTTCTTCCTGGATCCAGATATAGTTCCAAATTTGCTTAACACTATCAAATTTATTGTGATAATTCGAGTGCAGTGGCAAATTCAAAAGAACCCAGATCTCACAAGACGTCTAAACACATAGACAAGAAGTACCATATAACATGAGATTTCATAAATCGAGGAGATGTTTTGGTAGATAAGATCGGAACTGAAGACAATCTAGCTGATCCTTTCATGAAGAGCTTGTCCATCCAAGTTTTTGCGAAGCATGTTCATGGCTTGGGAGTGTGTAAGGTGCCCCCCCACTTAGGAGAGCATAAACTTTTGTCTAAGTGGGAGAGAATGTAAGCTCAGTTAGTATTTTGGAATCGACACCCGTACACCTGAAATTGTATCGGGACCAACAAGAGATGACCTGAGTTTCTTGATTTCAACTTGATCATATTTGTTGGGAGATGATTCAGTCGCTCCTCAACTTGTTGGGAGATAGTTGAGCAGCCTAGTGCTCTGAATATTTGCTGAAGATTTGAAGATCCCAAAACCCTACTTTGAACTGATGAACCATTCAGTTGTAATGTGTTGTTCTGTCTCTGAGGTTTTAGACTTAGTAGACACTCTTCATTTGGTTCAGGCGCTCAGTAGATTATCTGCCTCAGTACCAGAAGAAAAAGACTCAGTGATACTGGACTCAGCAGGAGCAAGATATGCGAAAGGAGTCGATGGAACCGAACTCGGCGAGAGTAGTTCACCGAACTCGTAGTTGATCTTCGGTAGAGCCAACTCGACGGGGAGAATGCTACTGAATATAGACCAGACTCAGCAACGGCAAGACAGTCTTCTAAACTGTCAGAATTTACTAAGTCAAATCAGCAGAGTCATACGAGGAAGAGAGAAGTCAGCTTCAGATCTACCTTGAAGTATGTTCTGTCTTGCCTACTTTCTTCATCCTCGACCAATGACGAGCGGCCAGCTGTCTACGTTCTGATTAAAGCTGCAAGTCAACAACTTTCCAAAAATGGAGGGAAAGTACTCTGCCACCATCTTTGAAAGAGCCGTTAGCTACCCAAAAGACAGATACACAAGGATCGTTGTCTCCAACGGATCCATCCTTGTCTCTGGTCTATAAATAGAGGGATACAATTCAAATTGATGTTCACGAAAAAATGACCTTACGAACGAACACAGAGAAATCCAAGAAGACAAGAGCATTCACGAGCAACTATAAATGACCTATGTCTTCCGTAAGAAGTTAAAAGAAAAATCTCCAGCGAAAGACGACATACCTGCTCATAGGGAACCAAGCTGAACCCGAGTATAAAGCCTCTAGTATCCAAGCGACTGAATACGAACCAAAGTCCATACTTAAATTGTTCGTCGCTCTAGAAGCCACTTTCTCTTTCTCTATCCCTCAAACCAAAGCTCAGCAGATCTTATCCATAGCTTAGATGAAGGAGTTCATATCTGAACTGATCCTTATTGTAAAGAACTCCTTCATAGTTGGAGAGTTAGTCAAACACTTTAGTTTGATCCTTTGTAAACTGAGACTTGCTCAGTATAAATCTCAAGACCAGTGTTTGTCCAGCGTACAAACCGACTGAGACTATCTCAGTATAATATATGGCTTCCTGATCTTTCGGGACAGTGGATGTAGGATTGTTGGATCCTAACCACTTTAAAAACTGTCTGTGTTCTGTGTTTGTTTTTCTGTTTTAACTGTTGTATTGATTACTGTGCATACTGAAAGTATTTCTAAAATCATTCAACTGAGTTTCAGGTAAGCTCAATCGATCGCACTAACATACTGAAACTGATTTATTAAAAACGTTTTCTAAACTCAACTGAATTTGGGCCTACACATTTCCCCTCTGTACTGAACTTTAGCTGAATGGTACTGAATTCTGGCTCAAGTCAGCTAGCAGGCATCAGTGCAGTCAGCCACTCTGCCACACGATCCAGAACAGCTTATTTGGTCTTCTGAGCTGTTCAGTACCGCACTCTCATGAAAAGGACAGTTCGTGTTTGAAGTTGAGAAATTGTTTTAAGGTGTATTCACCCCCCACCTCTACACCTGAACGTTTAATCTCGGGACCAACAATTGGTATCAGAGCGGGAGTTTTCTAAGACTCTTATTATTCTGAAATTGGTCTACTTGAACGGATCCAGAAAACGTTTTCACTGCATATCATTCTTCATTCATATCACTATCTACTATGTCTGATATGTCAGGAATCACGATGGTACCCATGTTCTCAGTAGAGAACTACGGGGTAATGGCGGGTCAGAATGGAGGCACATCTGACCTCCCTCCACGATAGCATGATAGAGGTACTGGAGGACGGACCTATCGTTCCAATGGTTGATAGTGTCGAAACTCAGTACCCAGCACAAGGAGGAGGAATGGTGACCGGGAAGAAGATCTCTAAAGACAGAAGTCTCTTCACCCCTGAGGAGAAGAAGCTTCACAACTTAGACCGGGTCGCCAGAAATGCCATACTGACCACTCTGAGCGATTCTTATCTCGGGAGAGTTCAGGACTGCAAGTCCGCGAAGGAACTCTGGGATGCTCTAGCGCTACTGAGTCGGGGGACTCAGAAGATCAAAGCAAACAAGCTGGCGCTGGAACTTCAGAAGCTGGAGAGACTGTCTCTCATGCCTGGTGACTCCATTGAGGATCTCAACGTCAGATTCACGGATCTGATGAACACTATCAACGGGCTAGGAAAGACATTCTCCAACCGAGGGATGAGTCTCAAGATTTTGAGGGCATTGCCAGACGGTCACTGGACTCCCTTTGCTACTTTAGTGAGATATTCTGATTTAGATATTGTTACTTCAGACCATATCTTTTCTGAACTTAAAGCTGAGGAGTTCGAGTTTGGTCTACCTCAAAGGAAGCAGTGAGCTGAAGCTGACACCCAAGTCGACCATGCCTTCAAAGCATCAGTCAGCACAACGGCTCCAACTTCTAGCAAGGCTGCACCTTCACTTAGTGACTTACAAGAAGGAAACCTGGCTAAGAAGTACGCGCTGCTTGCCGTGAAGTATCAGAAAGAGAAGGAGAGGCGCAGAAAACTCTCAAGGGTCGTCAGAGACTCTAATGGTAAGTTCCTGAGAATAATAATTCAGGGGGAACAAATGAAGTTCCTGAGCTAAATGCCCCTGAACCTGGTGACTCAGTAGACCCAACTCTAGTAACTGAATTGCTTCAATCTCATAATAGTACGACTGAAATGCCTAACTCACCTACTATCTGTGTTGAACAAATCTCAGATGAAGAGTTGAAACTTCGTAGATCGTGGTTGGACGCTCACACTTCTGATTTGATTATTGGAGATCCTTCAGCTAGCGTGAAGACAAGATCCAGATTCTGTCAGGGAGAAAGTGCATTATATTCCTGCTTCTTGTCTACTGAAGAACCTCAGTCAGTTGAGGATGCACTTAAGGACGTTGATTGGATCATAGCCATGCAGGAGGAGCTGAATCAGTTCACGAGAAACGAAGTATGGGAACTTGTTGACAGACCCCGACATCAACATGTGATTGGAACTAAATGGATCTTCAAGAAGAAGCGAGATGAAAACAACGGTATAGTAAAAAACAAAGCAAGACTCGTGGCAAAAGGCTACTGTCAAGCTGAAGGAATAGATTTCGATGAAACTTTCGCTCCAGTTGCAAGATTGGAGGCAATCAGACTATTTCTAGCTTACGCAACACATCAGCGATTCAGATTTTATCAAATGGATGTGAAGTCTGCGTTCCTGAACGGCGTGCTAAAAGAAGAAGTCTATGTAGAACAGTCTCCCGGCTTTCAGCAGGGACATCAGGTCTACAGACTCAGAAAGGCTCTGCACGGGTTAAAACAAGCACCCAGGGCTTGGTACGTTACCCTGTCTGAGTTTCTTCTTCAGAAAGGTTTTCAGAAAGGCACAGTAGACCGCACATTATTCAGTATTTGACTGGAAGACGATATCCTACTTGTGTAGATCTACGTAGATGACATAATCTTCGGATCGAAGAACATCATCATATGTCAACAGTTTGAGAAAATGATGAAGGGTAAATTCGAGATGTCAATGATGGGAGAGATGAACTATTTCCTCGGTTTTCAAGTCAAACAATCTGAGAATGGAACGTTCATCAATCAAGGCAAATACAATCGAGATCTCATCAAGAAGTTCGGTTGCATATCCGGCAAACCAATCAGGATCCGGATGAACACGAACATGAAAATCGATCTTGTTAAAGAGGGAGTATCAGTAGACCATATTGAATTTCGTGCTATTATTGGTTCATTATTATATCTAACAGCTACTCGACCTGACATGACTTATGTTGTAGGTGTGTGTGCTCGATTTCAGGCGAATCCTAAGCAGAGTCACATGGACTCAGCAAAGAAGATTCTCCGCTATCTTAGAGGAACACCTGACATGGGTTTATGGTATCCAGCTGATGAAAATATTGAACTAACTGGTTATTCTGATGTTGACTATGCAGGATGTAGAATTTACCGAAAGTCAACTTCTGGAACGTGTCAGTTCCTTAGCAGTAAGCTGATTTATTGGTTTTCAAAGAAACAACATTCAGTAGCGACATCAACTACTGAAGCTGAATATATGACTGTCGGAAGTTGATGCGCCCAAATCCGTTTGCTGAGACAGCAGCTACGCGACTATGATGTTATTCAGAATGAAGTGCCGATCTTCTGCGACAGCACCAGTGCAATTGCAATCACTCATAATCCTGTACTTCATACAAGATGCAAGCACGTGGATATCAAACACCACTTCATTCGTGATCATGTTGAAAAGAAGGATATCAGTATGGAAAATATCCATACTGACCATCAAAGGGAAGATATTCTGACCAAGCCTCTAGCTGAAGCCAGATTCAGAGAACTTTCAGTAGAGCTAGGTCTGTTGGACCCTACTGACTCCAGTCAGTAAGTGGATTCAGGAGAGGAGCATTCAACAAGGGGAATGTTCACTCTCAGTACTGAGTAAATTCAGTACGTAGAGACTCAGCAACCATCTACACGAGGTATCAGCTGACTGCGATGTTCACCTGACAGGTTTGCGTATCTCTACTCAGTAGCCAATGAAATATTATGTGCATTTATGATTCAGATTCAGCTTCGTATTCAATGCCTTAGAAAATGTCATTTAATATAACGTTTTATATTAAATACACGACATTCTATGTAAAGTATGTTGAACTCTGCGGCGCATGAAATGCATGTCGTATCAAGTTACTTCTTTAGCTATTTACAACTATATTTTGACTTAGGCGGCTAAATTGATCATTACCTATTTTATAACATTAAATCCTAGCCGTCCATCTCAAAAAGTTATTTCAAACTGAACCGTGGATTTATTAACTGTTCATCTTCTTTAACATATATAAACACGTTGTTGGTCCCGAGTGTACGGTCAGGTGTAGAGGGGGGGGGGGGGTGAATACACCTGATTTGATTTCTCAACTTCGAACTTGAACAGTCCTATTCAGGATGGTGTCCGATCAAATGGGTTCGGACAGACTGCATAACCGTTTCCGAATCGAGTTAAAGGCTAAGAGTACGACTCACCCGAGATCCGCTAACCGACTAGGTCGAATTCGCATCTACGTAAGAGTTCAGTGCGTGGAATAGTGTAGGCCCAAATCAGTTTTTGTGAGAAAACGTTTTAAGTCTCGGTTCAAGAGATTAAAAGTTCGGGATGCTTTGAGACAGCTTGATTGATTTTAAATATGATGTTCGGTATGAATAGTAAAATCAATGCAACGCTTAAGAAAGCAAGAAGAGACACAGGATTTTTAAAGTGGTTCGGATATCGCTCAAATCCTACGTCCACTGTCCCCGAATGATCGGGAGGCTATTTATTATCCTGAGTTAGTCTCGGTCGGCTTGCACACTGGGCAAAGCCGCGTCTTGGTTTTTATACTGATCCAAGTCTCAGTTTACAACACTATCAAACTTAAAGTGTTTGACAAACTTCTGCAATAGTGAAGGAGTCCTTATACAATAAGGATTGGGTTCAAATGTGAACTCCTTCGTCTAAGCTATGGATAAGAACAGTTGAGCTTAGGGTTAGAGGGATAGGGAATATGAGAGTAGCTTCTAGATCGACGAACAGCTGAAGGTAAGCTTTGAGTTCGTGTAACGTCGATTTGGATACTAGAGGCTTTATATGTCGGTATAGCTTGATTCCCTATGAGCTAGAATGTAGTCTTTCGCCGGAGATTGTTCTTCAAGTTCTTGCTAAGACTTTGTTCTTTGGAATTCGCTCTTTTTCGCGCTCACTCGTGTTCTTCATTTTTTAAATCTTGAATGATCCCTCTATTTATAGAGCAGAGATTGAAACAGATCCGTTGGAGACGATCTTCTTCTCTCTCTCTCTTTTTGGTAGCAAACGGCTCTTTTGGTGTAGGTAACAGTGCACTTTCCCACCTTTTTAGGTAAAAGGTTGTCTGCAGCTTTAGCAGGTGAGAAGACACATGTATGCTTGTCATTCGTCGAGGTGGATGGAGTGGTTGAGACAGCACAAACTTCGAGATAGACTGAAGCTGACTTCTCTCTTCCTCGTACATGACAATGCTGATTGTCTTTCAAAAGATTCTGACAGTCCTAAAGACTATCTGCCATTGCTGAGTCTGACCTTGTATTCAGTAGATAGACTGCTGAGATAAGTCTATCGAAGATCGGCTACGAGTCCAGATGAACTACTCCCGCCGAGTTCGGTTCAACCGACTCTCTCGCATATCGCTCCCCGCAAAGTCCAGTATCACTGAGTCTTCTGCACTGGTGCTGAGGCAAATAAGCTACTGAGCGCCTTGACCAGAGCAGAGTGTCTACTGAGTCTGAAACCTCAGAGACAAAACAGATACAAGGGAATGGTTCATCATTCAGATAGGGTTTTGGGATCTTCAAATCTTCAGACAAGTACAGAGCACAAGGCTACTGAGCTTAAGATCAGTGTCTAAGACCGAATCATTTCCCACTGAGTGAAACAGTGCTGAGGATGGAATCATCACTCAACACACGTTCAAAGTTAGAAACCGCCATTTTCACTCTGCAATCTTTACGAACCCTAAGTTTTCTGAGAAAAAGCCTTTGTTTCCTTGCAAACTCATTTTCAAATATCTCAGAAACTCTTTGGTAAATCTTTCATGATCATTTAGTATCGTATATGATAATTTTAATATTTTTCGTTCGATACTGATTTCTTGTCCTTGCAGATTATTAAATATGGCAGGAAGAGATGTTATGGTTCTGGCGAACATGAAAGAGATCCTCGAGAAGGACAGTGTATGGTTCGAGCCGATGATGGAGTTCGACTCCTACGATCTAGATTTCATGGAGGAAATCTTTGATTCGCTGAGGGCGACTGGTTTGGAGAAGCTTCTATCTAGGAAGCCATCATACTTCCTCCCTCGCCAGATAGCAGAATTATATCTGAACTCCAAGTCAGTAGATGGGGACATCCGATGCAGATGTGTCACCTATATTCCTGGAGACCCCGCTCGCGTAATTTCTGAAATCAAAATGATGTCTATCAAGGAAGCGCTTCAGCGAAGCTTCCAACTTCCGAACGAAGGCTTTACTACAGTGGGCTGTAAGGACGATCTTATGGACGAGTATTTGGAAGTGTTCTGCGGGAAGCCTACAACATTCAGAGCTGCCTTCCCAAAGAACGCTATGCTTCCGTAGTATCGAGCTTTTGCCTACATAGTGACTCAGATTCTGACGAGTCAGGCCAGCTTGTTTGACCAAGTATCGCGACCGAAGATTCAGCTTATGATGGCCATTCACGATCATGCAAAAATTAACTAGGCTGAATTCTTCCTGAAGGAGTTTATGACTCAAGCTGCGAAGTTCGATCGTTCAGACAACTGCCTGTCAGTCAAGGGAAAGTTACTATACGGCACAAAGCTATTTGTCATGATAGAAGACCTCTGCGGAGCTGACAATGTGGTGTATGCTGACAAGTTGTATTTCAACCCGAAGAAAGTCAGATTCCACTGCAGGGCAGCGGCCCTTCAGCAGATAGGGTCTGGGCCTGCTGATCCCAAGACCGGAGCACAAAAGACCTCCACTCCTACAAAGAAGAAGTCGCCTCCCAAGTCTACTCCCAAGACGCCGACCAAGAGACTGAAGAAAGTTAGTGAGGTCGTACCAGAGGTTGTGGTTGAACCACCTCTGTAGCTGAGGGACGAGACTGAGTCCTCAGAGAAAACTCAATCAGTGGAGAAGGCCATCTCCACTGAATGAGATGAGACAGTGGACCAAGGGGTCGGAGCTGAATAGATTCCTACGACTGAGAGCCCCTTGGATATTCCTCCACTAAGTAGCATTCCGTCTACTGAGAAGCAATAGTCTCCGATTGAAGTCGAAGATTCCGAGACTGCTTTTGAGTCAGAATCAATCGGGATGGAGGCATCTGCTCTGCAATCAAGAGCCTCTCGAGAGATTACTGAACATATTCCGAAGATAGCTAGCCACACTGATCTTGTCACTCTGGCAAGGCAGGCTAGACTTCATATGTTGATCAGGTTCCATGAGTGGTCTAGTCTGAACAAGCTGATTCTCCACCACTCCCGCGAACAGCTCCACGAAGAGGAGTTAATCATAAGGGACAAGATAGGCTACTCCGAGCCATCAGACATATGTTCCCTAGATGACTTGAGGGCTGCCATGCTTGCCATGCTGAACGATCGACAACCAGTCTCAGCAACGGCACCCTCAGATGGGTCTGACCCCGATGGTCAGGACCCACCCCGTGATTCAGGCCCTGAGAAGCCTGATGAGGGTACTCAACTGGACAAAGATGCTCCAACTTCTACTGTTGAACCTCCTCTCAGCATCCTTGGACCAGGTCAGTCGGAGGCTGGTACCTCGAAGTCTGCAGAACCAGCTCAGCTCTTACTTGAGTCTGCGTTTGGGGTAGCGCCCAGCCCTAAAAGCCGACGATCAAAGTCAGTGGCCAGTGCCCTGAGGAGTCAAGGAACTCAGAGCCGACTCCTCGCCCGTGCCGTCCACAAGACGTGGAGGCAGACCACTCAGGCTCAGACTGCAGAGATCAATGGGCTCAGAACGACTATTCAGAACACTCCTGCCCCCGACTTAACAATCCTGACTGAAGCACTCGCCACTCAACAAGCCAACTTCGAAGAGCAACTGAAGTTGATGGAGGCTGGCCAAGCTAAACTTCTGGAAGATTACAAGGCCGCCCAGTCAGTTCACACTGCATCCGTCTCTTCTATCTCTCAGGCCTCCGAGCTCAAAATCCAATCAATTCAGAAGGCTATGGAAGAGAAGGTGGATCAGAAGTTGCAAGATATTCAGACAGCAGCAGACGCCTCTCATAAGAAGTACAACGAATAGCTAAGTGAGGAGAGAAACGAACTGCATGCGAGACTCACAAAGCTGCAGTACGCATTGGATGACCTTTCAGCAGCCTACAAGAGTCTAGATAAGAAGGTGCAGATTCCCACCCCTGGCTTATTTGCTGATGCCAAAAAGGGGGAAGGAAAACTGAAGATTACTGAAGGGAAAGAGAAGGTATTGAGAGTACCTAAAGGAGTAAGGACAGTGACTGGAGCTACTCAGAGTCAGCAATCTGCTCCCATTGGTTCCTCTACTCAGACTGCACAAGGCGAGGCCCAGGGTGTCTCAGCAGCAGGAGATGTAGTGCCTGCTGAAACTGGCCCAAGTGGCTCAGGACCCAAGGATTCTGCTACTCAAGCAACCCAGACTCCTAATGATATAATCAAGGAGATTGCTGAGTATGCAGAGGAGGACTCAGAAAAGGAAGAGGTTCCTCTGCCTCCTCCAGTGCAAGGTAAGGGCAAGAAAGTACTGAAGCTTCCCACTCCTCCCAAGAAGAAAACAAAAAGATACATCACTCCTGAGGAGGAAGCTCAGATAGCTGCTGATGAAAAGCTTGCCAAAGAAATTGCCGAGGTTGAGGCTGCCAACAAGCCAAAGAAAAAGCCAGCCAAAGGTAAGACTAAGGCCCCGGCAGGAGCTAGGAAGCATGTGACAAGGCTGCCTCCGAGGAAATTAAAGCTAAGTGATGAGGCTAACAAAGAAAAGGAAAAGGAACAGCAGCAGCAGAAATCTGGTCAGCAGGGAACTTCAAAAGAAAAATCATCTACTCCTGTTGATTCAGAAGAAGAAGTTCATGTACCCTCCTATGTTCCCTCGAAGAGACAAGAGCTTGAAATGCAAGAAATATGGGATCATATGGAGAGGTATCTCGACAGAGGAGCTGAAGCTAGGCAAATAGAAGCAGCAAGAGAAAGGCTCAGATTGACAGATCTAGAAGCTCTGAGGCTGAAGGCTGAGAAGGAAGCAAGCCAAAGGATTCCTGAGAAGGTAGATATTCCTTACAAATACAGAAGACTCAGGAAGCCTACTGACCTTAAGATTCACAGATGGCCTAGAGTGGATGAATGGATGCCATGGGAACGGACACAGAGGTGGGAGTCACTGAAGGTAGACTACATCAAAAGATACTACTTCTGGAGATACTGGCCTGAGATGCACAAGTCTATTGCATTTGCTGAATGGCTTCTGAAGACTGACCCAGAGATATTTGCTAGAGTTCAGAAGGCCATAGCAGATAAAATTGATGTCAGAGTCCCAGCTCCAAGGATCATGCCTCCCCCACTGAAGCTTGATGGCTCTGTTCATTATGGGGTGATTGAGAAAGAGATTAAGGATGCTGCCCAAGCAAGACTACTTAGATGAAGATGAACCTACTAATTTGCCTGAGATACTGAAGCTGAGGAAGACTACTTACAGAATGTATGGACTGCCTCTTCCTGAATCAAAATCAAAGGACTTCAAAGACAGGATTCAGCAGTTCAGATGATAGATAGCTTTTGTATTTCCTTTATGTTCTGTTTTCTTAGAATAGCAGTCTGATGTATCTATGCTGGAGTTCATTATATATAAAACATCACTGTTGTTCGGCCCTGACAATTCCTTATTGACTATATGGCCTTGTTTACTTTATGCTTAACACACAGAATCACTCAAGTGATTACTGACTCACACACTCACTGAATATATTTATCTGTCAGTTTTTACCTTGTTAGATTCTAGTCTGTTAAATTGCTTGTAGATGAGGGAAAACGTTGTTAGAAAGGGAGAAATTGCTGATAGTTTTCTGTATAGGTTTTGATATTTCTTTCCTGTTTCCCTCAGTAGTCTAGAACTTGAAGAACAACTCCACTGATTCTACTTGTAAAACTTGTAAGGAGCTCTGTTTCTGATAGTTATAGTGTTAGGTTTTAGCATCATCAAATAGGGGGAAAATGTTGGGAGATGATTCAGTCGCTCCTCAACTTGTTGGGAGATAGCTCAGCAGCCTAGTGCTCTGAATATTTGCTGAAGATTTGAAGATCCCAAAACCCTACTTTGAACTGATGAACCATTCAGTTGTAATGTGTTGTTCTGTCTCTGAGGTTTCAGACTCAGTAGAGACTCTTCATTTGGTTCAGGCGCCGCAGATTATCCGCCTCGCACTGTAAGAAGAAGACTCAAATGATACCGGACTCAAACAGAGCAAGATACTAAAAGGAGTCAGTGGAAATGAACTCAGCAGGAGTAGTTCACTGACTCAGAGTTGATCTTCAGTAGAGCCGACTCAGCAGGAGCATGATACTGAATATAGATCAGACTCGGCAACGGTTAGACAGTCTTCTAAACTGTCAGAATTTACTAAGTCAAATCAGCAGAGTCATACGAGGAAGAGAGAAGTCAGCTTCAGATCTACCTTGAAGTATGTTCTGTCTCACCTACTTTCTTCATCCTCGACCAATGACGAGCGGTCAGCTGTCTACTTTCTGATTAAAGCTGCAAGTCAACAACTTTCCAGAAATAGAGGGAAAGTACTCTGCCACCATCTTTGAAAGAGCCGGTAGCTACCCAAAAGAGAGAAACACAAGGATCGTCGTCTCCAACGGATCTATCCTTGTCTCTGCTCTATAAATAAAGGGATACAATTCAAATTGATGCTCACGAAAAAATGACCTTACGAACGAACACAGAGAAATCCAAGAACACAAGAGCATTCACGAGCAACTCTAAACGACCTAAGTCTTCCGCAAGAAGTTAAAAGAGAAATCTTCGGCGAAAGACGACATACCTGCTCATAGAGAACCAAGCTGAACCCGAGTATAAAGCCTCTAGTATCCAAGTGACTGAATACGAACCCAAGTACATACTTAAATTGTGCGTCGCTCTAGAAGCCACTTTCTCGTTCCCTATCCCTCTAACCTAAGCTCAGCAGATCTTATCCATAGCTTAGACGAATGAGTTCATATCTGAACTGATCCTTATTGTAAATGACTCATTCATAGTTGGAGAGTTAGTCAAACACTTTAGTTTGATCCTTTGTAAACCGAGACTTGCTCAGTATAAATCTCAAGACTAGTGTTTGTCCAACGTACAAACCGACTGAGACTATCCAAGATAATACATAGCTTCCTGATCTTTCGGGACAGTGGACGTAGGATTAATGGATCCGAACCACTTTAAAAATTGTATGTGTTTTGTGTTTGTTTTTCTGTTTTAACTGTTGCATTGATTACTGTGCATACTGAAAGTATTTCTAAAATCATTCAACTGAGTTTCAGCTAAGCTTAATTGATCGCACTAACATACTGAAACTGTTTTACTAAAAACGTTTTCTAAACTCAACTGAATTTGGGCCTACACATTTCCGCAGTATACTGAACTTTAGCTGAATGGTACTGAATTCTGACTCAAGTCAGCTAGCAGGCATCAGTGAAGTCAGCCACTCTGTCACACGATCCAGAACAACTTATTTGGTCTACTGAACTCGTTCAGTATGGCACTCTCCTAAAAAGGACTGTTCGTGTTTGAAGTTGAGAAATTGTTTTCAGGTGTATTCACCCCCCCCCCCCCTCTACACCTGAACGTTTAATCTCGGGACCAACAATCTTTAACTTTGAAGTTTAGAGTTCCGTAGCATGTCTGAGTTCTTCCTCGGTCTTTTCGTTCTTATGTCCCTTTCAATAATCATCGGATGAGGGAGTGTTCTGAGTTCAGGGGCATTCAGTTGTAATCATACTTTTGATAGCAACTCCTGAACTTTAGCGAGTAGATCAGGATCAAAGGCAATGAGCATCTCTGCAAAAAGTTGAATCTGTAATCTATTGTCTCTTCCCATAACTTTCATATATATCTTGATTGGTTCCCATTTCTTATTCAGATTCCAAGTGCTCCATTTGTCAGTGCGAGAGTATAAAGGTTTCCTTAAGTTATCCTGAACTCTACATCTGAAGGATTTCGAAGTAGTGGGAATCTTTCGTCTCTTCTATGGCACTCTCTCTCTCTTGCCTGTTTATGAGTTCTAGCCACTTGTGCATCGATCTCTGCTTACCGTAATCTACTTTGGCTTCTCTGATCTATCGCGCTTCAGCTGTTTTGTCCAAACCTCTTTCAAAGGCATCCCACAACTCGCTATTTTCTACTTGAGCCTTCGTCAGCTTTGTAGTAGGAGGCTATTGATCAGAAGGACTCTGTTCAACTTCATTATTTGAGTTTTGAGATGGCGATTCAGTGGCCTTTGAGACTACAGTAGTTTTGCTTTTTTTAAATTTAACTGCTCGCGCTGTGTTCTGTCTATAGCCACAGTTCTAGCTTTCTTTGGCACTACCGGCATCTTCATTGCAGCTTTCTCTTTCTGAGCTTTTAAATTCTCTTCATAATTCAGCTGATCAAGAATCAGCTCAACCATTCTCTTGTCATATTCTAATTGAGCATCCTCACTTGCAAGTTTCTTCTTAGGAGATAAAGGAGGTAATTCAGGAGTATTGTTGATGGCTGGGGACTTTCCTTTAGCATCATTACACCAAGAACTACACATAGTGAGAGAAAATGTATATTTATAATGGGGATTGGATTCCTCATAAACCGAAGCAACCTTACTCGAATATTAGTTGTAGCTTTACTGAGGTTCACTAGAATTATATGAAGAATGGGAGGCCAGATAGAGGCTATCTCAACTGGAGGTGGAAGATGGGGTTGAGATCTTTCCCGGTCTGATCTCAAGAGGTTTATTGATCTAATGAGGAAAGAATACATTATATAATTATAATGTATGATATGAATGTGTTGGAAAGAATACATTATATAATTATTAATATATAGTCTAGGAACTAGTTCTCTCCCATATTTTAACACGGGAAAATACAATCAGATCAAACCAATACACAAACTCCGACATATAAGATGAGCAAAATCAGTAGCAAATCATAAAATACAGCAGCTGCAAAACGAAGAAAAACTTCAAAATAACAGCCAGCCGTTGTTAAAGCTTTAAAATTTGTCATAATCAACCAAACTGAAGAGATACAAATTATCAGTGCCACCAAGAAACATAAGGTGGATAAAAACCAAAAAACAAAAAACAAAAAAACAAAGAAAAGCAAACTATTTCAAACCCAAAACTAAAACAAAAATTAGCAATCAAATTATCAAAGAGCTAAATCCTTTACAGAGAGTTGTGAGTTCAGCGCAAAAATGTTTGCCACCACGGCCTCTTAGGATCCTCAACCTTGTGCAGGGGGGACCATAGACCAGCCCAGAAGTCGAGGTGATCCAAGCGGACTTTAATGCTGGCTAGGATTGAAGAGGCTTAGTTCCACAAAAGCTGCTCCAGAGACTTCATCTTTATTCATTGCATTGAAAGAAATCGATCCATGTTTTCCTGAACAAAATGACGAGTTTCGTTGCGTGCTACTTACAAGACTTCCTTCAACTGGGCTCTGATTAGCGCCAATTAATGAGATTCTGTCGTCACGCTCATTACTAGCCCCCACCCTAGCTTCTGTATCTATTTCCAGACTCCTCAAAGATAAAGAATCTGCTATAGGAAGGTATACGAGCATGCAAATACCCACCCCTGCACAACATAAAAGGGAAAGAAAAGACAAAAACACTATGGCATCAAACACGTCGCTTCCAGGATCAGATAGGACCGACAAACCAAGTAGAACAACTCTTAACGGGAAAAAACTGGAGATAGAAAAAATCAACATGTACACTCTCTTTTGCAAACCCTTATTAATGACCAAATGAAGAATTCTCCTACCAAGCCAGAACAAGTAGAAAGTTAGGATGGTAGCAAAAAGACCAAGAAAGATGGTACTCAACAGAGGGTAAGTGCAGAAGGCAGTATGGTGATTTGTCTCGAAGAAGAAGCTGCTCTTATGAAATAAGAAGGCAGTTTGGGATTATGCTCCTCCTTATACTTTGGTCCAAATAAAATAACTAAAAGCTGAAGAATGAACATAGGCGAGCAATAAAGAAGAACAAAACCAGCCATTCTCACGTTCCACTTGTGACCTAACGTTCCAGACCTTTGTAGAGATGCACGAAGAAGAAAAATGAGCGTGAGAAACAGGCATGGCTCCGCAAATCCCAGGTTTGAAATGATGTAGCATTTGCAGACCTTTTCCTGCCATTCCAAAGTGAGAGCATCCAAGACTCTCCCATGGCTCCTCAAAAAATTCAACCGAACAATTTCACCAACACCCCACCAAACTGAAAAGAAGATGTATGTGATTCTGATAATCCAAGGACCACTGAAATAACTAAGCTGAATGAGACCTTGCCCGAGGATCCGACTGCGGAAGTAAAATGAATATATAATACAAAACAAACCCAGAAGAACCAATACAGCAACAAGACAAATTGTCACCACACCAAGTGCATCAGCAACTAATCTCGATTGGGGCATTACCCAAAACACAGATCCCAAGCATGCTCTCCACCAGCATGGACACAATAATATCACCTACTCATTAAAGGATTCGACAGAAACAGCAAACAAGTCTGCAATACCTCAAGGAAACAATTGAACGCTCCAATTGACTCCAAAATAATCATATACATCCAGGTAATAGATTGATTAAATGCTCCTCTAGCGAAGAACAGGGTATTGCACCTAATGTAGCCTATTGACTTCCAACTACAAGCAGTTTTCAGCTCCCTCAGCTACTTGATTATGACCACCAAGTCAAAAAAGTAATCTTACCGTATTGACCATCCAGTGTGACAATCTGCAACATGAACGGTGTTTACAGATCATTAGCCAATCAGAGACAACTTATACAACAACAACAATAGTAAGGACAAGTTAACCAACCAGAAGGGAAAGGGTGGACTGGCAAGCAGATATGAGAAAATAAAGGCAAAGAGGGGAAATGGTAAATCCATTAGCCAGCTGTGGCACTAAATTTATGCAGCGTAGAATGGATTTATACAATACAATCAATCGACAGGGCAATTGAAAAAACTTTTTTTTAAAAAAGCTTACATGATTAAAATGCTTTTAGAGTTGCAGTAGCCCTGGTACAATTAAAATTTTGGTTGAATACCAAATAGAATTTAACAGGGGAAACTGCAAATGCATTAACTGAAAGCCCTTCAACATAAATGATAAAAAATATAAACCAACCAGTTTTTCATGATGAGCTAAACAGCTAAGCTGCTTTGCATAAAATGGTGTAGATGGTAAGGGAATAAAATATAGGGGCTGTAATAGGTTGGTTCCTCAGTTACGTTCAAAGTAAAAACTGCTAGATGCACAAATACACAACACGATATAAGTGGTAAGGTCCCGAACAACCAATCCAGTACAAAAGTATATCCCACTAATTATAGTAAATTGGTTGTTAAAACAAGAAGTTCACATATATTGTGAAAAAGACAGTAAAATTCAAATATTCAAGTGAGAAGTGAGTCTGTTACGATATCCCACATCGCTTCTACATGAAAGTGTGGAAAGGTATATAAGAGAGAGTCAACCCTTGACTTACAACCATAGTTTTAGGTTAAGTTAGGGCTCCCTATCTTATATGCCTAACAATTGGCGCCGTCTGTGGGAAACTGACGGATCGTACGTTTGCGGGAAGGGGCTACCCGATGTGTGGGCCCAGGGGTTGCCACCACGGATGTGGAACCTGCCACCCGTGAGGTGGGCCTTCGATGTGGGTTGCCACCCGGCGTGTGCCGTCCGTGGACGTACGGTTTCGAAGGGGAATGGATTGTTACGATATTCCACATCGCTTCCAAATGAAAGTGTGGAAGGGTATATAAGAGAGAGTCAACCCTTGATTTACAACCATGGTTTTAGGTTAAGTTAGGGCTCCCTATCTTATATGCCTAACAGAGTCCCATCTCTTAAATCCCTGACAAGGCATCCTCACCGCAGTAGGGTACCAAACCTTACCTTGCCTATCTGCTGAATTAATGCCTCCCAAAACTAAAAATAGACTACCAAGCACTTAGTAGACTTGACTGCAGACATTGTGCCGATATAAATCACTAAGGCAGTCAAATATCCCTATGAGTTACACAATCAAATCCAAGCTTTACATTTCAAGTGGCTCCGGCAAAATTCTTGAATCAGATTTTACTTGGAAGTTCAACCTAAGGTACACACTATGTCAAAGATTGACATATTATAACAAGCATGGAGACTTTTTTATAGAATCAACCATTTAAAAATATCAAGCCGCATTCTGCATTGTGCAAAATATAAAGCATCTCGTGATTGCTACCCAGTGAGGAGTCCAGAGACTATGTTTCTGAAATAAGCTGTTAGGGCCTATGCATCATGTCCAATAGGCACTCTATGGGCTACCCTCTTTATAAATGAGGTGGGTGAGGGAGAGGATGATATATCCTGCTACCGAACGCCACAAAACCAACCCTCCACCACCTGCACATCCACCACCTGGCACCACTTTTAGCTTGATATATCTGCCATTGTATTATGTAAATGGTTTTCTCATCTGCAGACACCGACACCAAGCTAAATATGTCTCTCGGCAAGCATCCCATGATGGTTAAGGTTGATGGTGGGGCTAGCCACAAATTTTTTTATGATAAGCTTGTCAGCTATCTTGGCTTGGAGGTTCTAGATGCACCAGCATTTAAAGCTTGTTAGATAGACGAGTATGAAATTCTCTCCAGCGGCTTTTTTTTCAAATTGGACCCCAACAATCATTCGATGAACTCACATATACATGTTTGGCACCGTAGGCGTGGACTTAACTTTGGGAATGGTCTTGTTAGCATCTTTAGGGGAGATGAGTGTTGACTGGGGAAAATTCCCAAGTTCCAACTACAAGGATAGGAGGTCCCATTCTGTTATGTCCCTCCTCTCTGTATGTCACCCGTTTCAGCCCAAGTCCTTCTCAAGATAGCCGAAATCACACATTATGGGCTCTAATGGAATGTCTTAGTTGATAAAGCCACAAGGAGCAATAATTTATTATCTACACATCAGATTAGCTAGATCGGTGTGGCATGATTACGAGAACATGTTTGCTGAGCCTTTCAGCCTTTCCCATTTCAGACAAATCAATCACCAATTGCCTTATAAGATAGCATGAGCCCTATAGGGTGGATTTAGAATTAGTGTTCATTTCTCACAAGGCTCTATCAAATTCATGTTGAGAGCTCAGAATATGACACCCGTCTGGATGACATTACTCTGAGACAGAATTCTTTATTGCACTGACAACAAAGATCATAGGATAACAATCAAAAAATCAGACCAGAAAGTGCACAGCGGGCGAAACTCATTATTCATATTGATAAACTATATCAAATTGATGAAAACAACGCGACTGCACTATAGACTTAAATCCTTTCACTATGGATTCCAGATTCCTCAGTGGAATCAAAAGCCCAGGAACACAGAAGTATAATCTAGTATCAGATGAATTTTGTCCATTGAGCATCAGCTAAAAGTCCAATAATTTTTTACCATGCAAAAAACCTGATCTACCTCCTGAAAACTGCAATAGTATCCAAAAACAAAGTCAAAGACCAACTGCTGAGTTAGATAATTGTCATAAAAATTAAAAACAGTAGTCACCTAAATAAAAATACCTTTGAAATCAGTTATTAGTTGATATAATTCATAAAATTCACTTGAAAGCCCTTAGCTTTATGCTTCAGAAACAAGTGCAAGCACAACAGCTTTGATATTTCTCTACGAGAGGACATGCATGAACAACCAAAAACTATAGATAAAAAAGGAAAGGAACTTGATGTCTCTCCCAAATATACAAGCTTCCTCAAACAACGGAATCGTCAACCAACTAACACAAGCCCAAAATTATATATCAATCAACAATATTTCTTCAAATAACCGTCAGCGAAATCAAAGACCGCAACATGCACAGAAAAAAAAAGAGAGAAAGAAATAAAAATATAACAAAAATTAAAACGTCAATTACAAATTGGAAAACGCAGGCAGCAGCAGCCATGAAAACGTCAGCGCATTTGTAGCATAAATGCAAAAACCTAGAGCAAGCACTTCAATTCAACAAGAACAAAGACAAATTTAGAAAGAGGACCGAAAGAGATAAATAAGAGGCGCAAAATGCTTACGACTTGCGAATTAACGATCCAGCAGGCTACGACGTTGAATCTAGGATTCAGGAGAAATGGCAGAAAACCCCTAGTGAGAGAAAACAAATTTCAAGCCAAGAAGAGGAGAAGAAACATTTAGAGAGAACAAAACAATGTAAGGTAGGGGAGAACAGTCTTTGAAGAGTGAGAGTGGGAATTTTGTTCCTGACAGCCTGTCGCCAGCCAATAAATCCAAAATTCAGGAGACAGAAATTAAATAAGTATATTTTTAAAGTTACGGTGCAGCTGTATTTAAAATTAGTTGTTAATAATGTAGTATTCCCTCCATTCCAGTCGATTTATTTTATTTGATTTCGGCACGAATATTTTAATGAGTGAGTGGTTGTGTGAAGAAACATAGATCCCATAAAGAAAAATTGAGAATTTATGTAGTAATTATTTTTTCTTTTTAGAAAACAAGACATGTCGGGTGGAACGACTCAGAAATGAATATAATACAAGTCGGACGAGACTGAAGGAGTAATCATATATATATATATATATATATATATATATATATATATATATATAAACAAAATAATATTTTATACATCCTATTAAGTATTTCTTGTTTGTCATGAGACAAGAAAGTGGGTGGAGATTATTAAAAGTAGTAAGGTCCACTATTTTAAGTGATTTTTGTCCATATTTTTTTTTTTTTTTAAAACAAGACATCAATAATGGAACAGCCTGAAAAAGAATACAAGACTGTTGACCCTTGTACAATTTCAGGTGTCGCGAGGGGGGGGGGGGGATACACCTCAAACTTTGCTTTTTCAAATGAAAGGCCGACTGATAATAAGTTAGTAAGAGAGAATATGTGCGGAAAAATGGTTAGGCCCTTAGAGATATGCTTTTCTGATGCAATAGTTAATCTGATATATATGCAGTGAACAGTGAGCTGATGCAATGAAACAGTAAAGAACATAGATCTTTATCATGGTTCGGATTCACAAGATCTTACGTCCACTCTTTTGCTTTCTCAGCAGGAATCCACTAAGGATGCTCGTAGTCTAACGAGTACAAATCATCATATACAATCAAACAATCTATCTAGCAACCTAACTATCAAATGAACTATCAACTTCTATCTTACAAGATGTGGGTTGGGGTTTGGGTGGTGTTCAACTATAAGAGTATGAAACACTATCTACTTTAAGCTTATGATAAGCTATGGATACTTGGAGTATGAACAGCAGGGGATTTCTGGCAAGAGAATTTTTGAATGAATAGAGTAAACCTTGTTCTTTTGCTTGAGAGTATGCTTGAGTGTTTATGAAATTCCGTAACCTCTTTGAGAGAGACCTTCTG